>CM062271.1:28661755-29016755 GCA_031216635.1 Dissostichus eleginoides
ACAGATGCAGGAATTACAGGAACAAGTTCCAAGACTTCCAGCCAAACTTCTGGTATTTCACTAGAGACAGAAATAATTAGTGGATCATTTCAATGATGTCCTGTATATCAACAGTCAGTCTAATCACTTGAGCATCACAAATGCTTTTTGCTTCGCAAAACACTTTTTTAAAATAAACTTTTATTATACTATATACTATACTATATTACAACAATTTAGTTTGATAAAACAAAGGCTTAACATCTCATCTTTGGAAGTTCAGATAGTTATCCGAGATCATAAAAGATTCGAAATTGCATTCAACAAGCATTTAAGAATTAAAATCGAATCATGGTTTTCTCCTAAACACCCCTTAGTCTTGGATGTTGGCCAGCCTTAGCAGTAGATAAGCTGTCATGGGGGGGTCGTCAGGACATCATCACCTGGGTCTTTTAAGCTCAAAAGTTGCATTCTTATGTATCTGTATGTACTGCAAACTTAATGAGCGTTTACATTGGCAGCAGAGTAAAATAAGTAAAGCTTCTCTGCATCACATGACTGTAATGGTTAAGAAGTTACCGGTCACGATTGACAAAAACATTTTATCACAAATATAGTTCAGCACTACACTCTTAATCTCAAATTTAAAATGTTGGGTAACATTTTGAGTACAATGCTTTCAATAAAATGTAGTATTTAATCTGTTTTGAGGAACAAGTGTTGAGCTCTTAGCAAGACCAAAAGCTGAAAGACTCTATATTGTACCTAGATGCATGTCAACATTACAATATAAAGCATCTGTGCTGCGTGTCTACTCATGTAGTGTTACCTTTAGATGGGGACTAGGACAAATTCACAGATATAAATGCAAAAGTGTTACAAAATAAATGCTCTGAGCAATAACATATAATGAAAATGATTTGCTCATGAATTCAATCAACTCGGGCAATGGGACCAATCTAGGAGCAAATGAAGGCAACATTGTCCTTGGTACAGGTCTGCACTCGCTAAGTGACATTCTAATGGAAACAGATTTTCCCAATTTCTGCTGTCTCTTCGGATTATGTTTTGCTGGATGTGGTTGATTAATTCCTGCATTAAAATATATTTATTTCTTAGTTTTTACCTTAAGACAACAGCTAAATGGTCTGCATTTTGGCTATTACTAAAGGAAAATATGTGTTTATGATACTTTTGAAAGTACTCCATTTTCCTGTTGGATGCGTTACTCCTGTCTTCATTAACAGATGATGAAAATGTTCTTAATGTTGGCTGGGAAACACTAATTTTGTGATTAATGAAGTACCCTGTAGTCATAGGCAGCGTCAGGGTTCTCGTCGCAGGCGATGACCTCCGGAGCCATCCAGTAGGGAGTTCCGATGAAGGTGTTCCTCCGCCCGATCGTCTTATCCAGCTGGGCCGACACCCCGAAGTCAACTGAGACGAAAAGAATGTGGGACAATTTCAAGACTCAAAACAACCACAATCTTTGCTTGTTCATGGGGTGTTGCTGCAGTTGTGTGATTGATGGATGTATGAATGAATGGCTGTGTGATTTGTTCGACAGTTTTTTGCCCGGAGGCTTGCGGACTCGCTTGAGAAACCGCGATGCTTGTGTCGATGTGTCATACCCAGCTTGACTTCGGCATTCTCCGTCAGCAAAACATTTTGTCCCTTAATGTCTCTGTGAATCACATGATGGGAGTGAAGATGGGAAAGACCCTGGAAGACAAATATACACACACAGAAACACAGACACACACTGTCAGATGACCTCCATCGCTACAAATATGAAGTCGCAAACACAGCTTTAGAATAGTAGAGGCATTATGTGTTCGTTTGGAGGAATACTGCAGAAAGAGTATAAATTATTTTCATATGTCTGATTTCCCTTCAAGGAGAAATAACTTTAGGTGGCCGAGGCAGCCAATCGGAGGCAAAGTGTGTGTGTTTGTGTGTGTGCTCTCGCTTCTTCAAAGGAGGTTAAACAAACAGAGGAAGTGAGTCTTATTTGGAACAATGACTTCACCATGCCCCAAACTCACCAAACCCTTTGTAAATGTCCATTTACATATTTTTTTATAATTTATGTTGTTTTGAGTTTTCTCTTTTGAATTATGCTGACAGCATCTGTATATTTTTGTATTTTATTTATTTAAGTATTACTTTTTTTCTTGTTTATTTTGTTGTATTTATTTTTTCTTTCTTTTCTTGGGGATTATGTGTTTGTGTAATGGCTTTTGCTGAAAGAAAAAATTCCAACAGAAGAGTTTGTTGTTGTTTCTGGTGAAAAATGTTAAACTCCACAAGTTACTGTTTTATGAGTAGGATGATATCAAGGAGACTGCAGGAGCTAGCTTACACCAATTATATATATCTTTATATATAAAAATGTGGCTTTTGCCCACCAGTGATCAGTGGAGGAATGAGTGTATACAGGGGCGGACTGGCCATCGGGAATACCGGGAGTTTTCCCGGTGGGCCGGTACCGAAGCGGGCCGGTCGGGCAATTCACTAGCACTGAGCCCCTGAGTGTATACACTGAGTCCTCATACTGAACCAACATGAAATGTGCCTAGCTTGGTGTAAACTAGCTGCTGCAGTCTGCTCATATTCATGAAACAGTAACTTAGTTGAGTTAACATTGGCTTTTTTACCAGAAAAACAACAAACTCACCTGTTGGCCGCTCATTGTTAAATGAGGTCCGGTATCAGTTCGCAGGATGCTAGAAACACCGCTGTCATCAGACTGGCAAGGGCTGTTCCATGCTCTGCTCAACCTCCCGCCAGGTAACTTGAGTCACGTGACTTAAAGCAGTAATATTCCGTGACTTGAGAAGAAAAAGTGTTGTACTTGTAAAAAAAAGTTTTATACTTTTAAAAAAAACGTTATACTTGTAAAACCTACGCTGAATTTGTCTCTGAAACATGATTTATTAGAAAAATGGTATGTGTTTGTTTGATAGATATGTTTTTTATTTGCAAAACTAAATGCATTAGTTTGTAAATGGTGTTTTGTATTTGCTAACCACAATGTGTTTGTAAGTGAATCATAAGGCATTTGTAAAACTTGTTTAGTTTGTTTGTGGAATTATGGCAGGAAATTAGCTCCATAGCAAAAGTCCAGAGAATGTTTTTTAACTATTAAAAAATCATCAACTTTCAAGCTGTTCTTGGTGTAAGCATCAAGGAGACGCATGTGTTTGTGTATGTGTAACACACAAACACACAAAGCAGTGCAAACATTCTTTCTCAGGACCTTGTGATCTCCCATAATGATAACCATAACATCTTACAGACATGTGTTTGAAACTGGCCTTTTAAGTATACAAATGAAAAAATAAATCAGTTATTCTCTCGGAGTCACAGTGGGAAAACATGGGCGAGATACTGCTCCCCGGACATGAAGAAGTATGGCCGTCAGTTTCTTCTCTTTGATGTTTTGGCAAAGGATCAACCACTAAAAGTTGCACCGTGTTTCTTTCACATCGGCAGCAACTCATCCAGGCGCTAATTACTATCTCGGTTTTTACCAGCACTTAAAAAAGGGCCACAGCCGGAACAACACCTCAGAAACAAAGTTCCCTTGTTGGGTTTGCTATACAAGTTCAGTAATATAGTGTGAATGTATTCGGTGGGGAGATTTCGGGATTGTTCAAAGAGATCTTGAATCTCATGTCGAGCCCAAATTGTTGCTTTTTTAATGGCTTTTAGCAATACAAGTCATTATCAAGAACTGACTGTATAGCTTCCCTCATGCATAACTGCTGGGTTGATAAGGTGATGGTTTATTTGAAGATCAAAACAACTCACAGGCACGGCATATAAACTACCTTTATTTTACAATATAACATGTATTTATGTTTTATATAATGTATTTATCAATTAAACAACAATATATTTATATAATATGTATTATATTTATATTATTTGTTTATATATTGATTTTGTATTATATCATAATATTTTCATGATAAAATGTCAGCTTCAAGAAATATAACTTAACTTTAACTGAAACAACATTTATTGGAATTGGCGTTAACACTTTATTTTAAATATCTATTATTTTGTTGGTAGTTTATTTTTGCTTCATTAATTATTCTTTTCTCTTTATATTCTCAGGAATATTTTGTACTTTCATTATTGTTTGTTTTGTATTTCTGTCACACAAAGGAGAGTTGGGATGTAGATGTTTGCATGGTCGATATTATGTAGAGGCTTGAATTCCCATTAAACAATTGAATATATATGTATGCTCCAGTGAGGGTGTCTGTATGTGTGTGTGTGTGTGTATGTATATACAGTATGCGTGTGTGTTTTTAATGTCATCCTTACCCTGAGCACCTCTCTGCAGATGTAAGCTATCCAGTCCTCCTTCAGACAGTTCCCTTTGGTCTTCTTCACCAAATCTGTGACGGAGCCGGCTCCACAGTACTCCATCACCAACTACATCATACAGCCAACACATCAGTGATTATTATGAGAAAAGATCTTATTGTATATTCATAATAAAACTGAAAAATGTGTTAATTTCACAATAAACCAAATAGGGTAACAGTAAGATGAATGTATTCTTTATTTAAACTCAATAGCATTACAAACCCAGAGCTGGTGGTCCTGTCCAGCAGGACTTTTCTTAATGAAAGCTCCATAATAGGTAGCGATGTTTCTGTGGTGGGAATAACTCTTCAACATGTTGATCTCCAGTTTGATCTCCTCTTCTTCTTCCTAAATAAAACAACAGACATTTCATTTCATTTTCATTTTTATTTGTCCCGCTCATGGTACGCAAAACCCAATGTACAATAATTGCCAACAAAACATGTCTCTACAAACACACCATTGAGCGAAAAGGAGCAGGGAGAAGAAAAAAAAAAAAAAAAAGAAATAGATGGTCTGCCCTTCATAATAAATGTTGTTTTCAAAGCCAAACATAACAGTATCTTAGGATACTAAGAGAAACACAAAAAATACTTATTTCCCTCTTGACGGTTAACGGAAAGAAACAAAACAACAACAAAAAAACAACAATACCAAAACATCACATGTATGAGGAAAAGGAAAAGGAAATCAAACCACATGTATTTTAAAGTACATTTGGGTGATTTGAAAACATTAATGTCAGACCATTTGATGGGCATTTAAAGTAGTTTTGTTCGGTGCAACCTTTTCCCAGAGGAAAGGTTTAATCTGTTAGCTGTGACTGTTTGAATGGGGTGGTATTAGTACTCATAGTAAGCGTATTACCTACACTACAGTAGATGATGGTCGGCATGCCTCTAGTTTGGAGGAACAGGAGTGAAAGCACGAAAGATATGAAATGTTCTTCTGCACTCCTTCTTTCTAAAACAGTATTTCTAAGCTCTCTTTGAAGCCACCAGATTCCATTGACAAAAAGCGTAGTTTTCATTTGCATAACACTGGAGACGTTGGTCTCGATCGGCAGGTTTGTTTGTGTTATTGTGAGGCTGTTATTGTCAGGACAATGGAGAACATGGCTGAACATGACATTAACCAACACCAAAGACAGACAGTGACTCACACAAACTGACCGATAGAGGCAGCAGCAGATCAAAGTACAATGAGAGTTTTTGTCAATGGAGTTTAGTGTCTTTGAAGGCAGCATAGATATTCAGTTTCCCCTCAAAAAGGGATCAAATATACTAAAAAGTGCGTACACTTACACTGCTTTTGTTTTTTCAGCTGGCTAAAATAAGTTATGCTGTGGCTCTTGCTCACAGCATAACATTGCTTAGCTTCTGTTTTGTTACTCCTGTTTGTTTATCCGATCTGGGGATGTGCTGACCTCCATCAACTCTAGATAATACAACGCCACTTGAAAAAATCCAGTCTACACTTCTGCTTTGAAAGTTACTCTCGATCCTCGCTTCCTGTTTGTTCTTCCTTCAAGAATTATATTAAACCTTACATTAGAAACATGTATAAGCCCGCTAATGAAGTGTATCTTCAAAAGTCGAAGGTGGCACTTTAAAAGTTTTCCTTTTTTATTTCCATAGAGTACCTACAAGGCAAACACCTACAAATCCAGAGAAAAAGCATCTTCTTTCAGAGTGTTGCTTGACCTCTCAGTGGCCTCAGATAGTTGACCTTATTTCAACTACAGCTATGTCTCGACAAAACAACCGGGGTTGGGACACAAAGACCAAGAAAGCTTGCACAGGAAACAGAGCGACCGTTTTTGTTTCTAGCTATGAATCCCGGAAATGACTTGTGACTTCTCCAATTCACTGAACCCCTAAATCTGAGGGAGGTGGAGGAGAGGAGGAGCGGTGGAGGAGCGGTGGAGGAGCTGGATGTGGGTGTTAATCAGACAAGAGGAACAACAGAGAGCTTCTCCCAGTAACTGACCTCCTTTAAATCTCCACAGGACAGGAGCAGAGCAAATGACAAGGCAGTGTTTGACCTTTCACCTCCTTCTAAAACACAAAAGCCTCCTGCCTGTGTCTGGAGCAACCCCCCCTCCCCTATCTCTCTTTCTCTGTTTGTGTGTGTATGTGTGTGAGAAGGGAGATAATAGCCGAGCATTTCCTGCTAAAGAGTTTGTCTGCAACACAGGAGACCCAGAATCTCATCAACAGGAAATAAACCAGGGTCCAGTTCTGCAAAAATCTGATTTGGGGCAAAGTTTAATCAACCAGTTTAAGGTTAGTCCAGTTCTGAAAACAAAAACTAATTCAATAATATTGTTCTCAATCTTGTTTATTTAACATGTTTTATTATGTTACTCAATTCATTGCTGGAAAATGACCAGAAATTCCTACATCCCAATGTCACATCTTGACGTGACATCATCAAATGACGAGAGCTCTCTGTCCAACAACCGTCCACAACCCAAAGATATTCCGTTTGTTTAACTAAATGTAAGCAAAAAAAAATCCTACCAATTAAAAAGCGGGGAAATTACAGTTAAATTAAAGCTAGATCCTCTGAGAGACTGAAATCGAGCTACATGCTAACATCGGCAAGCTAACACCATGAATGGCTTTACACATTTTTAAGGATATCCATCTAATAATTGCGAGGAATATCAGTCCGGGTGAAAGTGGTGAATTGAACAGCCCAACGACAGTCAGACCAACATTGCCTTCCCAGAACAAATCACCATCGCATGCCTTAAAATGACTTAATAAATACTTGAATAAAAGGATGCATTTTCTATAGATCCAGTCATAGATTGAACAACTAATCATTTTGTTAAATGTGCACATCATGTTGAGAATTTGATCTCTTAGCATCATTTTTTGAATGACAATTCTCCATCAAACTCTGCTTTGCTACATTATGGTAGCGTGCTTCACTCCACCTTCTTCTACAGGCTTTTATTAGCCTTCATTTAACCCCATGCTGCCGGCACTGGTGCTCTACATCTGTAAACCAACAGCAACATTCAATAAAACCTCCACACGTCTCCTGTTTTTACCCCCGCACAGCTGTAGGACCACAACGCAGAGCTCATAAACCCATATTTACTCCCTCTTTGGACCCAAACTTAGAGTTGAAGGTGTATCGGGGTGGTCCTTATATAACTTTAAGATGTACATCACCACTGGAATTCAAAATACAGAATCAAAGAGATTTTATATTTCATCCTCAAATTGATTTACAATATGATGAGCTTTATTAATATTGTATATGACCAGGACTGTGTGGCTTTGAAAGTAAGCAGAACTTTAATATCAAGGACACTACCCAAGCATCTAATAAAAAACTATTTCTGGGTCAAAGCAATAATATTGGTGGGACTATACATGTAAGAAAGTAGAACCCTATTTCATGTAATTGAATTTTGTCAGGCAAGCAATATATATTAAAGTAGGTTTTTGTTTGCACCTTATTGTAAAAGTTCCATTGCTTCCATTACCTGCATGAGTGTGGAGAGAATTGAATTGGGCAAAAGACAGCCATACAAAAACAACTCGTTGAATACATAATGAGTTTTACGATTTTTAAACAGGTGCAAACCCCTGCAAATGCCTGTGTTATTGTTTCATACTTGATGTCTTTGGTGGGCATAACGTCACTGGAAAGAAAAAGGATTTCAATACAACAGAAAGTGAACTAGAAAAGAAGGTTTAACAACAACTCTCTTTGCAGCTTGTTGTCTTAAAACGTACTATTACAGTCATTCCTGTTGGATGATGACACGTTTGGTACCACTTCTTCTTACATTTCTAACCCTCTCTCCTTCTGTGTTATCTTTTCTACTGACACGTTTTGGCTCTATTGATTCCCTGCCCTTAATGTTCCTGCCTTGAAAATACTATAATATTGAGCATGCAGAGCCTACAAAAACATAATTATTGTCTTTTGAGAGATTTTACAAGTACAGGAAATTATTATGTGCCTTGCCTATTTTTTGTTAATCACTACTTGTTAAACCATTCCAACTAGGGAGGATACAGAATATTGGATTTAGACTAAGGGCAGATCTATACCAAAAGTACAAGTTACTACTAATAGAAGTACCCCAAGTGATTTTGTGTTGAAAGTCCATAGAGTTTGGGCACTCACAAACGCATATTTAAAAAGGAATGGTCAAAATCGATGCAGCAGAGTCTGAGATATAGTTTAGTCCCTCCAGTGAGTCAGACTCCAAAAACACTGGATTTTACATTTCCCATTATTCAACTTCATAGCCTCTTTCATTAGACCCACTTCCTCCAGTTCATGATGGCTTTATACCTTTAAAGACTTGAGCCCAATCCTTAGTCAGTTTTTTTATGGACTGGTCCGCAGCAAAACAGAGGCAGAGACTGACTCCCTCAGTGAGTGATGTAGTTTCCATATTGGCTGTCACCTTATGGAATGAATCAGTAGGACAGTGTGATGTATTTTCCTTGGTAATAAATCGTCTGATCCCCTTCTTCAATACATGCGGATGTCGTTCTTACGTAACAAAGCTTGTCCTAGGAAAGCCTTATTTTAGAAATGTAGTAAGTAGCTCTAAAATATCGTAATATTTGCGGCCACTGTTAAAGTATATATTTTCCCCAATATGTGTTTTTAAAGAAATGTTCCTTATGAATAAATCTAATCAACAACTTAAAGGGGACCTATCATGCAAAATGCACTTTTGTACGTCTTTTATACATGAATATGTGTCCCCGGTGTGTCAGGGAACTCACCAAGTGTCAGAAAACACAACCCTCTCTCTTTTCCTCCATACCCAAATCTCTAAAAACGGGGCTGCAACGGAGCTGATACAGACTGATACAGATTTGAAATTGTTCTGACATCAGAAACGAGGAGCTCCGCCTATATGGGCAACTCTCCACCTATCAGGAGGAGACAGCCACGGCCATTGCCGCTCGAAAGCGCTGGAGACGCTGTAGTACATATGCCAGGCCTGTAGGTGGCGCTGTAGTCTGCCACAAAAGCAGCGAAGAAGACTTCTCACAGAATCAGCCCTTGCAAAAACAGGGCTGGAAGAGAGCAAATAGAGCGAAATGAGGCATGGCTAAAATGCATGATCTGTTTGGTATTTTGAAAAAAAGACTTCACAGACATGTTTTATATAGGTATGGCCCTACAATATATTATTCAAATATAGCATGATAGGTCCACTTTAAGTAAAGTTCACGTGTTTTGCTTCCAAAGTGCCAAAGTGTTCATAACTGTCATAGGATACAACCTGGGTCTGGTTTGTTTAATTAAGTAATACAAACATGTCGGTCCTCATCGTGATGGCATTTGAATGCAATTGGACAATCACGCTTTAGAATACAAAAATAAAAAAATCCTCAATGATTTGCCCGAAATGTTTAAAGGTCCCATGTCATGGCCATTTCTACTGATATTTATATTGTGCAATTTTCCAAACTCACATTGGTTTCTCATACAGCATCTCTGTAAAGTATGTGTATTCACTCTCTGTCCTAAACGGCTTGTTGGCGCTCCTGCCCCCCCCTCCCTGTGAGCCCAGTGTGCTCTGATTGGTCGGGACGTTGCGAGGCTCGCTGCTCAGTGAGCTGGCTTACTGGTGTGGTTTCCGGGTCAGCGATACAGCGAGACAGCGCGAAACTCATCCTGAGCACACACAAACACTCACAGCCGAAGTAAAAACAATAGGTGTGGCTTGATATTGAGTCAGAAAAAGGTTTATAAACGCTGTGAGAATGGGTCTGCAGAGAGCATTTCTCCGCCATCCCAACTCGTCTATTACCAACCAGGGAGCTCTATGCAAGTCAATGGGACTCCCTGTTAGTTGAAAATGTACGCTAAAGGTCCCCACCCCTCCTGGTGTGTGAGGAGCGCCGCGGATTGGTCCATTTTGGTTAAGGAAACAAATGGAAAAAGAGAAATGTCCAACGAGGCGTTCTGGGGCAGCATAGACAGGTCTTTTCTGTGTTAGAGTCTTACTCGCTACAGGGTGTACTTTGAGGGTTTGTGACTCTGCAGACCATTTACATGCATAAAAAGCTACATAACACACAAGGGGACGGGTAATAACCAGAAAAGCCTGTCATGGGACCTTTAACATCTCATATATGCTGCCTTAGCACACTTTGAGAACAATCTGGGATACTATAACAAATAAACTATAGTTTATAATCTATTATCCAGAAATTAACATTATAGACACTCCTCTGACTATCCCTTCAACAATTTGGCCTTAATTTAATACATTGACCCTACATGGTGCAGTCATTATTCAACTTAGTTTCAACTTAGATCACCTGTGTCACGTACAATTAACAGTGACAGCATGATGAAGGTTCTGGCAATGTTGAAAGGTTCACAATGATGAGTAAGAGAAAAAAAGGACTACACAGTTTGTGGAGATGGAGAGAAACACAGTGAGTGTGTCATTATTGTGATGTTGGTTTACCTCTGTGACTTCCATGACTTTGATAGCTGCCAGTTGGCCGGTCTTGACATGGCGACCCTGGAAAAATATAAAACAGATAAAGTTAGGATGACAACAAAAGAAAAATGTAACACTTTAAATATAAATGTTTGATTACAGATGTATACCAACAGTTTTTAAGTCTTCACAAGCAGTTTGATTGCCAACATATGTCAGTATTGAAGCCTGAGATAAGATATGTGTCAGTAAGCAACACCATCAAACAGAACTTCAACGACTAGTCAATTGAAGGACACCATTTTGCAACTATTTTATGCGAAAAATGGCAGAAAAGGCTATTTTCCTCCTCTAAAAACAATGTTTTTCTCATTTGAAAGCGAATATCTTTGGATTTTGGAATGACAAAACAAGTCATCTAAAGACTTAAAGTTTAAAAAACTGGGAAGAGCTTTTTCCCAATCTTTTGACATTTTATTGAACAATTAATTGAAATAAATAATCGGCAGTTTATTCTTTAATGAAAATAATCATTGGTTGCAGCCCTACCCCCAGATCTTCCAAGTAAACAATTTCATCTATCAAAAGCATTTTTTCTAAGTTTATGCCAAGTGTTTATGCCGCAGTGTGCATTCAACATTTTAAATTAAATTGGGGGGGCTGACCTGTGCATCTCTGCTAAAGTCTGAATGAAGTGGATTATATAAAAATATTCCTGTCCTAAGATATATTACATTACATGTTACTTGCTAGACGCTTTTATCCAAAGCGAACTACATACTCAATACTGTGGCCAATCCCCACAGGAGCAATTTGGGGTGAAGTGTCTTGCACAGACATGCTGACTGCAATGGGGTTTGAACCTGTGCTCCCCTGATCCAATGCACTAACCCACTGCGCCACTGCCTCCCTACAAATCAAATCAACAGCAAACAAGTATTGCTCCATGCACAAATATTACATATGGCACTCATGGCAATATTCTTCACAGATTCATATTTATCACATTACAAGAGCCACTTTGCAAAACAAATTGGTTTGAAGGCATCAAAATGCAAAATATTACAAGTCAGAAACACCAAACACTGGCAGCCCAAACTCTTAACACATACATTACAGCACCTTTTGTGGGTGAGCACTTGGATTGTGATATCATTTTAAGCTCTGGACAAGGCTACGTCTACATCATTTGTATTTTTCTCATGAGAGGCTCAGCCAAAAAGAACAAGACAGCAGGCGAGATGAGAGGGAGGGAGCTCGGAGCGCCGGAGCTGTAAAGTGCAGTCAGGTGAGAAGGGGAAAATTGAAAAGCTTGTCATGAGTCAAAAAGCTGACAAGATACAAGAAGTAGCTACTCTATAAGCCTTTAAGCTGTGATGTATGACAGGGCTCTGAGCGTGTGTGTGTGTGTATGAAAGAGCCTGAAGGGCATGACAAATCCTACAATACTCAATAATATTAGCAAATACTCGGGTACTGAGAGACAAAGATGGATGGAGAGCTTGAAAGCAAACTACATTCTTAATATTTCTTTATTTGTGTTTTGTATTCTCTGCAGCTAAGTCTATCTATCTAACTATCTGTTTCCAAAGACATGTTACTCACAGGACCAATTCCTGCATTATCTAGTAAGTCATGGAAAACACATCAGTGTGTTCAAAATCTGTGTGACTAAATCAGGTATGTCACATCAGAGAAGTGTTCAGGAAATACCAAGAATAAGTCTTGACTCAGCAGTAGCATGTCTAGCGAAATTCAAAAACTCTGGATACTAATTTGATACCAGAGTAAAAGAAAACCAACATTTTATGTAATTCAACATACACTGTAACTGTTATTAGTTGGAAGTTAAACAGGTCATAATAGAGTGGTGGCACAGAAACCGCCACTGGCCTGACTGTGATAAATAAGGAAATGGCCCTCCTGTCCCTTCAGACTCTATGCTGTCTGCGCTGCCTGCCACCACGACTTACAAATGTCAAATGTTCCACTCTAAACCGGGCTTCTTATTAACAATATGCAGCACTGACACACACACACACACACCCACACCCACACACACAGCTATCTACTCTCCACCAGAATTAATTGGAGAAAGCTTGTTCACTCTCTGACATGATGTCCAATGAATCACACACACAGGCTTATGCACGTTCACACACATTATGATGCTGTAGTTGCAGAGTCCATCACATACACAAATAAATCCTGATAAAAATGCCCTTTCTGTTGCTTGTGTTCAGACACACACACACACACACACACACACACACACACACACACACACACACACACACACACACACACACACACACACACACACACACACACACACACACACACACACACACACACACACACACACACACACACACACACACACACACACACACACACACACACACACACACACACACACACACACACACACACACAGAATAAGTGTGCTCTACAAATAATGTCTGTGAAAAGGTTAATATGTCCATACGTATGCTAATTAAATACAAAGGACATTTATAATGCAGACAGCAAGGGGACAAATGAGAGAACAACTTTTACTTTGTCTACATTCTGCTGGAACAAAATAATTTCCCAATTTTGGGATGAATAAAGCATCTATCTATCTATCTATCTATCTATCTATCTATCTATCTATCTTTCTATCTATTCCAGTCTCTAACTTTCTGTCTCAGCCCTCTTTCTGTCTGTCTCCCATCTCCATCTCCTGTCTTTCTATATAGAGGTGCAGGAATGAGTCCAAATCACAAAAATAAGGCAGCATTTTAGCACTTCTGGGTTCCGTTGTCATGTAGTTGACGTTTTTTGTATCTACTTTTTGGTAAGATGCCTGAAATGACAAGCCAATAAAATGTTCAGGTTTTGTTCTACGACATTAAAGACGTTAGTTTACAGCCCACACGTGAATATCTTAAGCTTTTACATGTAAAAACAGCAGTGGCTAACAAGTGACTAAATGAGACTACTAAACGTCATCACGCCGAACATTAGCCGCCTTTAGCTTAGCGATGCAGACATGACGGCATCCCACCTTGATTTTGTTTGTTTATAGCCAAACATAAGCTTTATACTTCTGGTGATTGCATTCACACTGCTATTATAAAAGTGGTGTTAATATGTAGAGATTATCCTGCTAAGCAAAACATGTAAGTAGCATAAACGTGTGATTGCCACCAATCTTATTTTCCTCAATATTCCAAAATCCAATGAGATAATCCTGTTGTCTTTTTTTATCTCCTTCACATTAAAGTATTGGACAGCCTTTGTGTTTGGATGGACTGTGTGTGTGCGTGCGTGTGTGCGTGCGTCCAAAGAAACAACCCATTTTCTCCCACTCCATTCACACGGCCCCTTCACTGGCTGGCACAACGGGGTCAGAGAGCTGGACTGGTTTGACATTATGTTGAGTATCATGCTGCTAAAAACTCAATGTCCTACTGTCCAAGGAAATGAACAGAGAATAGCGTGGCCCCGCCCACTCTGTTTTTGTGTAGGCACATGTGTGTACTAACATGTTTGTAGTCAGCAGTGAGGCTCAGAGAAGAACCATGTTTTTTATTTATCACTAAGGTATTTTAATTAAGGATTTGAGGTGGGTTTATTTATAATATTCAAAAATCAAACTAAATATAGCCTACAAAATAAAATAAAAATATATCTTATAGATACAATCATACATTTCCGATAAAATAAAGGAGCTGGTCCAATTTCAATTATCAAAGAAATATATGTATAGATATATGTTGGCCAATAAGTAACAACAATTTAAAGATTTTTTAAATAATGGCTCTTGTTGTTGCTTTATCCCACTTGATGCTTTAACGCTTCATATTTCTCCAGACCAATGAAGGACTACAGATGTTCCAAAAAATGATTATATGGTACCTGGTCAGTGGCAAAAAAACATGACAGTACTCGTTTTTCTATGAGTACCACAATACCATAGGCACTGTCAGGGCCCAAAACTAACAGCGTCCCATTGGCCTGGGAAGACAGAAAAAAGAGTCTGGGAGACAGTGGGTGTTTCTCAATGTCGAGTAAAGCTGCTCCAGAGCCACTATTTCAAGCATACTACGTCATCGAGTGCCGCCGAAGGACTGTTCCAATGTCCAGCATACTTGGAATTCTACCGAGCCCGGCGTACTTCGTAGCGAGACATTTCGAGGCTGCACATGTGTAGACTCGGCGGTCTTAAAATCCCCATAATGCTTTGCGCACGGACCAATTTCCCCAAATCTGTGGCGGAAAATGTAAGGCGCGGCCTCTCATATGACGCACACCTGCACACTTGCTAGCCTGTTCCACTCTTCGTTATCCGAATGCCAGGAAGTATTCTTGCCTCGCTTCTGAAGCAAGTGACTCGGAAGACATGTGCTACCAAGCAAGCGTACTCGACATTGAGAAAAACCCAGTAAACTCACTATTGACCTGTCCAGGAGATGCAAGTATTTTTTCCCTGGAAATTCTGCATTGTGGACAACGAATCTGTGTTTAAATCGGGAGGAGGAAAGCTAGTCAAAATGAGCTGTTAGCAGTTAGCTGTTGGCAGGCTGTAATAAGGGGGAAGGGGGTTCCATTGAGTTACATTATTTTACTGGTATGGGTTACAAACACGAACATTTCTGGTATTGTGAAATCCTATTGACAATTATCTTATCTTATCTTAAAACAGAAATGACAAGTCATCGTTGTGGTTATTTCTGATGATATTCTTTACTCTGACAGTGTTTGTTCACCAAAGAGCAGTGGCAAGTTTTGAGTTACATAATGTGGTTACATTAATATAATTTATCAATGTTTACACAGTACATACATTTACAAGTAAATGTATGTACTGTGGTTTTATGATAAAGAGCGTCCCGTCATATTATTATATTGAATATCTATATAATATTACAATAATGATGTATGTAATGTAATATTACAAAGGTTAATTGACTCTATAGCCATTTCCTTCAAACTATATTTAGAAATGTCATAGAAGGAAAAGTAAAGTCGTGTTCAATAACATGAATGATAGTTGCACTGCACTTAGGGCAGGCCCTGTCTGGTAGCTTGCTAGCTTAGTGGAGCACTCCATGGAACCGAGCCTTCGTTAGGGTCATCAATTTGCTTTACCTACTTTGACCAGGCAACATGTCTGCTTATGAATAAAACCCATTTATGATAAAAGATAAATAAATGCAGGTTTAAAAGTCTGTACTGCAAATGTGTGGGGAGTGGGGAGTTTGAGAGGAAATGGCATTTATGAGGCAGGCGGGATCTTAAGAGAAGGCACCGCATGCATCAAGTTGCATTATGGGAATTTAAGATTCAGCAATATGAGAGCCTCACCCATAGGGACTATATCTCAGCCTCGCTGCATTGATTTTTGAAAAGTCTTTTTTATTTTATCCAAGTTTTAAAATGAATCTCTGGAGTACATTTAATTATAGTTTTGGCATTTAGAAAGTACGGTAAGAAGGCAAGTCAGTTCTGCAGTGATATTCCAACTCTTTCCCCTTATTCTCAGTGCTCGGGGTCACACAGAAAACACACGCACACATGGGTAATCAGCACAAAGCATAGCTCCAAACCTCATGGGGGGTTACTTTCCTCTCCGCGCTTACATTTTCATCGCTCTCTCTCCCTCTTCCTTCCTCCCCTCCTCTCTGTCTCTCTGCCTTTCACCCCTGCCTTCCTTCCTTTTGCCCTCTCTCGCTCACTCCGTTTCCACTCTCTTTGTTTTCATTTTGTTTCCTTTTCTCTCCGTCTCTCCCACCTCTGTGCAGGAACACAGCTCTACACTATTTCGGAGGATGTTTCCTGTCTCTCTGTGTCTCTTCTTTTTCCCCTAAGGTCAAACCCCCGCACAACATTGCTGAGCTTTGAAACAAAGCCTTATATTTCAAAATAAGACGTTATTCATGTCAATTTTCCCAGTTTCAAATCATGTGTTAAAGAGTGACAACGTGCAATAATGTGACTCAAATAAACCGTCTAGTAGTTCATCTAATGCAAGGATTTAAAAAAATACAACTCTTCTAGGGGTCACGAAAGAGAGAAGGGGGGTTCGTTTTTTGCAGGTAGCAGTTGATCCAAACGTACATTTGGATTTTTTTGTACTCTTTAGTCAGCAGATCAGTCATCATTAGTAAGATAAGATGATGATGATGATGATGATGTGGGTGACAGAAAAGGGAAATTACACTATTGAAACCAGAAAGATTTGAGGAAGTGTGAGTGATTCATTCTGGGAATCGATTGCTGCCAGCTGTTTTATGGCTGTGCACAGTCAGCGAGGTTTCAACACAGAGCCTTCAAGGTTTACTTAGATGCGCTGGCTATGGAAGCAAATGCCCCAGATAAGGTGACCAGACCTCTGATGTATAAAGAGAACTGGTTTCGGAGTTGAAGGTTGTACCCTGTTCATTCCTATAAAAGTTGCTTTATGGCACATGAAGCAAATAATTGCCTCTCTGTCATGAAAAAAATACCCAATAATTCCTAGATCTTCAAGAGATTTTCCACATCTGTAGGGCCTATAGGGCATGTGCACTTGCGTTTTTCTTAAGCCCCGCCTCCAATCCGCTATGTCACGGTCGGTCACGGCTCGTTCAAATTAGTTAAGCTGGAAGATAACTCTGGATTCAGTTATAAGCCATTTCGCAACTTTTAGGACCTAATGATTTATATAAGGCTTCTTAACGTGTAGGGAAGTTGATTCATGTGAAAAAAAATTATCCTCTGATTTACAGATGTCTCTTTCCCAATGTAAGTCAATGGGAAAACGTTTTTTTTCTTGTCCAATGATGTCACGGATTGACATGGAAGTTCTAGTACCGTCACTTCCTGGGGTCTTGGACCAGACATAACAAACATCTTGAGACAGCCTCGTTCACAGGCAGTTGTCACAAATCACAAATGTTCTTCCAATTGCCCCAGAAAAATTTGACTAGACTAATAAAACTTTCGATAAGTAATAGTCTAATAAAAAATGTAATACTGGCCATTATTTATAACATTTGTTGGGCTAATTGCCTTAGACTAAATAAATTATGGCTGTTGTAGTTTTTTTTAGCCCCGAACAGAAGTACCAACAGCTACCATAGAAAGTATGTGGGTTGTTGACTTGAAATTGTAAATCAAACCACAAATTCTGACAAGGAGCCTGGTGTCTTTGGACATGGTGAACATACAGCCCAAAAGCAACAATGTTTCTACAGGTATCAGGATAAGTTTGAAGGGATATACCTATGGATTATTTTTGCCGGATGAGATTTTAAGAGAGATATTTGTTTTCCAAATTCTGCAGAAAATAAAACTACTATTATTGTTACTAGTCTTGGCTGATATGAAATGTGATGAACCACGCCCATCCCCAACTCCCCTGCCCAGACTTTGATTCATTCTTGTTTTTTCCCCTACAGAGAACATGTGGCCTTTTTTACAAATGTGTCAAAAGCAAAAAGCTGATCTCAACTCACAACAATAAATACATGTTAAATAAACTGCTGTATTTTTTAAATATATGTTTACGTACAGGTCAGCTTCATACTGACATAAAAAATTGACATTTTGTAATAATTTATTCCTGCAACTAGTAGTTACTTCATCTTTAGTCAGAGAAGCACAGTGTTGCCTCAGCAGTCATCATGGTGCTAAGCTTTTGCGGACCTAGACATTTTCACATTCAAACACACACAAAGATGACTTTACAGCAGTGGCTTGCAAGGAACGGAAGTTCCTCCTGCAAACAGGGAAACGCCCTGTGTGTGTTTGTGTGTGTGTATGTATGTGTGTGTGTGTGTATGTATGAGCATGTTCATCTAATTCTCATAGTAATGCAGTATTAAGACTTTCCAATAAAGCAACTAACTAACTTGTTTATTTCAAACAGCTTGATTTAACTGTGCATTTATTTCTTCATTTATGAGCAGAGCAACCTATCACTAATCCCCCACAAAAAACTAATGAAGTTGTTTTCGCACTCTCAGACACTTATTTTCCCTGGGCCCCAAAATGACTGCAGGCATACTACTACTACCATGTGATTACTACTACATAATACATCCTTTAATACTAATAATGTGCATGGGTGTACTGCATCAGTAGGACACCTAAGGTTATGTCCTTGTGTGCACACTCCAAAAAGAAAGAAAATCACAAAAAGTTAAATATGTGCATGATGGCAAGGTTCAAAGGCAAGCAAAAGACGAAGAAGTAAGAGTGGAAGAATTAGGGTTATAAGACAAGTGAGGTTATATGACAGAGAAGATTAGAAACCAGAGAGAAAAGTGAGACTGTGTTTTTTTACGAAGCCGGACCACTTCTTTATTTGACCACAGGAACTTTTCCAGGATCCTTTTGTGAGACTGAGGAACTGTACCTGCTCTTTACAGAGCCATAACCTGGATCCACTTTAGTTCTTGTCCTCAAAACCTCCCTCACTTTCTAGCCAAAACTGTACGGGTGGAGTTAGCAGAACTAAATGTCACGGGCAGGTCAAACACCAGTTTCATTACTGAAACATACTAAAGCTTACAAATAACTGGAACAAAACCGTCATTATATCCTCTCCACCTTTGGTCTTGACTTTTGATTTCAAACCTCTGCACTCTCCAAATCTGGAGTTTTCCTTTACCAGTGATAACTCTGTGTTGTCTTATTATGTGCCAAAGCTGTTATGATCTGTCCATAATTATTTCCGTTCTCATGATGAAGCAGAAACACAAAAAAGAAACCAAGTGGATTGAAGACTCTTGGGTTCTTGTGTAGTTTAGGATGGTTTGAAATTGGTTCCTGGGGCAGTTTGATTCAAAAGGCCTGATTGTTTTCTCCAGCCCTTCCCAATCTGAATCGCCATTACTTTTCAATGGGCCTGTCTTCTGTCTGCTGACCAGGAGCACGTTTCGGTGAATTAAAAAGGAACATTTAGGCTAATGGGGCTCGTTTTCCTTTCAGTGTCAGTTCCCACTGTGACCGGGCTTTGGTTGAAATTATATCTGAATACTAACTGGCAATTAGTGGATCAAAACATTATGAGGATAAAAGTTCTAGCAATTACAATAATCGACTCCTGTTGCTAGACACAAGTCAGATGTTCAAAAAGAGAATTCGGAGCAAAGCTAATTGGAAACATTACCTTAGTTGAACTGTGTTAACTACAACAAACAATGAGTGGCGCATTGATGATGAATTATTGAAGGCTGACACGGAAGTTAGCATCGCAAGGGCTGACTCCATTAAAACTCAATCGGATTTTTCCATTGGATTTCTAAATATTGCACAAAATAAGATCCTTGGACAACACACGTTGATAATACCTAAGACCTTTTTGTTCGGCAGGATAATCTCCACATATTAACACCACTTTTATGATTTTGGAAGCATACATGCAATTGCCAAAAGTAAATGGCTAACGTAAGTCTATAATCAAACAACATCGCAGTCTCATGACATCACATCACCACCGCTAAGCTAAAGGCAGACTCGTGTTTGGTGTGATGACTTTAAGTAGTCTTTTTTAGTCACTTGTTTGCAACCGCCGTTTCTTTGACGCATAGATGCTTCGGGCATTTACAAGGGGTGAATATACTGAAGTATTTTGTGCTGTAGAACAAAACATAGAAATCTTGGGATTCATTCCTGCTCCATTTCTGTGCACATATAAACCTCTTGCTCCATCTATCTCTTCAGCGTCTTCGCCCTTTAGCTCTTCTAAACTTCATTTTGTATGTTTTTTTAATTTTCCACATTCTGACTTTACTTAGTCTTGCTTTTCTTGAGACACCTGCCTGATTCTTTGTAATTCATTCACACAGAAGAAGACTCCTTTTTCCTACAGATTCTCAGAGGGTCAATGTTGCCAAGGTCCACGGTGCTTCAGTCTTACCACCGAGCTGAGCCTTGATTTTCTTGATAAATGCTGTATATGTGTGTTTACTTGCTGCCTGCCCAATTAGATTTGTTTGCCCAACTTTACTGACCTTACCTTAGCCCTGCATGTTGCTAAATGTTAGATTGTAAACCCATATTAGACCTTACGAAAACTACTTTTTCGCAAAACCAGCCATTTCTCTGTTTTGGCCTTTTGGTTCTGCTGTCAGTTGCAAGCCTTTATACAACAATAAAAAAATAATACTATCAATTCAAACACATTTTACTAAACTACAAAGTAGGCAAGAAACAATATGAACATTTCACGTCAGCATTATTATCACGTATAATCATGAAATGATGCCTAAAAATCATTATTTTACCAAATGGTAATACAGATGTTTACACTTTGAGTTAAGATCTGATCATCTGTTGCTGTATTTGCTGGAGTGAAATTACTTAAAAGGCTAATAAATGCAGTGTAATGAAACTCACATATAAGTAAACAGAGGAAATGACCAGATGCTTTGTCGGCATCTCCTGCACTCACGTCAATCCACAACTGAGTGTTTTCTTAAGGTGCCGAATGTGTGTGTGTGCGGCTTGAGTCATTGTTCTAAAAGGCCCTATTCCTGCCCTGGTTTCCCATGTGAGACTCACAGTATGGCTGAAACACAAACACACGCACACACTTCTGAGTTTCTGTATCTGGAAACAGATTTGCAGAGTCCACATTGGGTTCACTTGATTGTCACTAAGCATCATACACTTACATCCAAACTTGTTTTATAGCAACTCATCTTATCGTTATTTCAGTCACACGATGTCAACTAATGTTTCATTTTGCAAATAGTCCAAAAATAATTCCTTAGTCAATGTAAAACTCTCAAATATACCGATATTTCTGATCAAATACCTTGATATCAATTTTTGCGACGATATTGGTGCTTCCATAAAATATTTACGGAAGGAGCTTTTGACAAATAATCATTAGAGTATAATGGCTTAGTGGATACAGACAAATAATTGAAAAGTTTGGTAAGTAAGGGACATTAAATCCCTTAAATGTAATGCATCCTTTAAAATCAGTAAGTAATCACAATATCCAAAATGTAGAATGAGATATAATCTCAAATCACGATATTGATAAAATATCTATATATTGTCCATCCTTAAGTTGATTTTTTTATTATTTCTAAGAAACTTTGAGTCAATATCTTGTAAACACAAATATAATGTGGTGCTTTAGCGCAAATCCTTGTGGAGTTATACAGAACTGCCAAATAAATAAACTAATCGCTTACAATAAAATCGTACAAGTGTTCAGTCCACGTCCCCAGCGACGCAACTTCTGGTCCAGGCTCTCGTCATCTCACGCCTAGACTACTGCAACTCCCTCCTGGCTGGTCTACCTGCATGTGCCATCCGACCTCTGCAGCTCATCCAGAATGCAGCGGCTCGTCTGGTCTTCAACCTTCCTAAATGTTCCCACACTACACCGCTCCTCCGCTCCCTTCACTGGCTTCCAGTAACTGCTAGAATCCACTTCAAGACACTGGTACTAGCGTACCATGCTGTGAATGGATCTGGCCCTTCCTACATCCAGAACATGGTTAAACCATACACCCCAGCACGTGCACTCCGCTCTGCATCAGCCAAACGGCTCGCTGCACCCGCACTGCGAGGGGGACCCAAGTTCCCATCAGCAAAAACACGTCGGTTTGCTATCCTGGCTCCAAAATGGTGGAATGAGCTCCCCATTGACATCAGGACAGCAGAAAGCCTACACATCTTCCGGCGCACACTGAAAACTCATCTCTTTCGACTCCACTTCGAGCGATAGAATTACTAACAAAGCACTTATATACTAATAAAGGACTGGCTTATCTAAAGCCAGTTGAGTAGCACTTGAAATGTTTTGGCTCTATGAAACCTGATGTACTTATATGATTCTGTTTTCTTCAAGTTTGTATCTTCTTGGTCGAATGCACTTATTGTAAGTCGCTTTGGATAAAAGCGTCAGCTAAATGCAATGTAATGTAATGTCCCCCTAAATAGGATTATCCAATATTAGTCCATAATGGAGGTTTTTTCCTTGATACAGCATCAATGAATGTGAGTCATTAGATGAAATTAGTGATTTGTTTTACCCCGGAGTAAAAGCACCCTGTGTAAAGGCAACACAGGCCTCACTGTCCTGTGTGCATCTCTTGCAACATTTCCTCTTTCAGGAAATCAAGTGGCAATCGAGGCACACACCCACCTTCTGTCTCACACACATTCACACACACACAGACCATCCATGGACCTCATTCATTCCTAAACCCTAAACTTTTGACCTGTACCTTAATTTATATTCTCACCGTTTTAAGCGATATAACACATTTTAAGGGAGACCTCGTCCAAGTCACTTCTTTAGCCAACTTAATGTTGTATTTATTGTTGATAATTATATACATGTGCCACACTGATAAGCAAGTAAACTATGTCAAAAAGTGATTTGAAGCTAACATGAATTTGCATCTATTCCTTGTGCAAAAAATACAACAACCCTCCGCATACAACTCTATTGCTCTTGCTTAATTTGTTTTGGATTGAAGCAATTTGACGTAATCCTGTTCATAAATATATTTTTTGTTTTGTAAGGCTGGTACATCTTTTGAAAGCAGCCCTACAGAAATTAGTTTTTAAATCTAAAAATTAAAATGGGTCTGAACCCCTCTGTGGTACATTCATCCTACCTAAGAAGATCTCTTTTTTGAAAGGTTGAAAACTGAGAGTGTGCCACAAAGGTTTAGCAAAACACAGCTTGTGTTATTGTAGAAACACGCAAGCATAAATTGCACTGAGGGCACTACCATCTGCACAGAACTAAATAAGACTAAACACCTCCTGCAACCATAAACCACACCACTCATACACAAACAGATATTGCGATAAGGAAGTGAGCCCCACCCAGGGCCTTTAAAAGATGCTACAGATTCTCATGTGTGTGTATGTGTGTTCTGCTTGTAAGAGCTACAGGATATTTCAGTCAGCTGAGAATTTCTTCTTCTTTCCTCCTAACTGACTGGAAGTAGCGTTTTAGCATTACGTTTTACCAGAAGTGACGTGTTTTATACCGTGTGTCCGCAGACTTCTGGAGGCTCACGGTGTGCAGCTTGTGAGAAATATTTAACTACAACAAGCTATTTTTATGATCTCACTTACTGCCATGTAAACAGTGTTTAAATGGAAACATGATATATCAGTATCAGTTTGCAGCTGTGTTTACGTTCTGCCATGCATGCAACACACATCTTTTACGATGGGAAAAGATTGGCAGAAGGCATCATGGGAGTACTCACCTTGTACACCTGACCGTACGTTCCATTTCCGACCACCTCCACCAACTCGAAGATACCTGCTGGATCCTATAAAAATAAAAATAGGAGAAAATATAAAGAAATGAGGCTCAGATTGGATTGATGCTAAGCATTAGCTGAGCAGATTTCACTACACACAAATATATAGTGGTAAAATCAGGTTCAGGCGACACAAAACGATCATAAACAGTATTATGTAATCTGTCAATCTTTTAACAGTCCAAATATTTTGAAAAAATAGCTAATTGCAATAATTCTACCGACTGATATTGCAATTGGGATATGATCTGCGATGTTGACCCATTTATCATACATCATTGAAAAATAAATTACAAATGATGATTGGTCAAGATTTTTTAAAGGATCTGTACTATACAAAAAGTTTTATTAAGGCCGTTATGTCTCTGCAGCAACACAATCATTCATTCTAAATGATATTTTCACATTTTTTGCATCTTCAAAATATTGCGCTTAATGTGATTTTGATAACACTGCTTCAAATTGCAATTTTTAATTTAATTGTACGTTCCATTTAATCTTATTCTATTTTACATGACGTATATAGTTTAGTTATTCCTGCATTTTACTTGCACCAGTGTGTCTTGCACTACTTTACTTATTTTTTTTAAGTCTTAAGTATCTTGTATGTTGCACTGTTAGAGGAGCCTTACACTTAATACATTCATTAGCAACAACTACACTGTTACTGGTGTGTATGTGACAATACAGCCTTTGAATTGTTGATTCTTGGTACTGGGGGCAACTGGAGAAGAACAATGCAGGGTTATACTGGGATGGAGACTAAGGAAGTGGGACTGCAAAAAGGATAACATTGTGAGTTATAAGAAACTGCTAAGAAATGATTGATATAATATGTTTGTTTCATTAAAATACTATAAGCTACAACTTTTCAAAAATCCAATAACAGAACAATAAACATACTTGAGTCACACAGTCATTTCCTATGCCAAATAATAAGGGAAAATGTCAAAGATATTGTGCAGAACAAAAGAAGACAAATACTTCCATAAACTGACTAACTAGAGTGTTTTTTGCCAATAATTACATAAAGTGAATCATGGTTAGCTTTCACTTGTTGCATGTCAACTTTTCAATCAAGGCAGCCAGCCAAAGGAAAGTCCTGTGTGTAAACACACTGTAGCTTGTAAAGTTTCAGCAAACTGGACACAGTGCAGACAGATAGCGCAATGTTACAGGGTAATGTTATAATGTTTTCAACGCATTAAACACTGAGTTAAGACACGATATAACGTTATAAAGTACATAGTGAGAGCCGACCGTTAGACAAGGGGGAACATTAAGTTTCAAAGCAACACCCACCACATCCTCCAATGTTTACTCAAACATTTCATTAAAAAGCAAGACAACAGTTTTAAACTTACCCTTAAAGCAGCGAGGTCTATGCTGTCCAAACTTCGAGTGGTGTTTTCTCTCGACATTGCTGCCAATAAGTTTGTCAGCGGGTTGATATTTGTGCAAAAGACATGGACGCTCACAGTTTTCTCTACAAACTAACGGGTTTTCCTCTGGTCGGGTTCATTCTGAAGTTTAGCTCTGCAGCGTCAAAAACACCACTTCCGGACCCACCTTTCAAAATAAGTGTCGTTACTATTTGCGGTTATATTTCCACTTTTTAAAGAGAGGAATGACACTGACATCAACACAATTGTATTAAAAAGTCATACGTTTTATCAAAACAGTCTTAACTGTCTTAAAGTGCATCTAGAAAAATCGAATATCACATAACCTATGGGTTTTTAAAGTTGCGCTAGCATGTTGGAAGATAACTTCCAGTTGGACGACTAGATACACAGTACCCTACATACTTTAGTATGTATTTTTACTCTACTTCAGGCTAAACATTTTACAATTAACTTCATTAAAGCGTGTTGTGAAATGAGCCTCATCCGGTCTTGGATTGCAGTAACTTCTTTTAACTTGACGCAGCTGAGGTTTGCTCATGGAAGTGTTTTCTCTTTCTTTACGCGACTCGGATAACATGACAACTAGTTAACCCCGGTGAAACGAAGTTTACACATTAAGCTCAACATAAATTAACAAATGCAGTAACGTTGAACAATCTCTCCACGTGTACCTCCGTGTATGTGCGCGCGAGTGTTTGTGTTTGTGTGGGGAGAAGTTCAGTTATCGCGAGAACATCTCAGTAGTAGGCTAGTATACATATTGACTGATGAATGAATAATTAACAAAGGTAAGTGAATAGATAATAATTCACGACTACAATGTAAAGTAGGCCTACAGAGAAAAATTCAAGGAAATTGTACACACACTCACACATAAGCAGGCTCCATAAAGATAACTAATGTGAGAAATCAACGGTTTACATTTTATGAACAACTCTTTTTGAAAAATCTGTCCATACTTTATTAATTATTTGAGCACATGTCACTACCTCTTTTCCTTTATACTTCATTAGATTTGAGGAAAAAACTGATTTCCCATGTGCCGAAACGACTAATATTGTCTGATAAGAAAAGAATTAGGCTACAGTAAAAATATGACAAATATTGAAATTTAAAGTGGAGAGCTGTGCAGGATTAACAGCATTAAAATGAACAAGATTTGCTTGCGTTATGTGAATTTATTTAATAAAAAGTGTCTATGTAGGGGGTAAGAGTCAGCTTCAGGGTGGTCCCGGGCCTTGTTGATGAGGCCAGTAGCTAATGGGAAGAAAATGTTCTTGCTGTATCTGCGAAAATACACATTGCACAAGTATTTTTTATCTGTCAATTAATAACAAGACGAGTATAACAGATATGCATAAACATGTAGTGTAAATATATATAATAATACATGTTATTGTTTTTCCACATTTTTTAAAAGTCCTGACTTATTTTTCTTGTGATTTAGTACCTCTGTACCAGACTTTGTACAAAAATACTTTAGACCAATTTAATAACTAAATACAGTTTGAGCACAAATGGTTTTGAGGGTATTAATTGTAAAATGTCTCTTAACATATTTCTTTCACAGTGTTAAGCGCTTTTAACATACTTCAAAGTCTCCATCAAAGAAAATAAGTCACGTATTTGAAAGCAAATATATTTAACTTTTGGAAAATAATTTTCATATTTAACCTAATAAAATTAGCTCTTCTAATTACCTTTTATACCTACTTATAAGTTTATCCAAACCAGCTTATTTTTGTTTGACTATATATTTGAACTTTACCTAATTATTTATATTTTTAAATGTAAAATATATTGAAGACATGAAGCTTTACATTCCAGTCCAGTCAGCATGGTGGAATAATGCTCATTATGTGGCCCGACACAGTCACTTGTGTGTGTGTGTGTGTCTGTGTGTGTGTGTGTGTGTGTGTGTGTGTGTGTGTGTGTGTGTGTGTGTGTGTGTGTGTGTGTTGGGGAGAAAACAGAGAAAGTGCAAGACTGTTGTGTTTGTGTGAGTGCACAACAATAAGAGAAAGATGGTTATTGACTCTCTTGCTCCCTCTGTATGTGTGTGACGAAGTAAGAGCGAGAGTGGAGAGAGATGATGGCCGTGAGTGTGTGTAGTAGTGTGTGTGTTTGTGTCACAGTGAAGAATGGTCTCTCTGTGGTCTTGCACAGTGGCCCTGTTCACAGCAGGGTCAGCTGCCTACACACACACTCAAACACACATTTCTGGACTTGTATCCAAACTAAACAAGACATCCTTCTGAGACACAATTGAATAAGAAAATTCCGGAACCGATAAAGGCCGCTTGTCTGTGTGTCTCTCGCCATTATTTCAGTCTTTCCGTGCGAGATTCTGTTTATATTTTTAAAATATGAGGTATTTTGCGGAAGTTCAACTTATCTACATCACCATTTCCTGCACACACTTGTATGCATTCAGCAGAAATGTACACCGCAGTGATGAGAGCGGCTGATATCCGTGTCAGTTACTCAGAATCAAATGTTTTTTTGTTTGCTAGGCAAGACAAACTTTGCTTATTCTTTATTATAACTTCATTCCTTTGTAAAGAATATGTATACACTACAACAGGAAAAATCAGGACATTACGACGACCAATAAGACGGAAAAATAACAGATTTGTACTGTTTAGTTGTTTGGAGACACTAAAAGCGGTCTGAGAAGAGTTCTCAAATAGTAACCAGGACTGTTTAAACATAACAACTGCACTGTTTTACAAGACTTTAACCTGCACTCTCATCTGCACTTACAGTATGTAAATATATTTAACATGTTCATACAAATGCACAAACATCGCGTAACCACAATCACCAATTGATACAGTATAAAATGATACACAGATATTACCTGTCAACCAGAAAATGCTGTCAATTAAGGATGATTCCAAGCCCAATATGCCTTCTCTGTATATAGGGGTGGGCGATACTACAAAATCTGGATTCGATCCGATACCAAGTATTTCAGGGCCAGTATCGCCGATACCGATACCGATACCGATACTTTTTAAAATGAAAAGCGTCTTATGTACTTTCATATAGGGGAGAGCTGCATGACATGATTTTTGAGCTGAAAGCAGACAAAATCTGAATTCATTTTCATGATTAAATACAGGACAGTTTTTATAGACAAATAAACGTTTTACTTTTGGAAATTTAAAGTGCAAACATGAAAAATAACAATACAAAGTGGCCACAGTAGCAAACTGCCTTCTTGCACACATCACAGTTCGCTAAGTTTTCATTGCCAGTTGTGAAAAAGCTCCACACAACGCTCCTCTTTCTCTCAGCCATCATGCGAGTGTGTCGCCCTGCTGGCTGCTGTCAGTCAGCTTGATAATCGGCGTTCAGGCAGGGAGCGCGCTGTGCGTGCGTGAGCCTCGAGGAGAGGAGGACAGCAGTGGAGAGAGAAGAAAAGAGCGCATATACTTGTGTTCGTCTGCACTCTGCACATAGTTTTTGATGAAATTGACGAGTAGAGGAGAGGAAAAAAAAAAGTATAAAAGTATCGATCCTATTGGCTCTAGTATCGATATTTTGAAACGTAACGTAATATCGGAAGTATCGATATTTTGGGATCGATCCGCCCACCCCTACTCAGTAACCAAAAGACTATTGGCACATATGTACACATGGTTTATGAATGTAGTGCAGTAAGAACGTTCTGGAAACAAGTTATTGACATTGTATCTGAGATTATGGGAGTTCACATACCCTGTCTCCCAAATATTGTATTGTTGAATTACGATTCTTCTCTTGACCTACAGAACCATCAGAAAAGGGTGCTTTTCACTGGTCTAACAGCAGCCAAAAAAATAATTGTAATACGATGGAAACCCCCACATACTTTATTTATTAAGCAATGGATATCATCCTTCCATGACCTACTAATCTCATAGCTGTCAATCGCTTCTGCTAATAAGGCTAAGGGGGAAACATTAGAGGCTATTAAAAGAGCTGCTGATCTGGAAATATCATTCATGTAAATTATGGTTGTACATATATGCACACCTTGGTGCAATTGTAGATTATTAGGAGTCAATCTCAATTCAGTTTAAACAGATTACATTTTATGTGGAAAAAAAGGTATGAATGTATTTGATGTGGATAAATTGTTATGCTATAATATAAATAATATATAATAGATAGATGAACTCAGACAATTGCTAACAAACATCAGGTAGGATTTTCTGTGAAATGGCAAGATGGGTGGGAAGGGGGAGGGACGGGGTATGGGAAAGGGATTCCCTATATTTTTTATTTTTTTTATTCGTCTTTTATTTTTATTGTTGTATTATTGTCTATATTGTGAATATAATTTGTATCTGTGTATATAAGTCCCTCTGTGAGGGCAAACAAAAAAAACAATAAAAAGTTGGTCACAAAAAAAAACAAATGCACATGTTACTGTGATATCTTGTTTTAATAGTTACTTATCACTTTATTTTTGCCGTATTAATAATTTTATTTTTATTCTATTTTATCTATATTTTTACCCTGTGTGAATCCTGTTTTTCATTCTGACACTGTTGCTGCTATTAACGCCTGAATTTCCCTAAGGGGATAAATAAAGTTTCATCTTATCTTATCTTAAAGCCTCAGGATAGTTTATTCTGCAACATTGGTAGGAAACTTAAAAAATGTTTCCCCAAACTGAGGTAGATGAATTAATGAAGTAATGGCACCCTTTTCAACCTACGCCTAAATCCTCCCTATTGATTGGACTAGAATAACGTTTTAGAAATGTTCAAGGAAAAAACATATTTGAAGTCAACATCTCAATACACTTCACAGTCATTTTAAAGCAATTGGTATGCGATGGAAAAATTACTGTAACATGCTCATGTAGGCACATATTTCAAGGGTGAGCCGGAAAACCACAAGGGAACAGCGTCATTAGAGTAAGTGTAGTATGTACTTTCAACATCATTTGCTCGAAAAATGTTGCATACTGTCACAGAATCTATTTTCAGTTGTAATACCTGTCTGACTTCTTTCATCTTCTAGTAGTTATAGTTTATACAAGTGCTGTCCCATAGACTTGAGAAATCTAGCACAGGATTTCAGCGCATCTGACAGTCATCCTGTTAGCAGGAGAATTGCTGTTAGCATTTGGTTTAGCTTAGTCCATAATAATACTGGTGTGCTGATCCCCGCTTTGAAAACTACAAGCTAGCTTCTTTTGAGGATTTCTACATTACAGTTGGTTGAACTTGCATTATCTCTTAAAACTGGAAGATGAAATAAATCAGAAAGGTAACACAGCTTTGTCTTTTTAGTGTTCATATTTAGCATAAAATAGATTTTGAAGAGAAAGCATTCTTTTTCTTTTTATTGCAAGTGTTGTTGAGATTCTGTACTCCATTCATCATGCAACTGGTGGGCTGTTACTGTGCACTGTAATGACACAGCACCTAGTGGTTTTTCCGACTCACCTTCAAAATACGTGTATACTGTACATGAACATAAGTGCGTACATGAACAGGTTGCCATATATTTTTCTTTATGATCAAATATAGCTTAAAAGTGATCTTTAAGGCACCCCTATATTCTTAAGGCTTGTGACTACCTTGTCAATGCATAGTGTTTACTTTACTCTAGACTGAGTTACATTACCAACTGTGTCCTTGACAGATCGTTTAAACCCCCAACTGCTGCAAATAAAAGCTGCTCAGTAGCCGACATTTATAACGGTTTTCTGGACAGATTCCAAGTGTGTAGGTGAGGCAAAGTGTTGTTGAAAGAGAGCATTTATGCTCAGCAGGTTAAAAAAAAGTGTCAGTTAGCCAACTGGCTACATTTGTTTACGCAACGTGAAGGCAAATTCAAAGAAACACCAACACAAAGTGTCCTTATAAGGTTGTTGAACCAGCTAGCCGACAGAACTTCTTCAATGCTTCTTTCATAGATACAATTAACAGAAGGACAAGAAGCATTCCTACAAAACGTATTTCCTCATTTCAAAAATGACAAAAGGATTGTGTTTTTGGGTTAAATGTCAACTTTTTTTACGCAGCTTTGCACTAAGCTGTGGCGTTAGTTAAGTACGTAAGTTATATAAAAGGTAAGTTAAAATAAGTAAATGTTTACTTTTGGTTTCATTCTGGTAACCAATAACTGCCTCCTTTGTTTGTTATACCAATCCAATTTATGCCCTAATATTTGATCCTGGATGCTGACACTGAGCCAAAGTTAGCCATAGAACCTATTTTAAAACCCATAATAACCCGGACCCATTTCTACTTTTGGGAAAATTATGGGGAACATAATTTAGACTAAATAGACCACATAGAACACATTTCTGACATGTAACCCCCCCTAGTGTCAAATATCTGAAATGTGACATATATGTCACATTGGGCTTTAATGGTAAAGTAACTCTTATTTATAACTTAATTAATGAGGATGATTTTTTGTTCTAAATTAGTTTGAACATACTTTGAATTGAAGAATAAAGAATATATTAACTAAATATAATTGAATCAGCTAAATTAACTGAGCAGATCATAATCATATTTCTAATTGTGCATATATGTCACTCCGGGTTTACTGTGAAAGTTTAAGGTTGATGTCCCGATGTGACATCAGTGTCACAGCGATATTTATCTAATTTGTTTCATATCAATTTAATCAAGAAATGTTTCCACAACAGGTCAAATGTAATAAAGGACATGTATGTAAGCATTTACATTCTTAAAGGGCTTGAATTTTACCTTTAGCAACAAAAAAAAGCTTTTGAAATGTAGATAGTTCTGTCACATGTGTTAGCCTGGCACATGGACATCTTGGACATGTTGTTATGGCAACACAACATCAAATGACCTGGCCCATGACCCACCAGACTGTTCAGGGTGTGTCACTTAGGGACTTCATGAGATAAAAACAAGGCTAAAGCTGTATAAGGAACTTTACAGAACATTTAAATGTCATGTGACCAGTGGCGACTCGTCATTAGGGGCAGGTGGGGCACAGCCCCACCTAGTGTCAGCAGAAAGTAAATAAAATAATAATTCAAAAAATATGCAAAAAAAGTAAATCTTAAAATATATTTTAAGATCATGTTTAGTCATCTGATTCATCTGTACATTGCTGTTTTAGTCTGCGTTCTTCTAATTAGTGTCTACAGTGTACCTATTGAGCCGTGTTGAGCGATGTGGGGCAAGCCCCGATCTAGCCCCTCTCTCTGCTGTTAAAATGAACGTGTACTGTAAAAACTACACTGCGCATGCTCAGAGAATTTTTCTATTCAATGTGTGCGGCAAAAAAATAATGACCAGTGGGGCAAAGTGCTGGCAATCCCACCAAAACGTCATCTCATAATTCAGAGCTGATTGGCTGTAAGTACGTGTGCCGCGAAAAGTGTAGTTGTGAAGAGGAGACGAGAGAGAGCAGCGTATGGCGATTAAAATCAGTAAAACGGAAAGAAAATGAATGAAGTCGACCATCGACTTCAGCTTTGGTAAGTTCATTTTATGTAATATCTTTTGTTGATGCCTATATAGGCTATTGCCAGTGGCGGCTCCAGAGTATTTTTGTTGGGTAATCTATGGTAGGGCTAACCCATACAGTGGTGGGGCTCAAGTCAGTATTTGCAATGTAATTACATGCACGCTATATCGCCCCCATTGACAGTGAAACGCCATGCATGAGGTTTAGATTATTTCCCTGTCTCAATCAAAATTGAACTGTATGAAATAAAAAGGCACATTTGTCTTGTAGTAAATAAAAAGGGCGACCTGGAGCCAATCCTGCAATTTCCCCACAGGTGAAAGAGTTGACATGCTGAAAACCAACCCCTGCAGGGGGGTCTGGGGGGATTGTCCCCCAGGAGATATTTTGAAATACTAAAGGTCTCTACACACCAACCTGAGACCAAAGAACGCGTACCGAAGGCGTCCCGACTTTTACGTCAGCTACGTCAGGCTTCGTTGGCTTCGTCGGATAAAGCCGCCCGCCTACGAACACACCGCAAATACTTCAGCCGACGAGTGGCAATAACTCTCCTTACCAGCAGGCGGCGGTAGTGTGTATTCGTCATTCAAAAGAGGCAACAACCGGAAGACAGACTGCGTTTTATACACCGAGAGAAGAAGAACAGACTTAGTAATATAAACAAACAAACACAGCCTGATCAGTTGGTCTTCACTTTCTTCATTCCATGCCGTCATGATAAAAAAGAAACTCTTGCGTCCGGGTGAGATGAAAATGAGGAAGATTAGCCGTCTGTGTGTGCCTTCTTATCGTTTGTTTTGGTCCCTCACTTCCGCTTCACTTCTGATGCACTGATTCGCTAAGCTGAACAGCCAATCAGAGTGATTGATTTGTCCCGACGTTCTTTGGCCTCCCGCGGCGGGAGGAGGCGGGAGGGTTGAAAATGTGCCGTAAAGAGACGACACACCAACCTGAGTAGTGCGACGCGAATGCCCGACTGCCTCTGACGGCTTCGGACGGCCTCTGACTCCCAAAGTCGGGCCGGTGTGTAGAGGCCTTAACATAAAATACACATTCTGGTACTCTCTTGAGAAGAAAAATAAATAAATCTATTACTACACGACATATTTAAAAAAATGAATGCCATTTTTGTTTTTTGTTACTTTGTTCTGAAAGCTGAACCTGCTGCTCCTCACAGAGAGAAGAGGAGAGAGGCTGTGTGAATTACTTTACTTTGTGGATAAGGGTAGATAGCCCCCATTGTTCTGTGTGTCAAAATGAAAGACAGCCCACACACCTATCAATCATCAAACCGTGGGGTCTTATTTCATTACGTGTTGATTTCTATCAACACGTAATGTTGTATCCATGTATATAGAGATGTACTACCGCAAACGTGTTCTCCGTCGGGACTTCCTGCAACAACACCACACCGTTATCGTGATTCTGATTGGCCAGAAGACATTATCAAAGATTTTTTATTGACCTCTTTAGCCCCACGGACCCGCCGAAGGGGCCGAAATCACAACATCTGCAAGCAAAAGTGTCTGAGGGCTTCTTAAGATTTAATAAACTATGAATGTTTCATATCTATGTAACGGGAAGAAACTCAGCTAGCTGATCTTTTTTTTTTTCTTTTTTTTTTAAAAACCTCAAAGCTAACGCTGAGCCTCTGAATAGCCACGGGCAAAAAAATCTTAAGGCCGTTAGCACAGAACTCTAGCTATACCGATCGATATACTTATTGGATCTGCACAAAAAAGTTTAGCTAACATCCTGAGATTCCACAGATTATAGAAATATAAGGATCATCACTGAGCGATCAGAACTCGTGACAGGGGAAGCAAATACAGACAAGCTTTAGGTAGCAAAAAACGGAGATATGCTGACCTTAGCTGTTATTCTGATCAAAAGTTGTGTTCAATGGCATTAAAACGAGAAAAAACGCGGCTGAAGGTTAATCCATAGGTTAATCTAATGTATCTGTCACTTTGAAAAAATTATTGATAATCCATAAATCCATTTTTATGCAAAAAACGGAGAATCAAAATGATAGCCATCATGGTAGCCACCACAGGTTAGCGCAGCTTCCGGTTTTTCTACGTGTCACTATCACTCCTTATTTGGGAACCTGTGTGTGTATGTGGAACTTTCCCTCGATTCCATTGGCTCTGACGGTTAGAAAGAGATGTGAATCATCAAAATCGCAACAAGTCCTCCAACTAATATGACCAAATAGGTCGATTGTTTCGACCCATTAATACGACCCACAGCAGCGTTTTCAATCAACGGGTGCGTCAGCCTGTATACCTTTACGACCCACGGGAGCGTTTTAAATCAACGGGAGGCGGCGTAATGACGTACAACGTCCTCGACAACTTCTGTAGTCCTATTCAGCCACTTGTTAACAACCATCGTTTTGCAGACACGTTCACTCTTCAAAAATCACGGCTGTCGTAGAACAAAACGTGATCCGTCTCTTACATTTGTGTCGACCACAGACCTTATTTCGAGCTATTTTCCCAAATCCTATGTAGAAATCCCATTGACTCTGAGGCGAGGGAACCGGAAGTGGTAAAATGCTAACTCACTGGGGTTTTAGGACTCGTCACTGCATCACTGACAACATCCATTTTCCTACAGAGAAAGCTAATAAAGGTGAGTATTCAGATATCAAAAGGATATTTATTTTGGGATATGTGTTATGCTGTTTTATTTTGTCGTCTAGTACAGTGACTAAGATTATTGATAGCAAAGCTAAGTTAGCCAAAAGTAGAATCAGCTAACGTTAACGTGAGCATGGAAGTTATGTGATCCATCGGTTCATGCGGTTGATCCAAATGTTATCACACGTCACATTCTTTATAACTATATTAAATACTATTTATGTATGAAGTGAAGAGTCATCAGGGGTGTAATGCTGCTGGAACACCGCTCCGGCACCTAAAACGGGGATGGTTGTTAGCATCTGGTGCTAGCTAGCTATGATAACGGATAGGCTGAGATGCTAATGTAATGTAATCTTGGGCCTCCGGACCCCCCTAGAGGACGTGAGGTCCACCCCCACTTAAAACATATTCACATGGATAGGATACTAAATAAAAGTGCACACTTTTTATATAGTAACCTTTGTACCTCAGCAGGAGGGAGTTAGTTAAGTGATCAGTGAAGGACCTTTATAAACTATCAAGCAGCTGTGTCCAGCATTTACTGTAAGAATCACACATTTATTCAATAATGCAGACTTAATAAACGACCATTCTTTGCTGATTCTGGCTGGAGTGTTAATTGACAGTAGTTACATAAGCTTCAAAACGAGCCACAACTGCGTGTGCACGCATGCGGAACTTATAGAATTAGCAATACACCCCTGGTAATGATGATTTTAGTATTAGTTCTGTGATGATGGAGCATCAACTTTTGGATCAACCAGATATTGACAGATTAGGGTTGTCCATAACAGTCACTTTAAACATGTGACTGACTCTGTATAACATTGTTTTCCTTACTCTTGTGATTTGTGTTCATCCTATCTAAAAGATAAAAAAACATGAGTTTTAACAAGATTTTTCACGATATAATAAAATACATGAATCCTGTAAACATTTGTAGTATAGTATTCTTGTTTTTTGTATTCCCTGACATGCAACATTATCTGTGTTTCTGTTACAGATGCCTACTCAAAAAGTGTGCCAGACATACAAACAGAACATCGGAGTAGCCAGTAAGAAATGCAGGCAATATGGTGCAATCCAACCCTATAAGGAGAAACTTGCAAAGCAAAAAGAAAAGGTTGCAAACGAGTGGAAGGCCATGCAGCAAAAGAACCACAGTATAAACAAGGTTTATGACTCAACACATTTACTGGTAAGTTTTTTTCTCTTGCAGATGTCAGTTATCATAAAAAAGTGTGTAAATAATCCCTGATCTTAATCTTTCTATACAAATTGTTAAATTACTTAATTGATTTATACTTTCCAACAGTCGCCCTCATTTACTTTTTAAAAAGAATCCTAATTTCTTAATTAAGTTTATGGGAGAAGTGCACGATTACTGCACTTCATGTAATGTGTTAAGCAAAATTGTTGTCACCATTGTATTTAAATCTGTAAAGGCATAACACATTTTTTCAAACTGATGTTAGATAGTGTTTGTACTTGCAGGCGCCCAGTTTTAGTAAAACATTATTTCTTAACCAGAAGTAACATAGTTCAGGCCAGTGGCAATTCTAGAATCAGAGCTTCAATGTACATTTTTTCTAATTATATCTTACAAAAAAACCTGCATTTTGGTGTTTTATATTTTATTTTGGAACTTCATGGTATGGAAAACACATAATTATGTGACTATGGTTTCCAAAAGTAAAATAAATGAAATATCATATACATTTTTGAATAAATGGTAAAACCAAGAATGTCACAGAATCAAAACCAGCCCATATTAATATAGTGCTTGAAAGACAATCAAGACCTGGAAAGAGTTAGTATTAATAAAGAGGCCCTTAAAAGCACTTTAATTTAGCTTACCAGCAGCGGCGCCGGATTCATTTCAGAAGTGGGGGGGCCAAAAAGTGCGTGTGTATGTGACATACTTGCCAACCCTCCCGAGTTTCGCGGGAGACTCCCGATTTCCTCCCGGTCCCGGGGTCATATTTATCCCGCATTTCTCCCGATTTCTGACTAAATCTGATTTGTGAGTCACGACCTGTTTCATTCTAACATAACGCTCCAAATGTTACTGTTTCCACTCGGACTTCAATACAGCTACAACATTGTTTGGTTTCCATGGTAACGCGTCTCTTTAGTAGCGCGCACAACTGAAAGTCTGAGAGAGTGTTCAGCATGGGGAGGAAGATAGTCACAGAAAACAGAACAAGAATGGACCACTCTACCCTCTGCTCACTCCTTTCCTGTAAATTAGACTATACAGGTCCAGCCCACACATATGACAGCGCAGTTGCTCCATCATTCCATCTCTCCTTTTTTCCTGCTCAATACGCTCTTGTTTGACAAGCTGAATGTTGACTGGTGTTTGACTGAAGTAAGCGCACTTTTTTTGAACACACTCTGTGAAAAGTTCCAGTTATTAACTCCGGTATTTACAAAGCTGTCATCTCCACATTTGGATTTGATGGATATCCATCGATCTGATTGATTATTATCGGAGCAAATGATCAAAGTAGTAACGGAGGGAAAATATTTTCGTTTGGATTACTGGTCTGGGGGGAGCTCGCGAGTGTGTGTGTGTGTGTATATACGTGTGTGTGTTTGTGTATTTTTGCCTTTGTGTGTATTGTGTTTGTTTCCCGGGGAAAACACTCACGAGAAACACCGGCTGTTGTTATGCCTGCTGTGACGTAAAGTTACTCCGTTCTCCGCTTGTAATTATGTCGTTACAAGCCTAAAGTTGTATTTATCATCTGAATTTTCCGAAACAAGTTTAATATTCTGAAAGCCAAGACTTTATTTATTTGAAATCAGATGAAAACGAACTGTAACGGACCCTGCCGTGTTATCTATGATTACTATACGCCTTACATTCATAATTTCAGCGGAGGGAGGGGGAGCGGCGCTGTGGAAGAGCAGAGTGAGAGCTGTCATCTTCCCTTTACAAGCTTCAAAAATGCCTGTAGCTAATGAGATTGAATATAACAATAAAAAATAACAAACATATACACAGCTAGATCAGATGGCGTTCTTTTTAGATGCGACTTTAGAGTAGAGGGGAATTATTGAAACGGGATGTGTACAGTGTTCCGCGGCATCCGCTGCTGCGAGAATGTGGGGCAGGGCTGTAAAGTGGGGGGGCCAATGGCCCCCTGGCCCCCCTGCTTCCGGCGCCCTTGCTTACCAGAGTCTCTGACTTTGAGCCGTGTTCGACCAGTCATTTCAAAATTCCCCTGTAACACCAGCTTTACATCTGAAGTGCTTTAGTCATCAATATTTTTGAGTTAATGCAGAACTTTGAACCTGAAATGACATAGGTTTTAGCTTGCTGACATGTTTCAAAGCTAAATGTAGCTTATTCAGATATCTGAATGTGAGAGTTAAATGGACCCATATAAGAATAACCATGCCCATGTAAAAAAAAACTCAAAGTGAACCTGAGCTCGTTAAACATGTTTGTTATTTTCATGGTGTTTTTTTTTTACAGTTCTTTTTTAGGGGCTCCCCTAAAAGGGGTCTAAAATCACACCTGGTTAATTGTGGGGTGCCTTCCTCAATGTGCACACGTATCGCGCATCAGTGCATTTTTCACTTGTGCAAAATAAATGGAGTTATAATGGCTTTAGGTGTGTGAAAAATGCTTGATCGGCGTCCCATCCTCCTTCTTGCCAAGAGAGGCACAAATGGTTTTGCGGCCGATTGCATCTGTCCATGGCCAATTGAGACAGAAGATGGGAAAAATGCACTCATAACCATTAAGAGGATATACGAAAGCGTTCTTAACGGTAAAGTATACAAATGCGCATGTTTTATTTCAAGCTAAGTCATTCAGCAATTTATCTGTTAACATTTTTTTGTAAATTAGTTGCTCAGTTATTTGGTTTTAAATGTAAAAAAAAAAATGTGAATCACTGTTTACCAAGTAGTAAAAATATGTCGTTATGTCTTGTTTTGTCAGTTAAAGGTCCCATGACATGCTTTTCCGGTTATTACCCGTCCCCTTCTGTGTTATGAAGCTTTTTCTGCATGTAAACGTTCTGCAGAGTCAAAAACTCTCAAAGTACACCCTGTAGCGAGTAAAACTCTAACACAGAGAAGACCTGTCTATGCTGCCCCAAAACGCCTCGTTGGGGATTTCTCTTTTTCCATTTTTTTCTTCCTGAGTATAGTGACGTAACGGGCATAGTGACGTACCGGCTCACACACACACACACACACACTCACTCAGCCTTATCTTTTCTCAGCCGCGGCTCCGCGGATCTCCTCACACTCACAGTCTGGCTGTGAGTGTGTGTGTGTGTGCTCAGGCTGAGTTCCACGCTGTCTCGCAGACCCCACGCAGCAACCAGGAAACAACACCGGTAATACAGCTCACACTGTCCGCTCCTCGCAGCAGCGAGCCCCACAACGTCCCGCCAACACGGCACCCAGACCCCACGCAGCATTCTCATCTGTTTGTCATTACTGGTGTCATTTTCTGGTTGCTAACGCCATTGTAACACATAATCACTGATGTTCCGCTGTAACGGTGGTGGATTCATCAGAACAGAGTGGGCGAGCTGACCAATCAGAGCACAGTGGGCTCATAGGGAGGGGGGGGAGGAGCTCCAACAAGCCGTTTAGGACAGAGAGTGAAATTCAGTGAATACACATACCATACAGAGATGCTGTATGAGAAAACCAATGTGAGTTTGGAAAATTGAACAATGTAAATCTATTCTAGTAGACCTCAACAATGGAATTATGATCAGTAGAAATGACCATGTCATGGGACCTTTAACTGTTATAGAGAAGGAAAATAAAAAGAAATTGTTCACATGTGAGAATCTAATGACATGTTTTTAGTGAAAGGATTACTCAAAACGATAATCAATTATAGAAACAGCTGGTCAATCATTTTAAAGTTGACAATGAATCAACTAATAATCACCCTTACTTATATACTGATAACAATACTAATAATAACATTACGTTTTGTGGGACCATGTTTTTCGTAAAAGCTTAGCAGCACAACTATTGGTGGATTGCTGCACTGGTTTTCTCATCCTAACATTGAAGTCTTAAATGCTTGATTCATAAAAAACAATCAATATTTGTAGTTTCATTTTTAGCTGTAATTACTCAGATTATAAATGTATATGGAGGATTATACTTGGTCATTTATTCACCATGCGTCTACTTTTTTTTCTTCTCAAAAGTGACTTTGGCAGTTGAACCTGAGGGTCCTTCAACCACACAGGCAGAAATGGCCGCAGACCCAGGATCAGATTCCTTGTCTGTACCTCTTACCACCGAGACTGACACTGAGTTCACTCTCTTCCTCACTCCTGTGTCCTCCGACCTGACTCCTGCTATCTCCTCCGACCTGACTCCTGCTCTGTCCTCCGACCTGACTCCTGCTCTCTCCTCCGACCTGACTCCTGCTCTGTCCTCCCACCTGACTCCTGCTCTGTCCTCCGACCTGACTCCTGCTCTCTCCTCCGACCTGACTCCTGCTCTGTCCTCCGGCCTGACTCCTGCTCTCTCCTCCGACCTGACTCCTGCTCTCTCCTCCGACCTGACTCCTCCTGTGTCCTCAGTGTCTTCCTCACAGAAAAGAAGACCAACGAGGAATAAAGTGGCAATTAATGGTATGTGCGGGTTAATTAGTAATGATCTTATTTACATAGACTGAAACTGTGTTTGATTTTGCACATTGAATTAGTTAAAGAGAGAGAAAACAATCATCGGTACAATTAGAATACGCCACCTTTTGTTTTGTTTAAGACTTTGCAGTATCAAAAGTCTCAGTGCCATTTTGAACAGTTTAATTAAGCACAATCTGATGTTAGGCAATTTTTAGGAGGTTATTGCTGAACTTCAACTTATTACCATCTTTTAATTCCTTGCAGAATGTCCCATTCATCAAGGGTCAGCCACTTTCCCCTACAAAAAACTACTGAGGGAAAGAATCATGGAGGTTTGTTTAGAAAATATTTTAAAATAAGAAATAAACGATGACAATAATGCTTCCGTGGAACCAAGTCTTATCTTATCTTATTGGATTTTCGTATACTTTGTTTAAAAGGAGTGTTTCAGTCTTAAGCATGACTGCTAATGTAAATATTGAAATTACAGTAACAATAATTTATTATTAATTTAAGGTTGAGGTACTTGTGTAATGCTTCATGTCGCATTAATGCATCATGTCCAGCCATTTATTTGTATATTACATTTTTTCTTGTAATCATTTGTAGGTGAATTCCTATTCTTGGCAGTGAAAATATTTTTTTAAATAATAATAGTATTCCAAAATATTAAACTGATGGGAAAAATGCTATTGACTATGTTACAGTCCTTCATATGTTTGAGTTAATCGTACATACTATTATTTCTAATTATCATTTGATTTCACTGGACTTTTTGTATTTACATGTATGCCATTTGAAAAAAATTAAGTTTACCTAAAATCTGTCTTTCTTTACTCAGAGCCATACCGAGGTGTTGGTGCAGTGGCAGTCTTGCTCTGGATGGTATGTATCTAATCTGAAGTTTCCTTCAGTGTAGCTGATGGGGCTGGCAGAACAGGGGCCAGAAAGTAGTCTTACCAACCAACTTCATCAATCCTGAGATCACTAACTTAAACATTTTGGGTTCCTCAGCAGTAAATTCAATTTAGTTGATCACATGGGGGTGGGGAGCCATGTCATCAATGGCTCTATCAAACAGCGATTGCGCCATAAAGTAAGACATCCAAGTTCTCTGCCCTTCGTCATTCAGACATCGCGCCCTAGAAACGCTGTCTGATGGTAACACATAAGCAGGGAAGTAGCCTACATTGGAATAGAAATGAAAATACAATATACAACTGAGTTTATCCTTGATCAATATCACTAAAGGTTAAATGATTGATATGTGAGGCTGGATGGTATTTGATCTCTTTTGTAATGACTTACTTGTTACATTTGTTCTTAACAATTATACTATAAGTATAGTTAGTAGTAGTAAGTAGTATTATTTCTGTGTGCCCTCCCTCCACAAGATGAGGGCGAGAGGCAGACGCAGTCTGTGTGATCGGCGTGTAGGGAGGGGCGGGCCTGCACATCGGCATATCACAGACTGGTGCATACATTGTACAGGCGGCAATTTGAAATGGAACGCAACCCACACACGGCAGACAAACCCAAACACTTTTGGAACACGCCACCTCCAGACACATTAACATGCACTCCCCTAACTTTCCCCTAATCTGACATTGTATTTCATTCCATAACATCTTATCAACAGAGAAAATGAAGGGCAATCAAATAATAAAACATGTCACTCATATCACTTTCTTTCTTACTGTACTTGTCATTTTTATAAGTCATATTTATTCAAGCTGCACTTCAACTTCAATTCTTGGCGTGATAATACAAAAAAATATTCACATTTATTTTTGGATTATGTCTGAGGGCCGTTAGGGACATTATTCCGAAATACTGTTCACACATGTGAAACACACACACCGAAACCAAAATCATTTACAAACATGTAAAAATCTCTCATATGCGATGGAAACTTCTGAAGCAATGGAAACAGGACTCAGAGAGACACGAGGAGAGCAGGAACTTTGATGGCAAACACTGATGGTTTATTCACAAGACATGTTGTGTGCCACGAATTGACACAAAAGATGCCAAACCAATTCTGAAGATCTCTCAACACATTCTCACTCCCAACTCGGCCTATGTTGACGTTATGTCAGGGTCCCTGTCGTCACTTTCCAACGCAAGGGGGGGCCTTTAGCGTCGAGTTTCAACTATCAGGGAGTCCCATTGACTTGCATAGAGCTCCCTGAACGTTGGTAATAGACGAGTTGGGATCGCGGCGAAATGCTCTCCGCAGATCCATTCTCACAGCGTTTATCAACCTTTTTCTTACTCAATATAAAGCCAAACTTATTGTTTTTACTTCTTTATTTTAATTGAATAATGTAGGACTTTTGTTGGCGTCAGTTATGGGGAGAGTAGGGGCTCAGAATACTGAAATCTGTATTGTTTCATCGTTTTTTCTTTCTAATTTTGTATTCTTTTCTAAACCACACACTGTTATTTACTCAACAATAACACATCATTATCCTTGTGTTTATTTATTTGTTTGATCAATAAACACAAGTTGGAGTCCGTCAGGACCGAGGGTCGGAGTAGCTCATAGTAGTTGCTTTAGAGAATTTTACACCCGGAAGTAAGTATTCTCTCCGCTTTGCTTGACAAACCCCGTGATAGTCCTCAAGCTCTGTGATTGGATGTTTGAGTGTGCGCCGAGGGTTACGCCGAGCGTCGAACAGCACTTTGAAATGGGATGGAACCACGGCAGACTGTCCAAAACTGGATTTGAACGGGTCCACCCCGTCCCCAGAACTACACATGCTGGCTATTGTGTGTTTCACAACATGTTCTATGGCACGTCTCTACTGGGAATTGTAGTTTTAAAAGACGATTTCGTATTTCCCACAATTAGAAGTTGCCAGTATTAAACTGTGTACATCCCCATATATAATATATACCCACATGACAGCTAAGGTCAGAAGAGCTTTATTTAACAGCTGGTCTTATGTCTGTGACCCCTCCTGTTGTTAATTGATAAGCCTGAAACATGCACTTGTCAAGGTTCAGAGGCAAATTTTGCAAATATGGCAGTAGCCATCGATCATCTTAAGATAAGATATACTTTATTGATCCCAAGTTGTAAACATTTGCGTTACATCAGCATGTGTAACAGTTGTAAATATGCAGTGGTGTTTATTTGTAAATCATTTAGTATAATCACACAAATTCTGTGTTTTATATTTAATAATTCTGTGTTCTTTATTTATTGAATGTTCAATACCTGAAAAGGTCGGAGATGAAAAACTTGGGTCGCAGGTTCCTCAACAGTGCATTACAAGACATCTATCAATATGTGTGTATACCTCCACCATTAAACTGTCATATTCTGCACATTTCTTATACTATCTACATACATCTTATAAGAGTATAATACATATGTATAATATCAGTTAAAATAAGTGCTTAAACATACAGTAGTTAACATTGCAGGAAAGCAATATATTAGTACTTTGTCAGGCTTAATATTTATACCCCCAAAGCTTTTTTCTTATTCAAAATAAGACCTTAACCTAAAGTATTCTTTAATGTTTAAATAAAGCCTATTAGTTTGTCTGTCTGTGTCTCCTATTAATATCTAATAATACAAATAATACATTTCAATAACGTGCTTTAACCACCAGGTGTCACTTTCTATGCTGTGCACCGTTATGGCATAAATACAGCCTATCTACCTATTGGATCAAATATAAAAGTCAGCCGAATTAGTGTTGATACTGTAAGGAGACGTATATTGTGAAGAGAAATTGAAGATGTTATTTAATTGCTGATATATTTATGATCCACGTCACATATTCAGTTTCGGCGGCAGTTCTTCCTGTTTGTCCAGAAGTCTTCTAATCAGGGCTCTATAAATAAAGAACTACGGCAGATGTGTAATATTTAATGCAGCCGAACCGTGTATTACAATGCCATTATGTGATGACTTCCAAAGAGAAAAGCAAGCACACTCTGAATAAAGTATTGTTTATTTTTTTTTTTTAAATGTTTTCGGATTTCACATCACATAAACACCATATCCCAGCGTGCATTGCGGCTAAACCATCCAATCACAGAGCTTGAGGACTCATCACGGGGTTTGAGCAAAGCGGAGAGAATACTTACTTCCGGGTGTAAAATTCTCTTAAGCAACTACTATGAGCTGCTCCGACCCTCGGTCCTGACGGACTCCAAAAGTCCGACATTATACAATCAAACAAATAAACACAAGGATAATTGTGTGTTATTGTTGAGTAAATAACAGTGTGTGGTTTAGAAAAGAATACAAAATTAGAAGAACAAAATTATGAAACAATACAGATTTCAGTATTCTGAGCCCCTACTCTCCCCATAACTGACGGCAACAAAAGTCCTACATTATTCAATTAAAATAAAGAAGTAATTTAACAACATTTAAACGCAACAGCCTACTTGAGTATTGTTGCTGACCATGTCCATGCCTTTATGACAACAGTGTACCAATCTTCTGATGGCTACTTCCAGCAGGATAACTCACCGTGTCACAAAGCTCAAATATTCTCCAACTGGTTTCTTGAACATGACAATGAGTTTTACTCAAATGGCCTCCACAGTCACCAGATCCAAATCCTACAGAGCACCATTGGGATGTGGTGGAACCAGAGATTTGCGTCATGGATGTGCAGCCGACAAATCTGCAGCAACTGCGTGATGCGATCAGGTCAATATTGAGCAAAATCTCTGAGGAATGTTTCCAGTACCTTGTTTAATCTATGCCATGAAGACTTAATGCAGTTCTGAAAGCAGATGGGGGTCCAACCCATCCTAGCAAGGTGTACCTAATTAAGTTGGCGGTGAGTGTATTACTTAGGTCCATTTTTATTGTTAGTGTGTGTCTGTAGGAGTAAAGTCTAGACACATTCTTTGGATGTAAGCATTGGCTAATTAAACAGATCATGATTAAATGACATGATAATAAGGGTGATCACCAAAACCTTATACCAGGGGTGGGGAACCTCCGGCCCTCGAAGTAACTCGGATCTGAAGGTGACTGATAACTGCTAATGGCATTTAGTTGAATACCAGACATAGTAAATGCAAAGCAGGATAATATAAAAAAAAAGGTAATAAACAAGCCATTCAATCGTAATACTCGTTTTAATATGTTCACATGCATACAACACAATACAATTGACTTGTTAAGTCCTGTTCGTTGTCCTGTTTGTTGTCCTCATCACCGTCCTGTTCGTTGTCCTCATCACCGTCCTGTTCGTTGTCCTCATCACCGTCCTCATCACCATCCTGTTCGTTGTCCTCATCACCATCCTGTTCGTTGTCCTCATCACCGTCCTGTTCGTTGTCCTCATCACCATCCTCATCACCGTCCTGTTCGTTGTCCTCATCACCGTCTTCAATGTCTTCCCCCATCATGAAAAAAAGACGAGTCCGTGCCAATACAGGTGTAGGTGCTGGTGACTCTGCTCAGTTTCTGCTCCAGAAGATATTGATGGTGTAAAAGACAGCAGTGCAGTCCCCTGTATCCCTCTTCTGTTATATCGCTTGGAGAAACTAAAATAAAAAGACAAAATGACAGTCTATGTAAGGCAACTTTTAATTAGCATTGATGTTGGTTCCATATAAGCAATTTTAATGTTTAACTCCAAGGCTGTATATTAGCTAAAAAGATTTTTGATTCAGAAAAAATGCAATCATTACAGATGCTATTCAGTGACAGACGTTTGACACTGACCAGAAGGGGCAGTGGCAAATGTTATAAATCGGTATTTGTGGAACATACTTTGGTTCCTGATGTCGTCTTTTGTCTGATGAAGGAGGTGGTCCAGTTTGTCCAGTGCCTGCCTCAGATTTTGACAATGCTGGGTCATCTCCTTCACAATGATGACTTTCTCCTCTTCCATACGCCTGACCAGCATGACCTGGTCAAAAAGTCGCCTCTTTGTGCGCAGGCTCACCACTATAATGGAAAAAACACAATATATGACAAAACAACACAACCACAATCGTAAGGCTAATAAAACAAATAATATCCGTTTGTATTCAATCTTTTTAACTTAAATTGCCCAAAACCTTAAAATCTGGTTAAAAATGTTCAACCTCGCCACTTGCTGAATTTGTTCAATTCTGTCTATCTTGGCAGAATTACATTCAGTATGTCTTGAGATTCAACATTAGTATGCAGTTCAGGGTGGTCAGGAAGGGTTTTACTGTTTCCATAGATGTGCCTGTCCCAGTGAGACTATAGCATGACTATTAAGACTTGACAGGGCAACATCATACAGACCTTTCAATATAATTATTTCAAAATGATTTGTTGTGATCATGATGATTTGTGACACCTTTGTTGACAGCTCTGTGTTACATTGGTGATTGTATTCTAGTACTACAACTGAATTTATGGAATATCTAGGGCAAACAAAAACAAGTTGTTTCTTACCATCTCCTTGCGCCTCCCAGGGCAGAATGACATCCTCAGACAGACTGCATGCTGCTTCTGTGTCAATTTTCTCTGTACAGGCATCAATGGTGTTGTACTGCAGTATCCTCTCTCTGAGTTTCTTCTTGAGCTCTGTCAGTCTTCTCCGTTTGCGTTGCCTTGTTTGGTTGCTGTCTATAAAGTAAAAAAAAATACAAATAAAATAATAATAATAATACTAACAATAACAACAACAACAACAAATATTGTTTCTTGTTGTTGTTATTGTTAGTATTATTATTACTATTTTATTCGTATTATCCAGAAACGAGACTCTCTTGGCAGAACAGTGTGCCATGGCAGCACCATCATAATGAAATGATTGCAGAATACATTTAATTCAACAACATGTAGCTAAGGATGGTGTTAAATTACTACAACAAGAAACTCAGATATTCTTAATGTACATTTTGAAATGCAGCATGGACGTCTTACTTTGACAAATCTCTTTGAGAGTGTCTTGTGGAGATTTTCCACCTTCCTGTGGTTCCATTGCATAGCCAGCACGGTTATCATATCTGCTCTAACTGTAAACACAAAAACATGAACATTCATATCAGCTTTACAATGTGGCACTGCTTAAAACAATTTGTTTTCCTCTACCAACCTGATTTGGTCATGTATTTTGTTGTCAGAGCTGCCCTTGAGAGGAAGCTGTTAACCTGTTCCACTTCCTCGCCGACAGTATTTCCAGCACCTTCCTGGCTTCTGCCACCCCACTTCACCTGCTCAGAATCATAAGCAATAAGATCTAGATATTTAGTTCAATATTATAATTTCTTGTACTGTACATCTTAGTTAACATCAGTGTCAGGAGCAATTTCAGAAAGTTAAAATGTTCTGAGATTGAATTATGCTTTGAACTACAATGTCACAACTGCAGTTATTTGAAGCTCTGTTCATTCATTATTTCTACAGTGCGGATATATTTACTAAAAAAACATAATGGGTTTTGGAAGCCTATCCTTGTGACAGTCTGTTTTGTAACAATTTTGTCAACATTTGTAACTATTACAATTATTCCACAGGCTTGAATTAGGGGTTTCACCAACTACTCGACTAGTCGACTAGTCGACTACCTCTACCACTAGTCGGCGCTGTAGGCCCTAGTCGACTAGTCGTGAACAAAATGGAGGCAAACGTGGGAAATGAGGATGCCGACATTGGCGCTGAGGTGCTGCAAAATGCTCCAGCAAAACACGCCCGACATTCAGGGGTCCTCATTTTATGCGCAAATGCGCCGCACCTATTCACTCTACAGTTTCAGTTTTAGATCCGGCGCTAAAAGTTCACGAGCGTGCTCCACTAGCACCCCCTCTTTGAACAGCTGTTTGTACCTCATTTCGAGAGCAACAAGAAAACACGGGTCAACAGTGGCGCGGATGAGCTACGGGATTACTGCCAGCAGACACCCCATATCCCCACAATGGATAACCCTCTGAAGTGGTGGGCACAAAACGCAAACCGCTTCCCCCGTTTAGCCAAGCTTTCCAGGAGCTACCTGGCTACACCAGCACCCCAAGTGAACGGATGTTTTCCCTGGAAGGCACCACTGTCCCCCGACAGCGGTCAAGCCTCCTTCCCTCACATGTTGATGCTTTTGTCTTCCTTAACGCAAACCAAAAAACCTGGAAGGGTGGACATCGTTATCGAGGAGGACAGTGACAGCGGGTAAAGTGTTGCACAATGCGCACTGGATTTACGTTGCATTTATGTTCTTAACAGAGTTTTTGCAGTAGATTTGGTGAGTCCAGTTACTGTTTTTTATTTAATCAGCCATGTAACAGCATGTAACCCAAATTAAAATGCTGCTTTGTTACAGTGTTTAACGTAACTGTATGCATTGCAATACAAAATACAGTTTTACACCTCTCTTTGTGTGTCTTTATTATGACGTAACGACTAGTCGACTACTGTTTTGAAAAACTTGTCGACTAGTAAATAATGGTAGTTGTGAAACCCCTAGCTTGAATAGAATATACTACATGATATTCTTATGTGCACTACAATTTCTAAAACATTTGAATCTAGACACAAATGTTTAACTTGCATACTGTACCTCGCATTTGCCTGTGTGGGCCTTGGCGTGCATTACAGAGAGAAAAGGTTTCATCTCTGTAAGTGGTTGGAGCTCAGGCAACTTTGCTGCCATCTTCTCCAAATAAGGCCAGTACCTGTAATGACAAAATCAATTAGCTTTTCCAGTTGCATGATGGCATAATAGTAAAAAGATAAACCAGGTCCTTAAAATTACCAGCAAAATCCTTGTAACCAACATCAGCATTTATCCAAATGAATGCTTTTTTGCTTTACATCTACTGGATGTGCAAGAATTGAATAGATAACACGTTTGACACAAACACTTCGAATTTTGCAACAGTTATAACTACCTGCAGGCAACATCCATACAAAAGAATGTTGCATTCGCAACTTCAGCCAGCTCCTTCTGCAGGAGCATTGGGTAGGCATATATTTCACCACGGTAGTGATTTAGGCCTTGTAGCAAGATGCCATGTCTGCACACAGCTATTTGCAGGCCTTCCTCATCCACCTTGGCCCTGGACTTGTGTGAGGTTTCTTTGCAAGCTGTGAATGTTGCCGGTCCACAAACATCACGACCACTTTTCTGAAATAGACACAATCTGTTACATTTAACCCTGTGCTAAGTAAAATAAATAAAGGGTTAGTGGGTTGAATAGATTCTTACAATCGTCATCTGGCTCCTGATTTTGTCGACAAAGGCAGACACTTTACTGTCCTGGGCAATGAACAGTCCATCAAATAGAGACGGTTCATCTGTCCTGCGAAATTCGAGAAAGAAATTGTAAGCAACATTATCATACATACATAAGTTTGATTGTGTCCTCTATTTAATGTGGGCAATTTGCTTTTGCCATCAATTTTTCATAAATTTGGAAAAGGTCTTTGTGAATTTGATCTGTAATTCTATGTAAAGCCTTTTGTCACCATTATTTAACATTAGTGAAACGTTTACTGACTTCTTGTAAAAAGGTAAAAATAAAAGTACATCCTTTATATTGCTGGGCATGGAATAGGGCAGAGGAAGGCAGAGAAAAAGGTTCCTGGGCAATTTAATACATTTTTCATGAAGCGATTATATCCAAAGCTGGTTCTTAGCTCCAACATATCCAACTAACGTCAACCATTTAACATTTTAAAGTTGAGTTAACTTTACAGGCGTCATATACAATAATGTTTATGAATTGGATTGATATAATTATGTGTAATTACAAACCAACTATTGTTTTCTGATGGTCTACAAACTTTGGAAAATAAAATAAAAATTGTAGAGTTGGGGAAAGTTTAACATTTCAGCAAAGACATTCAGCTTAGTCAATAAAACAACAACTAAAATGAGAATATGATTTCACTGACCCTCTGGACTTCTTGAAGCGATAATGCTTTCTATTGCCATCTACAGCAATAGCCAGCATGTCAGGTGTGCATGCTGGGCATTTAAAGGGCTCCACCAGGCACAGATCTTCTTGTCTGTAATTACAGAAGGCAAACTCCCGAAAGACTCTGTGGAAGGTATCGCTACAGATTCTGCCTGTCTGGAAACAAGAATGGTATTCATTTGGTTAATTAAAAGTTTGGTATTCAAAAATCTTGAAAACCACATTTTATTCTTACCCTTCGTGTGGAAAACGATCGATGTTCAAGCATTTTTATAAATACTTGCTGGGATAATGCTGGGCTGGCCAATTTCATTTGCTCGAATGATGTGAACACATCAAACTTAAAAATAATTTTGCAGCTGCTGGTTGCTGGCCAGTATTTGTATCCAAGCAAGTCACCTATGCTCGGGGACCATTTGGTGGAACAAATTGGACAGCACACAGAAGGCAGGCAAACGTTGTATGGACCTGAGAAAAAATATAATGTGCAATTTGACAGGTATCTATGCAACGTAGGACAAAAGTATAATAGTAATCCTGTATTTTTGCTTGACCACATCGTCTTCTGGTGGCAACAAACCATTGATAGTCACCAACACGGTCTGCTTTCCTGGGATGATGGTGAAATCTTGGCTTGGACCACAGAAGCAGATTTGGGATGGTGGAGGAATTGGAAGCAGACACACTGCAGCAAAGACAATTTCAGAGATTCATATGCATGTTAGGACATGTAGTCAATAAAAATTGAGACATTTTAACAGTTAAAGCAAACTTCCGACATGGTGAAAATGATGCCGCTGTATATGTAGTGCACATTAGGAAACCATGGTAAGGGAATATGTAATAAACTATTTGAACCCACCTTGTTCACAGAGTCCATATTGGCCACTTTCATCCACAACCACAAAGGATGTGGGAGGAATAGGTCTGTAAAACCCATCAATCATGGCTTCCCTGTCATGGAAGACATTTTTACCATGGATAATTGGGTCACATGCCGGACAAAGAAAGGGAGTTCCTGGTGGAACACAGTCCAAGCACCGGACCACAGCATCAGCAGTTTTGCATTGGAGACAGGAACGTTTAGTGACAATCTCTGCAGCCAATTTCAAATTAAGGAGCTCTGGCATTGCAGCTCTGAATTTTTGTTCACGTTTCAACTGTCTTTGGGTCCATGTTGATACAGTGGGTGTTTCTTCTGATGATGCAGGGACAGTGAGAGAACCCAACAGGTTTCTCAGTGTCTGAAGATGTTGATCTAAAATAACAAAATATAAAACAAATCATGGAATTTAGTTTAATTAAAAAAATATATTCCATAAATGGCTTTTCACTTTAAATGTATCATGAACATAGCTATTACATACTATAAACAATTACCTACATTTCAAGTTGAAGGATAATTTAAGAATTCATTGTGCATACCAAGACTTGGGACCTGTAGAGGAATCTCATGTGTCTCCTCGACCTCTGGGGACTCCTGAGAGCTGGAAGGTTTAACTGCATAAACAAAGTACGATGATATAGGAAACATTATTGAAGACCAACGACTTTAAAACTTAATGAAACACTAGAACAAGATTATATTTTACAGACCAGATCGATTCTTATTCGTATGTTGGGGTAGAATGTTCCCATCCAGGTCCCTCTTCCTCCAGGAAACATTTGATCCTTGCGTTCTTTTCTTTGGTTTCTTTGGTATCTTAATATATATATATAAATATATAAAAGAGATTAGATATTTCCCTTAATTGTTGCACACACATCTTTGTAATGTGTGTGTCTTTTATCATTTGAGTAAATGTTATAATACATATTTGGATAATGTTGTACTTGCCTTATTTGCCAACTCATCTGCGAGGGCTTTCCCTGCCTCTAGCCATTCATTCAGTTTCTTAGATGTCATTTTTAAGTGAGGATAAAAAGGGCAACAACAAACAAAGGATGAACTGACATACAGGGAGGGAGAAAAACAAAAAAAGACAAGAAAACGAGAGGGGTGAAAGAGAGTAGGAAGAAGAATATGGCTCTGAAAAGAACCGTTGATTTTTTTATGATAATAGGCTACTTCAAATAATTGAATTGATGGATGACCTTAAATAAACCAAACAGATGAACTCAGATTAGTTGTGCTACCATGTATTTTAATTGTTGCTTCATAAATAAACATTTGCCGAAATAAAACTACAGGCACCAATGTCAATAAAGTCCCAGGTAAATCAGTAATTACAGGGAAATATATTTCTCTTTTTAACTAGATGTGATGGCTTCACAAAACTTAAGTTGAATTAGCGAATGTTTAAAGTAGTAAAACTACTATGACCTGATGATATTCAAGTGTTGAACTTACCTTAACTATCATTAATGCAACATGTTAGGTGACATTTAGAAGAAGAAAAAAGTGTGTGCATTATGAAAAGCGCCATGTAAATGTCAATTATTATTATTATTAAAATGCCATTTCCTTTCGCATTGTTTAAGGTCATATCATGTCCTGGTCTGGTTAGCTGAATATACATACTTTTGCCATTGTTATGTTTTATGTCACGTGCTACCAAGGGTTTTGTTTTTAGGCAAGATTTTAGCTCCTTTTGTGCGAAGGAGAAAACTCTCCCTCCAACTTGTTGTAGAAGAACCTTCTTATATTGCAATACATATCCGTTAGCGCATCTATACCTAAGCTAAGTGCTAACATTTACAGTCATGCTATTGCTAACAACAAGCATTCGCCTATACTGCCTATGCCACGGGCCAGCCCTAAAACGTAAAACTGAAATATCATGGTTAAACATGATTTGTAGAAAAACGACAGGATTAATTAAAAGCGTAAACAAATCAAATGAAATACAGAAATCAGATTTACCACTTGTACAGCTGTGACGCTCTGTAACAATTATTCTTCTTCTTCTTGGCTCGTCGCACATTTATTGATGCGCAAGGTTAAAGTTCACGGGATTACGATCCGCCAGGAGTTGCTAAATTTAAAACGTGACAATAGGTCGTAATAAACTGCTGCTAGAAATGAATAGGGGGAAAGACGTAGTATATACACGTTCTCCTGACGAGACCTCAGATCATTTTCGTAAATATCTATCAAACTATAGATCCTACACATCCACTGGACGTGGATTCTAAAAGTACAATATACACTTCTCGCTAGAAATCTAATCAAAAAGCATTTTAATGGCCAAACTATTCTACAATTTAGGATTTTCCAGAGAAGGTTATTTGTGAATAAACGAATAAACGGGAGCATGTTGTTTCTTACACGACCACTAGAGGTGCTACACTTTAAAACGTGGCTATGGGTCGTAATCTGGTGCTTAAACAATCGACCTATTTGGTCGTTTTTTGTAGGAGGACAGGCTGCAAAATCGACCAAGGGGGGCCAGAGATATGGAAAATCCACCCAAATGACCCCAGAAGTGGGTTTTTTTTGCTAAATCTCTCTAAAAAGGTCAAATGTCACTTGTTTTGCATCAATCTTGATACAGTGTACTTATTATATGTTGTACTTTGGATTCCTAAAGCTTTTAGTCTACTATCCCATCATCCAAGGGTAGTTTTCACTATAAGTAAAAAATATTTTTTGGACGGACACTATAATTTACAGTTTTTTACCATGTTCAATCTGAATTTTCTTTAAAATAAAAAACATCTATATTGATTCTGACTCTTTCTACATCCAATTCAAAGGTTTATCATTACTTTGAGAAAAATGATTATTAATTTATCACTTTTAGAAGTGAAGTTATGGTCATTTGTTCTGGAAATGTCATTTTCGAGCCTGAAATCTGAAAAACAGGCTTGGGGTCTAACAGGATTGAGAAGACGATCACTACGTGACAAAAGTTTTCAAAACCGTTTCTAGTCTTCGGCATTTCTGTGCAATTTACTCCGCGCGAGTTGGCGGACTTTTTTTTGCCTACTTTAACATAATTTTTCTTGGTGGGGCTAAGCCATTTCTTTGTATGGCCGTAGCCTACCCCAGCCATACCATGGAGCCGCCACTGGCTATTGCTTTGCTGGATCGATTGATATTGTGAGCTCGGTGATGAGTGTCTGTATTTTCCTTATATTTACAGTCTATGGTGTTTTAATGCTGAAGCATTACGGTTGTTGTTATTGTTAAGTATTGCTTTGTGATGGTGCCCTTTACTGCATGTATTAAGGTGCATTACAATATGACATCCCCAGGCTGTGTACGTAAATGTATGCGCTGACAGTGTTGCTCCGTGTTCTTCATTCACGGCTTCCGACAGTATGTCATTTGACACTCCCCCCCCCCCCCCTCTCTATCGGAACTACGGATAGCCTACAGATATATTTGTTTACGTGTTTAAAAAAGCACCAGAAGTTTATATATAAACATCTAAGTTGTTCGTGCCCCACCACTTTTGTACATATAAAAACGCCACTGCATGTGACACCTGTGTCACGGTGGGTCCTTATGGGCTAAGACTGAAAAACTCACCCCACAAAGGTTGTCAAATCTGCTTTGTCCTCTCCCAACAGACACTCAGCTCACCCTCCTTTCCATCTGTCTTGAAGGGAATTTTTTGAAGAGACTTGTTTTAAACGACACAAATGGTCAGGTTGTTTGCAAAGTAAAAATAAATACACCTCAATCAGACCATGCAGACAAGCTATTTTCACAGACTATCGATAGACTTTCTTTCCTTTTTTTTGTTTCATTCCAGACTCGTAATCAACCCTTTTCTCATGAAAGAGCCTCGGAAAGAGTTTTCAAGTCTTATAGACGTTGAAAGAAACTCCGCCACGTGACAGGATTCTTGGAAACAGGGTGCAGTGAAGAGTTATTCACCTGCTGCAATGAAGTCTGAACATGAACTGAACCTTAACCCATATTGGGTTATTAATATTAAGCACCCCTTAGTAATATTTACCATCACTATCTGGGAAGGTAAAGTTAATATCTTAGACCTTGTTATCCAATTGGTAGCCATACTAACAGCACATCAACATGTGCATGCAGGATTTCCCCACAATTGATATGAAATATGTCTTTTCTTTATTGAAGTTAATAAAACCTTATTATCAACCACAGTGTTTTTTTTTTACAGACAATATTATAAATGTTTCAATCACAAACTCTCACCACACAACAGTCCTTTCCTTGTTTCTATTTTCCCATTGGCTTGCCCACCACAAGATAGTGCTGTTGCCCATTTTTGCATGTCGACTAAAATGTAGTGATGTCTGACGTTACTTCTGTGAGAAAAAACCTCAGAGGTGTTAGACATGTCTGCTTTTAGAGCTCTGTGAAATCAGTCGGGTCAGGAAGTGGTTTTATATTTGTGTGTCAAGTCTTCTTTTCTCTCTTCCTCTAAATGCAACGATTTGACTGTCTGTTCAACAAATCATGTAGAACTAGGAGAGTTTTGCAAAATTGAATTTAAATTCTTCAAACACTATATTTGATTGTCTCCTAAATATTCTGATAAAGATATACTTAAGTCAAATGTTATTCTGCCTGTTGAACTGTTTCTGTAGAAGAGCAGAACTTTGTCACGACAAGTTTTAAATTCAAAATAGGAACCAACCACAGTTCGATCAACCACAATTAGGCACAGTACTGCTTGAGGCACTGCATCAGCAGGGAGAAACCCAGAGAGACCAAAGTGTTAACATTGAATCAAAATACAAAGAAAGAGTGGACAAAGTAAGACAATCTCCTGTTACTAAAGTTTGGGCATGATAAAAAATGCTATCATATATACATAAACCAGGGTCTTTTAACAACTCAACTGAGTTCTATAAATACATATTTTTTTACTAAACACTATGAATCTTTTCAACTAAACACTGTATTTTTAAAGGCAGGAAAGTTATTTCATAATCAGGTGACAAAATGAATGATCACTTTGTTAAATAAACTGACCAGAAACGTATTAGAAAATTCAAATATATATTTATTTAAACATCGAATAAATAAGTTAATTGTGAAAGTCAACTTAAATCAACATATCAATTGTTACAATTAGAATCATACATACATTGACAGTTGTCTTTTTAAATTATTTATCTGCTCAATTTCATGTGATGCATGTCATTTTTGACAAGACCTTCATTAAAGGCAGGCTTTACTGATGAATACCATTCTTGGGATTTCACATTATGCAAAACATTTTAGAACGCACCAAAGTGGTGGACTGCACAATAAAAGGAATGACATTGCCATCTTCAGAGCCACCATTCCACTAGACTCTAGAGAAACTACTAATCTGATGCTAGCAGGTTCTTGTGTTTACAGCCAAGGGGGCCACCACATGTATGACAAAAGTTTTTTTGCCGGTGAAAATTCTGGTTTTGCTGACTGTACATTTCATAAATGGCATGGATTTTGAGATTATGTCAGAGTTGTAGCAACTCCAAATGTTTGCAGCAGACTGTGTGAACTTTCCTTTGTGACATGCAGACCTCTTTCTCTTGCATGGGTGGGTTCTGTGGAGAAGGCTAGTCATGCACATTTTGAACTCATCACGCTCGATGATCATCATTTTCCTTCATGTCATTAAAGGTGCTTTGGTTAAGATAGGCCAGAATTTAAGGTGTAATTTAAGGTGTAATGGTGTTTATGTTAAGTCATGGATGTCTCTGTATTGTGTTGCAGAGACATAAGGTAGAAGAAGTGGTACTGCTCCGACTAGCTTGTAAATATTACATTCATGGAGGTATGGGACGGGCGATCTTCTGTCAGCAGATTACTAAACTTTCTGTTACTGCCATCGCAAAATGTTCTCAATTTAACTTAGGTCTGTACTGGGGTTTTTGCCCGCCGAATCCAAGCCAGCACAGCAGCTAACTTAAGCTCCGTCCCCCAGAGCCACTCTACATAGTAGAGATAAAATACTGTACCCTATTTCCTTTTAGCAGGTGCCGTGGTATTAAACATTGCACCTTTTAAAGTAAAATGTAGCCGCTTTTGGTGAATAAAACTCCATTGTTTCCCAGCATGGTAAATACTGTACCTGGTATCTTTCTCTGATTTCTGAGCTTAAAACACATTTAAATTCGATGTGTTGGACATGAAAGCTGCATGAACACAACATCTCCATCCTAAAATTGTGCAAGTATTGACATATTTTCAATCATTTGTGCAATCTTTGCAATCCTCTGAACACATAATACGTAGCCTCACAATGTTCATATTAAGGCCTTAACTCACTGAAAGTTGCGTTTTTAGGTACACCATAAAGTGTCCAAACACGCACCAAATGTCCTATGAATTATGCCTTGAACTGCATGATGCACCTACTTCCAACTGGTTTCAGATTTGTTGCGTCAAATGAGGACCCAACAACCCAAACCTTTGAAGGAGCTAAAAGGAATAAAAGGCCAATGGCAATGAGGACTATATACTATTAGACATAAACTATTAATACAACTGACACTTCAACTTTAAAAAAAACTGACTGAAGGTCCCATAAGCTGTCACTACCTACGTAAATTCAACACAGTCTCACTCCCTGCGCGTCAAAGGACGACGCTTGGTCAGGTTCCTTTGGTGTCCATTTCTAACGAACAAGCGGTGTCCTTTGACGCGCAGGGAGTGAGACTGTGTTGGTCAATTACGGAGGAAACAACTACTGCATATACAAAATAAAACGTCTTTGTTATGAGGTAGGCTAAGTCCACCAACGAACATCAGTGAGTGTATTAAGTGCTTTTTAGTCCTAAAAAACTACTCCAACAGAGTGATACAGTCTTGTATCTGCCGTAATGCAACATGGCTGTACTGTGCAACACTGCTATGCAGTTGCAGGGCGTAACAGTCTTTGATTTGCTAAGCAGTCAGAAGTATTCATAGAACGATATGATCTCCATGCTTCTGAAAGCTGGTTAGGGTTTTGCAGTATTGTTGTAATGACAGAAGTCCAGTAACAGTTGCTTGTCCCATCAGGAATCAATCCCCATGCCCTGAACAAATCACCACGAGGAGGATCAGTCAGTTGGAATCCCAAATGCTTCATACACATTCCCACATACACGTCTTCAATGTAAACAGCTCTAACATGTGCAGATGCCTCCAGTATCTTCTTGGGTAAATCCAGTGAGAACACATAGCCCAGTCCCAAGGTATACGGTGGGTATCTGGACCCAGAGAAGGCAGAATAGGGCAAAAACCACTTCGATGTACGGTCTCTTATAACAATAGCATTCCTCGCAACCATTCCTGTCATGTAAAGTTGTTTGGGGGCTTTCAAAAGCAAGTCAACAAGGTTGTGGACATTGAGGAACATGTCCGAGTCTATCTTCATGGCATAGGGGGTGTTGGGGCAATGGGAGCCAAGCCATTCGAACATGACCATGGTTTTAATGGTGAGGTTATTATAGCTGTCCAAAAAGTCACTCTGGAGAATATCATGATGTCTCTGGCTTTCCTCTAACACCTACAGAGGGGGACATAGGAGACACAGTTTAAAGTTAGTTAAACTTTGTCAAACTGTTCTTTTTTTACATATCCAGCAGATACAGAGCAACATTAGCATTCATTTGGAGTTGTGTTGCTGGTGAGCTGTTGAAGGTAAGTCAATATTCCCTCTCTTTTCAGCTGTGGTATTCTGGTCTTTGTACACTAATCTCTATCAACAGATATCTGAATATAATTAAGCAATAGCTCACGACAGGCCGTGGTATATGGCCATTATATCACAGTTAAGGGGCGTGGTTCGGCCCGACGCGAAGCGGAGGGTCGACAACCCCCTTAACTGTTGGCTCTCGAGTGAACCTGTAACAAAGCAAATGTGATTTTTAGTAGCTATCCTAATCTAGCCTAATCTATTAAAATAATATGCACTAGCCTACACATCATTTACCAAACATTGTCGACATCGCAGTTCACTTGTCTTCTTGGGTGTAGATAAAAGGCAGGTGCGTCCGGGGGTAGGAGGGAGATGTATTTTTCTAACGAAGAAACGGGGCAGAGAGGATCCCCAGGCAGTTCACACATAAATCCCCTTGTGCTCTCTTTATTTCTCGCCTGCGGGTCGTTGTGGTTTTTTGTGTGCTCATTGAACATCAGCGTTGCATACTTAAGCCCATTTTCGTCTGTTTTGGTGGTGAAAGACGAGGGTTTGAGCTGCCAATTACCCTCATTTCCCCTGCGTCCAAAGTGCAGTTGAACGTCAAACCACACCTTGTTTACTAGCCCCTCCGGAGTTTTTGGATCAAGTACTTGCTTGATAGCTTTGAAGTCATCTTCTGTTATGGAAGAGTGATGGACTGAAGTGTCGAGTCCCTTCTTTCTCAACATTTTCACAACGCCGATGAACACATTGTTGCAAGTTGTGAACTCGGTGTCTTTGAGGACGGACCAGGACAGACTGAGTGGTGGGTCATTTATGTGCCGGTTGAGTCCAGCACGTAGACCGATATAGCTGCTCAGGCCGTATAGTTCGCCTTTACCGTTTCTGACAGTTGCATAAAAATCTCTCAAGATGTTATTGAGCTGCTGTTTTGTCGACGTCTGAAAGCCTATGACCACAGAATTATCCTGACACCAGTCTTCAAAGCACTTAACTGCCCATTTGGTTTGCTTCACGGTGTTCTGTTCATTTCGTTTTTTTTCTAGTTGGTCTACCTGCTCATCACGTAGCTCTGCATGTCGTCGTTTAGCAGGGGGCTTTTTTTCTGGAGATAGGCACTCCTCCATAGTAAGACCCCCCCGGAGGTCGAAGTTAATCTTAAATGTTTCCATGTTATGCTTTGTAAGTTTGTTTCGTAACGGAAGAAATTTAAATATATTTATAAACGGACAGGTCAAATCAAGCAATCTGGTCGATAGCGTTTTTGCGGACCTTTTTTATTACAGATTTGCAAACATCGTTGCTTGCTTTAAAAGTAGCACAATTCATGATGTTAAACCTTGGAAAGTATCTAGATATCCCTGCCCTAATGCCAAAGGAACTGCACACTGGATATGTTTTGCCGTTTGATGTCTATGTCTGGACCGCTGCGTAAAAAGGAGGGTTTCTGCCCCGTTACTTCTCCGCTGTTTTCTTGTTCCAGTTTGAAAAGCAAACTGCAGGCAGTTTGCTTTTCAGCCCAACTGTATACTGTTTTTCTCAGACGCGGAGGGATACTGACTTGTTGTGAAAAGTAACTTACAATTCTACCCGTGGTATACTCTCAGTATATCACGGCTAAGAACCAATCAGATTGCTTGATTTGACTTGTCCGTTTTATAATTGCAGATATACAATTAGGTCCTAGAAGTCTCAAGTTGCTAATCGGATTGTAATTAATGACCAGTGAAATGAAGAGAAAGTCTTCGCTTGATAAAGGCTTATATGACACAATTACTGGACATAAAATGTACTGTTTTCACTGTTTTAACACGCACATGTAAATAATATGTACACATGACCAAATATTTATATATGTTCGTTTTAATTAATTTCTTATTTTATAGTTATTTATCATTTTTAATTGTTATCTTTGATTTTATCCTTAATTGTATTAATCTGTGTGAATCTGTGCTGTCCTGTTTTTCAATCTTCCCTGTTGCTGTTGAACTACTGAATTTCCCCACAGGGATTAATAAAGGTCCATCTTATATGTTGTCAGACCTCACATTAGACAATTTGTTTCGAGATCAATAATAGAAATGCAGTTTGATTTCATACCAATAAACACCTGTAATGCTCTTTCCCTCTGTTCTTATAAGGTACTGTCTTGTGTGGTTGAACGGGATAGGAAAAGGGAAATCAGGAACTTGTAATGAGTCAGCTCACTTGCTCCTTGGGGGTTGCAGTCCCATCTTCCTCTTTGGACAGTCCCAGCAGGAAGTAGTGGCTCACGACCTGACCCAGCACTGTGGTTTCTCTCCCCCATGTGTTACGGATTGTGTCACGGGCCTCTCTGTTGTGGGGTGCGACTGGAATCACAAGGACTAAGAATGGGCTTTCCTGCAAACATCTATGGGGTTCGTCCAATATGAATCGATACCTGTGCGGGTAAGGCACAAAGTACGCTGAAGGATCTGGTGAAGGATCTGGTGAAGGATCTGGTGAAGTCTGTAAGCAGAGAAGGTTGGTATTTGTTTAATGATGCAACTCAATAGAACATGATTTATCATACTATTTCTTTTTTTCTTTCTGCATTCATATTAAAAAGACAACTAAGGCAGTATAAAGATTTGTTAAGACGAGGCAAAATTAAATAAAAAAAAATCGACTCATTGGACCCTTTTCTTTGCAAATGCCGGCTCAAAAGATAGTTTTGCGTTCTGTTTGAACACACCATTAAAAATAATAATGAAAATCTCTTGCATTGACACAAAATCTCTTGTATTGACACAAAATAGCAGCCCATAATTACATTTTTAGAAATATATATTTTTTTCCTGGGATGTTGCCAGTTTGTATTACTGCAAATTCAAGGGCTTACATTAGAAAGTGATTTTACATCCATTTATTTGAATGAATTATTTGTTAATATTATGTAAAACAGTCTGTCTTGAACGTTACAAAATATTCCTTGACTCAAATACGTTTATACAGTTCTGTAAAAACTCCATGAAGTGCGATACTGTTACGGTTGCGGAAAAGGTAGGACCCAAATGCAGAATACCAAAAAACGTAAAAGGTCTATAAACAAAAAGCGAGCTTTATTCCAAAAGCTGGAGAACAAAACATGGCATGAAACTCACAGGTAACACAAGGTAGCATGGAGGGAGACAGGAAGACAAACAATGTACCGACAGGGGAACACAGGGAAAGACAAGACTAAATACAGGAAGGGGTAATCACGAGACGAGAAACAGCCGGGCAGGGGAGGAGAAACACAAGGGCAACAGGTGAACACAATCAGACAATCAGGAATACTTTTCAGATACAAGATGGCGCCTGTGTCGGCTCGCCGATCCCTCAGCTCTCTGCCTTTAGCTATCCTGCTTTTGCTCTATGTATGTCAGAATGTCTCTGCTCTGCTCGTCTACGATCGCCAAGCTCTCCTCCACCTCAGACCCTCCCTGGAGTTTATATTGCTGCCCAAACCTACATCTGGCAACCATAAATCGTCCCCCCCCCCTCTACTGTCGGATATTCCCACCTACCTGCGCCGGTTGCCCTGCATCCTGCCTCGCCGAAAGCGCTTTAGACGACGGGGAAAGCGTGGTGGGGCACTGGTCCATCAAAGAGCATACCTGACGGCTTTTTTTGGGACTTATCCACGCATCAGATGTCATGGCCCTCCCGCTGCACGCCATGTGAGGGATCGATGGATTCGCCCTGTCTTTCCGGAGCTGCGGCCTCTGCTGGGCCCGCTGACAGCTCCTCCTGCCCGACTGACTGCTCCCGGCCCGCGCGGCGTTCAACACGCACTTCTTCGTCAGCTGAGACGCACTACACCTTCGGCAAGCCCGGAGCGAAAACTTTGCATGGCTTTGCTAAACGCTAGGTCGATAGCAAACAAATCGTTCCTGTTAAATGACTTCTTCACCTCTCGTGAACTGGATTTTATGTTTCTGACGGAGACCTGGGTCCACGCTGGCGAGTATACACCGTTCTCTGAACTTCTTCCTCCTGACTGTACATTCTTCAGCTCCCCCCGTACCACCGGCCATGGTGGGGGCATAGCATCAGTGTTTAGAGCTAACCTCCAATGCCGACTGCTTCACCCTGTAACTAGCTACGCTAGCTTTGAGTTGCAGCTTTTTGAACTGAACCCGGCCTCGCCTGTGCTCTGCGCAGTCGTGTATCGTCCGCCAAAGTGCAATAAGGATTTCATAAATGACTTTTCTGACTTTCTGTCCGGGATCATGGTGAAATATGATCGTGTTTTGATCTCCGGAGACTTCAATGTCCATGTGTGTTGCGAGTCCAAACCTCTGGTTAGGGACTTTTTAAATCTCCTTGATTCTTTTGGTCTCGTTCAGTCCGTGGCTGGCCCAACACACGAAAAAGGACACACTTTAGATTTAGTATTATCGTTTGGACTGTCTGTCTCTGTGGATGAAATCTGTGCAGCAACGCGTATCTCAGACCATTTACCGGTTCTGTTTACAACTTCGATCCCTTCCGCAGGAGTCGAATCACGTGCCCCTGCGCGTCGTCTGCGTTCAATTAACCCCTTGACTGCCTCACAGTTTTCTGATGTTTTTAATGCTTCCCTGATCTGTAAATTAGAGGTGAACTGTGCATTTAGTGCTGATGAGCTTATCTCCATGTTTGACTCGACATGTACCCTAATACTGGATTCAGTTGCTCCTTTTACGCTTAGACGCACCAAAGTTCTCTCAGAGCCGTGGCTCAATGACTGTACTCGTGCTCTTAGACGCACCTGCAGGCGTGCAGAGAGAAAATGGAAAAAGGATAAACTCCATGTCTCCCTAGAAATCCTTCGTGCTTGCCTTTCTGACTACCAGACGGCTGTCAAAGCAGCCAAAACAGAGCACATTTCTCTGTTAATCTCCAAAAACAGCCATAAACCTCAGGTTCTTTTTAATGTCCTCAACTCTATTATTAATCCCTGTGATGTGTCTTCTATTGTGCCATCGGCTACTCTCTGTGATAAGTTTCTAACATTTTTTATTGAAAAAGTATCTGCTCTTAGGCTAGCCCACACTAGCGCTATCCCAGATCCTGCTCCTTTTCTGTGCACTGCTGTCCTCGACCACTTTGAGCCTGTATCCCTCTCTTCTCTCTCGGATGTAGTCAAGCACCTGCGGCCGACAAACTGCACCTCAGACAGCATTCCCTCTCGCCTTCTCAGAGAGGTTTTTGAATCAGTTGGAGCAAGTGTTTTATTACTTATAAACACCTCTCTTAGCTCAGGATGTGTCCCAGCTGCCTTCAAACATGCCGTGGTCAAGCCACTACTTAAAAAGAAAAATCTCGACCCCTCCATTCTCGCAAATTTTAGGCCCATCTCCCAACTATCTTTTTTATCTAAAGCCCTGGAGCGAGTAGTCTATGTCCAGCTACAGTCGTTCTTAACCACGCATGGCATCCATGAAAAGTTTCAGTCTGGCTTCAAACCCATGCACAGCACTGAAACAGCCCTTTTAAGAGTTTTTAATGATCTGCTCCTAGCCGCCGACTCAGGTAGCCCAGCTGTCCTGGTGCTGTTAGACCTGACAGCGGCCTTTGACACTGTGGACCATAGCATCCTGTTGTCACGGCTTGAACAGTCCGCAGGCATCACAGGCTCTGCCTTTACATGGTTCAGGTCCTACCTGACAGACCGTAGCTTCTCGGTGCAGCTAGGTGCCTTCTCCTCTGCCAAAGCCCCTCTTACCTGTGGGGTTCCCCAAGGCTCTATCCTGGGCCCCATCCTCTTTTTACTGTACATACTGCCCCTAGGTTCAATTCTCACCAAACACAACATTCCCTTCCACTGCTACGCCGACGATGTACAGATCTATCTGCCTCTCGAAGCAAGTGTCGGACACTCACTACAGCAGTTGATGGACTGCTTAACGGAGATCAAATCCTGGCTGAGCCAAAATTTCCTCAACCTCAACGAGAGCAAGACTGAGGTCATCTTTTTTGGACCCCAGCCTCCGGCCTCTCCGGTTGATGTTCTGGGCTCTCTCGGTGAGAACGTCCTCCCCTCTGTCATGAACCTAGGAGTGACCTTCAGTAGCACTTTTAAATTTGATAAGCAGGTCAGCACCGTAGTCAAATCCTGCTTTTTTAAAATAAGACTATTGGCCAAAACCAAGTCCTATTTATCTTTTAAAGACCTAGAAAGGGTCATTAACGCCTTTGTAACCTCAAGACTGGATTACTGCAACGCTCTGTATGTGGGTATGGACCAGGCCTCAATTAGACGCCTGCAGCTAGTGCAGAACGCAGCTGCACGTCTTCTGACTGGCCATAAAAAGCGTGACCACATCACCCCAATTCTGGCCTCACTGCACTGGCTTCCAATTCGGTTCCGAATTGATTTTAAAATCCTTTTATTTGTTTTCAAAGCCTAAATGGGCTGGCTCCGGCCTATATAGCAGAACTCCTCCATCGCTACACCCCAGCCAGAGCCTTAAGGTCGGCTGACCAGCTGTTGCTGATAGTGCCCAAGACCAGGCTCAAAACCCGAGGGCACCGAGCCTTCGCAGCAGCTGGCCCCAGGCTCTGGAACAGTCTGCCCCTCCATGTGAGGTCGGCCCAGACCCTAGGGGTTTTTAAATCAACACTAAAAACTCACTTCTTCTCCCTGGCTTTCTAGTCAGAGCGGAGCACGACTCCTGACATTTCCCTGTGTTTGATTTTATATTTGCTGTTGTAATTTATTGTCTTCTGTTTTTGCGATTGTAGTAACGTGTTATTTATTATTTGCATGTACAGCACTTTGGCTCGACCAAAAATCGCTTTTAAATGTGCTTTATAAATAAACCTTGATTTGATTTGATTTGATTTGACACACCAGGGAAACTAACGACAAAAAGGAGGAAAACACAGGGAGAAGGACCAGACAAGAGACAGGGAGAACAGAACAATCAAAACAAACCCCAAAACCTAACACACAAACCCAAATCGTGACAGATACTACAGATGAGTCATCAAAAAGAAACCTATTATAAGCTCAACAGAATAACATGTGTTGTGTATGAGTTTTTCTTTGCCTCAATCATTTTGACAGTTGACTAAATATACTCACGCTGTCATCGTCGTAAGATTGGCTTGACCTTAACCTTGTCCAAAACTTTAAAGGCCATGACACTTGGGGGTTCGAAATGTAGAAAGTTAACATAAACGTTCCCAACATCAGGATCATTGTCAAAATACACCACCACCGTTTAGCTCTTGTCCATGGAGTTTTTTCACTGCAAGGACAAAAGTGAAAATGTATATCTTTAATGACTCTTATATGCAAACCAAAAGCACTTCACCATCCATTAGTGGGTTGGAGTGAGGAAGCACCTTGCCAACATGTTCTCTTCCTTGACCATTAATGTAGCTATGATTTATGTGTAACTGGAGAAGTGAAGAAAACAATAACTCTTCATTGTAAAATGTATGTAAACACATATATACTATATACTATACTGTACACATATTGATGTGTACAGTAGGTTATTATACTGAACACGTTTGACCACATTTTGTAGACATATTCATACAACATATACAGCAATCATAAGCAGAATAAGAGTCGTCAAAATCCCATTTGCCACAGGCTGAATGTGAGACCCTGACACCTCTATCAGCATTTAGCGTAAGATCGGAACAAGATGAAATCATACTATAATAAAGTCATCATGCTATGAGATTATTAGAAATTATAAAGAAACAAACCCTTCACAAATTAGTTTTTTAAAGAGGACATATTATGCTCATTTTCAGGTTCATATTTGTATTTTGTGCCCCCACTGTGACACGTTTCCATGTTTTAATGTTCAAAAAGCTCTTTATCCAAAACATAGACCAAGCTAAGGCCAAACTACACTCCTGGGTAAAAATGTCACATCCTTTTTGCATCATATCCGCAGCGAAATGTTTTTATTTATTTTTTTTTAGCAGCAGAGACTTTTTCCCACATGTTCTTAGACTACCAGCTTTTCATTACTCTGGAGATGCATAGACATAGACACACACACACACACACACACACACACACACACACACACACACACACACACACACACACACACACACACACACACACACACACACACACACACACACACACACACACACACACACACTCTCTACCAGTCATTAGTGTTTTTATAAGCTAACAGAAGATTAGAACCAGATGATCATTCTGTTTCGTCCTTCCCTTCGTTCCCCTCTCAGCTTCTCTCACTCTCTCTCTTTGTTTCTGTTGTCACCACTGTCTCTCACCACTCCCCAGACGGAGATGAATAAACCCTAATAAAAAATGTCTTCTTTAAACATCAACATGAGAACGAAAGAGGTCTTCGTCTCCCCCTACCCTACCTCTCAGTTTGCTTTCCGCCACATATTCGGCTCATCATCCAGAGTATAATTCATTTATTTGTAGAGCAGGATGGGGATACAATTCTCTACCCCTCCCCGTCCCTATTCTTAATTTCTTTCTTGTTTCTTTGTCAGCCTTTTGGCTCCTATCTTCTTTCATTCTCTCGCTCATTTTGTCTGGCCGTCTCACTGTCGCCCTTCCTCCGAATACAAATCAATTAAAAACTGGCAAAAATTGGTGTAAAGTTCAAATAGGCAACCAGTTGTCCAACCAGTTGCACTGAAAAGCATTTGAAGCGATTTAATTGGATGTATGGATGAAGATTTATCTTAAAGAGGCCCTATTATGTTTATTTTCAGGATCTAATTTCTATTTTGTGTCTCTACTGTGAACCGTCTCCATGCTTTAATGTTCAAAAAGCTCTTTATTTTTCTCATACTGCCTGTGCTGCAGCACCTCTTTTCACCCTCTGTCTGAAACCAGGGCCCAGTCTGCTCTGATTGGTTAGCTGGTCGGCTCTGTTGTGATGGGTCAACTGCTTAGTGTAGGGCGCGTGTGGGAGACAAACTGTGTAATTTAAGCCATTTCAGACCATTTACATGCACATAAACCTATATAACAAAGGAAAGGGAAAACCCTAATAAGCATAATAGGGCATCTTTTTCTACATGATTCCCTGTCTTCATTTATTAACATAATTAATTCAATGAAGCCTATCAGTAACTTATGAAACCGCAACATTATCTATTAACGATGAAACAACAGGAGGAAACACTTTATGACTCAAATTGTTCCTCTGCGATACATTTTCTTTAATTTAAAAGTCTTGATGCTCATTTTCCTGTCACATGACTTTTGTTAGTGTGTTGGTTAAGGTTAACTGAATTTGTGTTGAGTCAGAGACGAGCTTTACATAATCTACACTGAGCAACAAAACTGTTCTACATTAAAACATACAGAAGTAAACTCTTACATAAATCATTCTCTCATGACATAAAGCTGTCATTAGGGTTAAAAACAAGTTGTGGGTGTCCCATGTAATACTTTAAGCTATGTCTCTAGCTATGTACAACATAATAATAATAATATAACAAGGACATGTAAGGACAATTGTGTCATCACTGTATGTTGAGAGGGTTCACATGGGACGAGCTGCAGAAATATCTTAGCTAAAGTCATGCTTTTAGGTAACTTTGAAAATGTTAAACATGCATTTATGAAATTTGTGCCAAAGCGTTTATGTGGGTAAGCAATATTTGGTATAGCATATACTTGTTCAGATTCAACTGATTTAAGATTAGGTAAATATCACACAAAAAACCCTCTTGCTTCAATTCAGAAATGTAGATACAGTATACTGTATGGAAACCTGTTATAAATGTTGCATTTTTCTGTTATCAAACCAGGAAAATAGATTTTTTTGGTACTATCATTCACGTTATGAGATTTGTTTTCCTTGTTGGATACTCCATTACACCCAAAAAGTCATAAATGATAATAAGGATAAGCCTGAGATCAATCGCACTGATCTATTCTAATAATAGCCAGACAAGATTTATTATCAAAGTGTTCATAATCAGGAAGTAAATAGCGTCTTGGACTGAACTGTGTGATCCTCTAAAGTCTATAAATGAACTGAATTCAAATCTGGGCTTACCTTTTAGAAAAAAAGCACTCCAGCATTTTCTAAAGGCAGAGGGATTTCTGTTGTGACAGCTACAGCGGGCTACTAGGTTTTCGAATGAGGACGTTGCTCTTGATGTCTAACTGTACTTCCTGTATTGAGCTCTGTGGTGGTGTGTGTCAGACAAGCAAACTGAGCCTTCCAAGCACTCACAGCACACCGCTCAAATATACATGTGAGGACACGCAAGTTAAAAAAAGTGTTGGATGTGGTTAACAACAACAAGAAACTCCTGAGTGTGTTTTGAATGGATGCATTGTCCACATGATTGAACCTGCAACTTCATAACCAGTTTCCATATCTTTAAGAAAACATCTAAGCACACTACCTCTGTCATTCTCACCTGGATTTTGAATATGTTTAACTCAATGTATCTACTGTATTTAATGAAGCTCAACTGAAACCATTTTTGTGTGTTTTTTTCATCTGAACGTAAAAATGGTTTCCAATTTTGGTGTTTACGTAGCTAAAAGTTGTAGATTTAATAAAAAACTATAGAAAATATGGAAAATACATTACATTTGCTTATACAATGAGTCATATGGCAAGTTCAAATCAATATGTAAACATCTTTAGTAAGTAAATCAGGATTTCATATTTCTTCCAAATTTTTCACAATAAAATCACTACATTTAAAGGTCCCATGTCATGCTTTTCTGGTTATTACCCGTCCCCTTTTGTGTTATGAAGGTTTTTATGCATGTAAACGGTCTGCAGAGTCAAAAACCCTCAAAGTACACCCTGTAGCGAGTAAAACTCTAACACAGAAAAGACCTGTCTATGCTGCCCCAGAACGCCTCGTTGGAGATTTCTCTTCTCTTTTTCTCTCCATTTGTTTCTTCCGAAACCAATGGACCAATCCGCGGAGCTCCTCACACACCAGGACCTTTAGCGTACATTTTCAACTAACAGGGAGTCCCATTGACTTGCATAGAGCTCCCTGGTTGGTAATAGACGAGTTGGGATCGCGGAAAAATGCTAATGCTCTCCGCAGACCCATTCTCACAGCGTTTATAAACCTTTTTCTTACTCAATATCAAGCCACACCTATTGTTTTTACTTCGGCTGTGAGTGTTTGTGTGTGCTCACCAGTGTGCTAGTTACTGAAAACCAGTAACTAGTTACCATTACTAGTTACTTCATTTCAAAAGTAACTCAGTTACTTTACTGATTACTTACACTAAAAAGTAATGCGTTACTGTGAACAGTAACTTTTTAGTTACTTAAAAAAAGGGCTCCCATTAATGCCCTTATAGCCTTCATTTCAGTACTGTTATTGCATTGGAGAATAATACAATCTATCAAGTCTTAGCTACTAGCTTCGTCCCAGCATGTTGTTTCTGCAGATGTTTCAACAGATTTGAATTGCTGTTTTGGGCAGTAGATAGGATCTTTGACCCGCCAAGACACAACTTACATTTAACTAAAACGTTCTTTTCTTTGTGCTCGACAAAAGTGAAATAGTGAGAATATCTCCAGGCGGAGAAACTCGACTTGAGCTCCGCCGCCGCCATGATAGTCTTGTTAGTAAACACAAACACGCCCACAGCGCGTCTCCGCATGTGACACAGGAAGTATCAAAGTACATTTACTCAAGTACTGTACTTAAAGTGCTTGTGACACCATCCCACCTATTGTTGTGCAATGCAATGTTGGGCTACTAGTCATCTCGAACCATCAGTTTAAAAATGAATTTGCGATACCGTATTGATAAATATCAATAATTTCGAATATCGCGGGAAAAGTCCTTCACTCAGTTTCCTTTTTCGGGACGAAGGCGGAAGTGCGTCAGAAAGGGCCATATTTATTCTGCTCCCATTGAGCCAGACAGGGACAGAAGGGATCTGTCACGCGTAGAGATGGTTCGACGATGCATTGTGTCTGGCTGTTCCAATACAGCAAATGAGGAACTTAACATCAGCATACATAGCTTTCCAACGGATGTCAAGCGTCAGCGCACATGGGAGAAAAACGTGCCGAACACAAGGGCTGGCTGGTCTGTGATGAACCCCACATCGACCTACATACGCAGCGCCCACTTTCTGGCTGAGAATTTCGAGGAAAGGCCTTTGTTGATGGCTGAAACTGGGATTGATTTTTCGCGAAGACGGATTCTGAAGCCGTCAGCAGTGCCACTCTCTTTCCCACGCCTTCCCAAATTCGTAAAGGCCCCAAAGACTTCGCCAACCCCCCAGCTAAACGCCCCCGAAGTGCCTACTTCGAGCAACAAGAGAAAACTCAGGTAAGAACAACAACCTTTAAACGTGATGTGTTTTTTAGGATACTCTGTGTGTGTTTGTGTGTGTGTGCGCGCGAGGGAGGGAAAGAGGATGATGGCATATGGTTCGAATCTGTAGGGCATATAGTCAATATCGTCTACGAGGCTATCACTATCACATGCTTCATCCTCATATGAGCTCTCAGACACATTCAAAATTAAACTACAATCGCTGTCGGAGCTTGCTGCTGTGTGCGCCATCGTTTGTTTGCATACAGATACTGGACTCCGGAAGCGTTCGTCTTCCCTCTGTGACGCGGCACACCTTTTCGCGGGAGTTTAAGAATCCCAGAGCAGACCCAGAGAAGATCCAGAATATGGTCACATTGAAGGGCAGATTAACGGTTATCAAAGTACACATTTTCAAAAATCACTTCAGTAACGGTTTCAAGGGGACATTATTTACTGAAATTAATGGTTTGGATGATGGGGGAAAACCGTGTCACAAGCACTTTAAGTACAGTTCTCATCTCTGTTCGCCTCGCTGTTGGCGCCGCTCACCAACGTCTGGGAGCCGAGACTATATAAAAAAAATAACGGAGTAACGCACCATGTAGTAACGGTAACTGAGTTACTGAATTAAAAAAGTAATGCGTTAGAGTACTAGTTATGCCAAAATTAACGGCGTTACTTTGTAACGCGTTAGTCCCAACACTGGTGCTCACTGCTCAGGATGAGTTTCGCGCTGTCTCGCTGTATCGCCGCCCCGGAAACCACACCAGTAAGCCAGAGCATTGAGCAGCGAGCCTCGCAACGTCCCGACCAATCAGAGCACACTGGGCTCACAGGGAGGGGGGGGGGGGGCAACAAGCCGTTTAGGACAGAGAGTGAATACCGGTGAATACACATACTTTACAGAGATGCTGTATGAGAAACCAATGTGAGTTTGGAAAATTGCACAATATAAATTTATTTTAGTAGACCTCAACAATGGAATTATGATCAGTAGAAATGACCATGACATGGGACCTTTAAGGAAAGGGTTTATGTCCAAGCAACCAGTGGAAGGCTGGTTTTATTTTGAAACTGATAGGAAGTGTGCAGACTGTCTTAGCAAGCAAGTGAACTGCAGTGAGTAAACTTTTAACAGTATTATTGATGAAATTATGAAGCTGTTGCCAGGTATTACTCTGCATATTGGACAAAGCCGGTTGGTTTGAATGTTGTTGGTGAAGTTTCGCAACACTTTGTACTTCTCCTACTTATCTGCAGTGCTATGAAACAGACAATAAGGATGTTAGTATTGTGCAATTATGGCATCTGACTGGTGTCGGTTACAGCTCTCCTGATAAGACACATGTGGTTAGTATACATTTTTCTCAGAAGAAATAAGATAAATAAAGTAGGACTTCAGTTTTCTGGTAACTTCAGTTGTATGAGGTTTATGATTAATAAAACAGTGACGCACTTGATGTAAGCTGTATGCAGAGATTTCATTGTATACAATGTATAAGGAACTGCTGGCTACTTCTTTATGGCAAATGTGGTTGATGATATTTAAATGAACAAAGATTAAGATTAAGGAACTAAAACAGGAACAAATAGAATGAACAGTTGGAGGAAAAGCTGTCATAGCCCAGTCTCCTAAAAATATAATTACCATTCCACAGAATTTTTTTGTCTTTCCACCCTTTCCGTTTCAACTGATATATTCCAACTACAACTTTTGGATTGGATTGATATTACATTTTGAACAGATATTCATGATCAGCAGATGATGAACCCTAGCGACTGGTGATCCCATAACTTTTCCTCTAGTGCCAACATGGTTAGGAAATGGTTTTAAGGGTTGGATGTATTGTCAAAACATTTGAAAGTTAAGCTTTAGTGTTGCTTTTTCTCCCCTCACGTAATCCTGTTTTAACCAGTTAAGCCCCGAGCCTGTTTTTCAGGTCTCAGGCTCGAAAATGACATTCCCAGAACAAATGACTATATCTTCACTTCTAAAAGGGATGAATTAATAATCTTTTTTCTCAAAGCAATGATAAACCTGTGAGTTGGATGTAGAAAAGTCAGAATCAATATAGATGTTTTTATCTTAAAGTAAATTCAGATTGAACATAGTAAAGAAATGTAAATTATAGTGTCCGTCCAAAAAAAAACATTACTTATAGTGAAAACCACCCTTGAATGATGGGATAGTAGACTAAAAGCTTTAGGGATCCAAACTATAACATATAATAAGTACCCTGTATCAAGATTGATGCAAAACAAGTGACATTTGACCTTTTTAGAGGTTTAGAAAAAAAAAACACTTCTGGGGTCATTTGGGTGGATTTTCCATATCTCTGGAACTATATCGGAACTAAAGTGGGAAAAGTACTGCGGTGTGAACGTGCCTAATGATAGTATTTAGCTCAAATAAATGCTGTAAAGCAGCTAGCACTGCTGTAAATCTAATTCATAGAATGTCCAGACTGCGAAAATAAGGGGAACATGTTTGCAAATCAGACCCAAATCACATTTGATGGTGGTTCAGAATCGATTTGCGTTCATCCCAACGTAACACAAAATGACACACTATTAAATTGAATTCTAATACATGGAAATGCAGAGCTGATATTAGCAGAGTGCTAGCAACATGGAGGTGATCAAAAGTCCAAGGACAGAAAATAAAATACTCTTGAATCCAGTTGCGACCTGGGAGTGTAATGTTTGTGGGTGGAAATGATTGCTCTCCATTTCTCATACAGGCTGAGTCACCAGCTTAGCTATGTAGTGACTGCTGCCTACGTCATTACCACAGAAATACATGCAGATAGGTTGATGATGACTAGCCAAAATTCTCGTCTTAAAGATTCGATTTTCCTGCAGTCTGAACCTATCCTTATTCCGCATGGTTCCTTTTACTCACAGCATGTATTTTAGTAGGCACTATCTTTACATTCCCCAACCAAAGTGCTTTGGTTTCCTAAACCTGAATCAAGATCTGGACTCTGGTTTCTAATGTGTCAGGCTCTCAGTACCATATATTCCTCGGTGGAAAATATTTGATCACTCAACATAATGTAATTCGGCAAGCATTTCCTGGCATAATGTGATTAGATAAACAAATGAGCAGAATTAAACATAACTTCTTGGAGACTGGGTTTTCTGCAGTACATTAACATCATATGCAAAGTGTTCGCAGTTGACCTCAGCTGGTCAGCAAACACGACAGAAATAAACAAAAAGTGCCCGTATTTCTCAATGTACCCAGACAAATAAAAATATTCTCAGAATCTGGTTAAAAACTAAGGATAAAAGAAAAGATTAGCAATGAAAACAGAAGAATGCACCTTAGTGCATCCAATTGGAGGTAACAATGGGCCGTCCTTAAGTACGTATCAACCAAAACTACTAGACTTTGACATTTTAATGGAATAGAAACCAGTCAACCACAACATGAATGTACTTCTGTCTACTGAGACATACAGACATGAACTTTTGAACTTGACGGCTTATCTTCCCTTTATCTAAAGCAGATATCTATGGTAAAACATTTTTTTTAATCACTTAGATCCATCACTGTAATGGTATGTGATGAAGGCCAGTACTTTCCTTCCAACATGTCTTAACTTATTTTATTAAGATACATTTTTAAATAAGGGGAGTGGGAGGCTATGGCCATCTTTGATATTTCCCATATAATCCCATTATTAAATATTTAATAATCCTTTCTACTGGATATTAAAGGCTGAAGTGTGGCAACAGAAACTTAACTTACAATGACAATGACAGAGCAAATTATGTGTTCCCTTTAGTGTGATTGTCTCTGAGATTTTTAACCATCTTCCTGCTCCTTTTCACTGTTTTCTTGTTTTATTTCTCTCCATATACACTCAATAAAAAAAAGAAATGTCATGATGTTTTATGATCTTCAGACGGAAAACACAGCAGACTTTAAATTTACTGAAATCCTTTTTGCGTATTCATATGACTGCATATCATCCAAAGTTCTTGCAGCGGTCTACTATTGTGCAGACCTCTGAATGTCATTGACCAATCAGAATCCAGTATTCATCTCTTCTCTGCCTGTTTGCTAGGATCAAATGTAGAATTGAGTATTCAACTAAGGCATTTAAAGCTGGGAGGTGATCATGACTATGTTTTTTATTTATTTATGATTATTTTGTGAACAAACTTCACACCTCAATGTGCTTTATAAATACAAATGCTTATTTGGTTTACTGGGGTGCTTGTGCTCTTAAATTGTTTATATTCACTGCTGCCTTTGGCAATCCCTGCTCATCATAGCTCAAGTCCTATTCAAGTCACTGTGCCTCAGTTCAGCTCTGCTCAGATTAGCGCAGCAGAGTGTGAAACTGGTTTCAGTGTGTAAGAGCCTGAGTCTATTTCCCCTAATCTGATCAGATGGTGTTACAATGCCATCAATACAACCAGCAGAATTATTAGGGAACCCAAAATTACTGTGGGAGAAAAGGAAAGTGGGCTTTGAGTCAGGGAAATGAAAAGAGAAAGAGTGTGGTAGGAGCTGGAAACAGTAAGAATAACCTTAGAGTGGAAAGTAGAAAACTACTAGACTAGAAATAAGAGTTTTATCAGATGAAAGGCATCCAAGATGTATAAAACAACTCATATCGTTGTATTTGCTCTCAGTTTAATTATTTCAACTATATCCAAAGAATATGTAAACAAATTAGCAGAAATCAAAAGACAACCACTATTCTGTATATTGCCTTCGAATATAACAACTCAAATAATTAATTATTGTATCAAACAATTTAAGATATCCAGAATTCATTGGTTCTAATAAGACAATGACAGTTCCTTTGCGTAAATTGAAAACATTATTCACTTTGCTTAAATATTATGGTAGTAGTCTTGGTTTCTTAAAGCTCACAAAGAAGAATGTGGTTCAGCTTGGAGTCCGGCTCTGTGTGCAGCGAAGCCCCTTTGGCTGACTGCTAGGGTCTGGTTTCCAGAGTGTCAGGATCAAAACATCAGGTCGTTAGTACTGCGTCCATTCATCCACACCGCATCCACCCATAAATCTATCCATCTATCCTATACCAATCAATCTATTTATCCTTCCTTACATCTTCTCAACAACCCTATTTATCCAACCTCCCATTCACCCATTCATCCCTCAATTCTTCCATCCTTCCATCCTTCCATCCATCCATCCATCCATCCATCCATCCATCCATCCATCCATCCATTAACCCTATTTATCTATCCATCCAACCTCCATCCACCCATTGACCCATCAACCCACAATCCATCCAACCACAATCTATCCATTGGTCTTTTTATCTATCCATAAATCCATCCATTTAACCACCCACCCATCTATTAACACAATTTATCTATCCATCGACCCTTCCTTCCATCCATCTATCCATCCATCCATGGCTAGCCAGGAATAGCTTTTCAAGAGGTTGACTTGTTGTCACGATCTGTCTATGTTTTATTTTGTCCTGTCTAGATCTGTCTTTGTTTTCCTGTTTTAGTTTGAAAAGTGTTCACCCCCCCACCGTCTTGCCTGTTGCGTCTCTGTGTTCCCTCCTGCCTGATTACCCGATTGTGTTCACCTTGTGGCCCTGTGTTTTCTCCTACCTCCTCACCTGTGTCTTGTTTGTTTGATTAGTCCTGTGTGCAATTAGCTTCTGCTTTTTCTGTTAGTCTTTGTGAGATTCTTGACGTTGTTGGATGAATTTTGGTTTGTACGAGTTTATGTTTTGCCTTGCTTTACTTTGTTTGCCTGGCCTTTTCCATAAATAAAGGAGTTTGATTCAACCAATGGGTTGCTGCATTTGGGTCCTATACAGCAGTGGTTCCCAACCTTTTTTGAGTACTGTACCCCCAAAGCATTTCAAGCCAACCTAAAGTACCCCCTACTACGCAATCAATCGTGGTGATCCCCAGGATATATTAATAGTCTATATATTGTGGCAAACCGGCTGTGTGTGTGTGTGTGTGTGTGTGTGTGTGTGTGTGTGTGTGTGTGTGTGTGTGGATGACCTGGATAAAGTCACATGGTCACACAGGTTGGCAGTTTATTGAAGTAAAGCTTTAGTTCTGAGGTCTGACATCATCACTTCATTCCCATTGTAACATTAAGTTAACAAAGCACTGAAGAATCTGCTACAAAACTAAGATAAGATAAGATGAGATTAGATGAGATACGATGCGATACAATATGATACAATCAGATGAGATATTCCTTTATTGATCCCCTTGGGTAAATGTGGGTGTCATAGCAGCATGGGGGAGGGGGGTATAGGTATGGGCAGGGTAATAGCAGAAAGAAAGAAATATAGAATTAGATCTGAATATAAAAAGATGAGAAAAATGTGAGAGGGATATAATAACCATATACCGTAATAATCAAATGTGTGTGTGTGTCTGCGTGTGTGTGTGTGTGTGTGTGTGTGTGTGTGTGTGTGTGTGTGTGGTGTGTGCAGTGGCAGCACATATCAGACCCGGGCCGGGGGGCGGGGCCACATGACCGGGCCCTTTAAACCCAATAAAGCTTGACATTATATCGGGAGTCCGGGGTGGTAATCTGACGCTCGTGCGTAAAAAGTCGCTCAGTCAAGATTACAATTTAAAACAACGTTTGAAAGAAAAGTAACCAAAGAAAAGGTGTAATATTTAAGATTTCGTTTCTACAAAGGGTATAGAAACGAAATATATATCAGATAATAATATAATATGACATAAAGTCCAACAAACCACAAGGACAACGAAAACATAGCCTAATAATATGACTACATTTCTGACACACCATTCACCATGGATAGCCACCAGCCACCATGAGATGACAGAGCAGTGTATAGTCAAATTGGCACGGCGGCCCACATTAAAATTGGCACGGCGGCCCACATTAAAATTGGCACGGCGGCCCATACCTGTGTGTGTGTGTGTGTGTGTGTGTGTGTGTGTGTGTGTGTGTGAAATGTGTGTGTGTGTAGCTAAGGTGAAACCTGGGAGTGGAAGAAGGAGAGAAGTGACGAGGAGAGATAGAGAAGAGGAGGATATTTTTGTCTGTGTGACCCAATGCGACAATTAATGTGACACTTAAATCATATTCAATCATAACTAATCATATACATTACTATAGCCATTGTTTAAAGACTTAAAGTAAGGTAACTCACCAATTAATGTGACACTTGAGCCTGTTTCTCCCTCATCAGTTTTGTGAGTCTGGGGGAGATTGTTGCAACAGCTGTGATCAGGTTATTCTCCAAGTTGAGTCTGTTCCTGTGTTTAGTCTTGATGTGGGTCATGGCGGAGAATGTCACCTCACACAGGTATGTGGACCCAAAAGGCAACAGTTCATTCAGGGCATGTTTCCCCAATTCAGGATACTCCTTCTCCACACCACACCAGAACTGTGTCAGTGGTGTGCTTGAGTACCTCATCTTCAGGCTCCTATCTGAGGACACATCTATGAGGTCTTCTTGCAGTCTGGCGGGAATGCTGCTGTTAATGCACGTCACAAATGGATTACGCACCCAGTCCAGTGTGGATGACTTGTTGTCAATATCAGGGAAGTAGGAGTTGAACTCATTCTTGAGCTTGGACAAATGTGTGTGTACTATTTTCACAATTGGAGCTCTGTCACATTCACCAGTAGCAATGTATGCGTTCAGCTGCAGGAAACAACTTGTATCCCCTTTTTCACATTTGCTCTGCCAGAGCTTGATCTTCTCCATGAATCCACACACTTTGTCATACAAGCTAAGAACATTTGTGTCTTTACCTTGAAGAGAGAGATTCAGCTGGTTGAGTTTGCTGAAAATATCAGAGAGGTATCCCAGCCGAGCTACCCAGTCAGCGTCGTCGAACATAGCCACAAGTGGGTGTGTGTGCTCCGACAGAAATGCCCTCACTTCATTGCGTAGCTCGAACAGCCGCTGTAACGTCTTCCCTCGGGATAACTAGCGGACGTCAGTGTGAAGCAGGAGCTGTTTATGTTCTGACCCACCGTCTTCACAAAGTGACTGAAACAGTCTATGATTCAAAGGCCTGGACTGTATGAAGTTGATCACTTTTACGGCATCATTCAAAACATCGTTTAACTCTGGACTCATTCTCTTGCTAGCTAATGCTTCTCGGTGAATCATGCAGTGCGTCCATGTAACGTCAGGGTTTACCTTTTTTATGTGGGCCATTAATCCATTTACTCTGCCGGTCATCGCCGCAGCGCCGTCTGTGCACACGAGAGCAGGATTTCCAATCCAGCTTGTGTTGAGAGAAAAAATTGTCAATAACGTTAAAAATGTCCTGTCCGGTAGTTCTCCCCGTGAGTTTCTTGCAAAACAGAATGTGCTCGTTCATCTCCAAAGTGTCTTTGTAACGCACAAACGCTATCAGTTGTGCTTCCCCAATGACATCCGTTGATTCGTCCAACTGCAAAGCGAACGTACCAGACGCTTTACATTTTTCCACCACTTGGTCAATAATGTCAATTCCCATGTCGTCGATCCAATGGCACACAGTATTATTTGACAACGGCACTTTCTTCAGGACATCAGCTGCTTTCTTATTGAGCATATTTTCTGCGAGAATTATAGCAGCAGGCAAGATTAGCTCTTCGGCTGATAAGATGCCTCCAAGGCCTTGGTTGAGACCGATGTCGCTTTCTTTAGTTTTTCTTGGCTTCCCTTAAATTCAGCCAGCTTTTGGTGGAAAAACTCTGCAGGCTTACCCACACAGGCGGGATGTCTAGTACTAAGGTGCATGTAAATGGGATGGTTTCATGCTATTATTAGAAAGCACGTCGCCACAGATGAAACACATTGGCTGCGGTGGCTCTGTAGTTGTGACCGTAAACCCGGAGAGCACATAATGTTCACCAAACTGACGATATTTCACCTTCTCTGTTTTCATTTTCTTGAGAACGGGTTCTCCTGATTCAGCAGTATCAACTGTGCTGTTGTTTCTGGATGAACCAGCTCGACTCAGCCATTGATCCATAATGATTATGTTAACAGAAATTTTGATCTCAATAAACACCAGCGCATTCACTTGATAGGATGTTGATATTTTGCTAGCTAGCAAGAAAACCAGCGCGCCACTACAATGATGATGATGATGTAACACCTGACAGTCCGGCGGGAAGCTGAACACCGCGCCAATAATAATATATAGCCAGCAGATTATTACTTAATTTGAATGCCCCCAATTGTGGTTACATTATTACAGATTATGCATTATTCATTATTTGGGTACAGTTTTCCTGTAAAATTTTTAATAAAAAAAAATCTAAAATCTAATTTTTTTTTTTTTAACTTTTCAAAATCTTTTCACGTACCCCCTGGGGACCACCCACGTACCACTAGGGGTACGCGTACCACTAGGGGTACGCGTACCCCCGGTTGGGAAACACTGCTATACAGTATATACCTCGCCGTCCAGCCGTAACAGAAGAATCTCACCAAGATGGACCTAGCAGTATTTTTTGAGGATGAGGTTGGCAAATTATCCTGCAAACTTTTATGTATTCTTGGAAAGTGGATGAGGGCTCATGGTAAAGAGGCTCAGGAGGCTGCTCTTTCACGGGCACGCCGGGAAGTTGCAGATAAGCCCTGGTTAAGGAGCTCACTGCCTGAATTTTTAAGGGACTTTGTGACTCCGATAAACTGCACGCCTGCCTCAAACCCCGTGCCCCAGCAGCCAAGCTCTCGGCTACGGCTACAGTTCTGGCCCCAGCAGCCATGGTTCCAACCCCCGATTCCGGCTCCAGTTCCGGCTCAAGCAGCCATGGTTCCGTCTACACCTGTCCAGCCGGCTCCGGTTCCTGTTCTGCCGGGGGGCCTGCCAACCCCTTGTCCTGTTCCGTTGGGGGTCCAGCCGAAACCTGTCTCGCTGGGGGTCCTGCCAACTCTCCTGTTGAGGGTCCCGCCGACACCTATTCCGCCTGTGGTCCTGCCAACTCCATGTCCTGTCCCGCTGGGGGTCCCGCTGGGGGTCCTGCCAACTCTGTGTCCTGTTCCGTTGGGGGTCCCACCGTCACCTGTCTCGCCGGGGGTCCTGCCAACACCATGTCCTGTTCCGTTGGGGGTCCCGCCGACACCTGTTCAGCCGGGGGTCTTGCAAACTCTGTGTCCTGTTCCGTTGGGGGTCCAGCCGACACCTGTTTCGTTGGGGGTCCTGCCAACTCCATGTCCTGTTTTGTTGGGGGTTCCGCTGAGGGTCCTGCCAACTCTGTGTCCTGTCCTGTTGGAGGTCCCGCCGTCACCTGTTCCGCCGGGGGTCCTGCAGACACCATGTCCTACTCCGTTGGGGGTCCAGCCGACACCTGTTCCGTCGGGGGTCCTGCCAACTCCATGTTCTGTTTTGTTGGGGGTTCCGCTGAGGGTCCTGCCAACTCCGTGTCCAGTCCTGTTGGGGGTCCCTTCGTCACCTGTTCCCCTGGGGGTCCTGCCAACTCCATGTCCTGTTTCGTTGGGGGTTCCGCTGAGGGTCCTGCCAACTCTGTGTCCTGTCCTGTTGGAGGTCCCGCCGTCACCTCTGCCTTGTCCCCGGGCAGTCCGCCCGAGTCCCCCTTCTCGGCCTCTGCCTTGCCCCCGCGCCGTCTGCCCGAGTCCCCCTTCTCGGCTTCTGCTTGTACGAGTTTATGTTTGGCCTTGCTTTACTTTGTTTGCCTGGCCTTTTCCATAAATAAAGGAGTTTGATTCAACCAACGGGTTGCTGCATTTGGGTCCTATATACCTCGCCGTCCAGCCGTAACACTTGTTGTTTTAAGGTGGACTGGTATTCCAAAATCATTGCTTGAATTTTGCGTTGTATACTTACATGCCAACTATTCAACAAGTACATGGATTTACTGCTAGCTCTGAGGGATTGATCAGCATTCCGAGATTGCACTACTTTTGTTTTTCAGTCGACCGGCAGATGAGAACTTAAGCAGTTGATTAATCAACAGCTGGTCCGGGAGCAGATGGCAATTCGAGATGTTTTTTTCGGTGCTCCAAAGTCCAACTTGGTAGCTTATTTGACAAAATGGAGAACTTGTGTTTGTCGATCCCATTGTTTGAGTATCCTGTACCTTTTCCCATTTGAACATCCACATTTCAAACCGGTCTAAAAACTCTCTGTATAGGTCCAATGTGTATAACCAGTCATGTTGTGTAGTAGCACTCCTTGAACTGGGCATGGCAACGCAGCTTATATACCAGTTTGTGATTAATCTGCTTGTCTGTGAACAGACTGCAGCCGTTGTATCCAAGGCTTATGGAGTCTTCAGGCAGTCCTTTCTTCATGGCGTGGGGTAAAGTTCCTCAAAACTAGTCTGCAGGCTTTCCTCAAATCCAGTGTTAAAACAGTCTGTAAACCGGTCTGTAATCCGGTACCAGTTGAGCAGTCCCTCTACCAAATGTCAGAGCTTAGTTCTCTGCTGGTGAGAGGTACAAAGGTGCTGTTCATGTGGAGTTCTGGTTTCTTCCCAAGCGTACTGCTCTGAGGCCCCTGGAAAAAACACAGCACAACGGTGATTAGTAGGAATCTCCTTAAAACAACGACTCCTGGCTAAAATATACAATTAAAACACGGGCTGCATTAATACAAAGCTCTAATGCATGCCAGAAGTGCACCATGCTCACTGTATTACTGCATATGACAGCTATTTCCCAGTCTTTTAAAATAAATACATGTTTTAGATTGGATAATATGAATATACTATTTTCTTTCTACATTTGCTTTTATCCAAACAGACCTCTTGTTCCCCAGTGAACAGCTTTGAACCCCTGGGGAGAAAAGAGGGTTTTTATTTTTAATGTGATAGGACATGCAGATAAACAAAAGCATGGACATTCAAGGAAAGGATACACTGTTCGATGCTAGTAACTGCAAAAAAAAAGTATTGGTCTGTCTTTTCTCCCACCTGTCCATTCAGCAGTGTATTGTTGCGATATACGTGGCGCCCCCCGGGACCCAGGGTGGAGAACTGCACGGTGGGAGGTGGGAGCGACATGGAGGGGGGCTGTGGGGGAAGCTGGAACTCATAGCAACAGGCAACAACAGGCAGAATTGTACCACATCAGGTTACCTTGTCTCAATGTCAACAGATTTTTTAACATGTTTTTGTAAAGATATAAGGTCTGTGGTTACACCTTAAAATATGTTCACGTTTAGTTAAAGGACACAATATCTGTCAGTAAATAACCCACTTGTGAACGTTTGAATCTTCTATGTGTCATAAAGACAACCATTGCTTACAAGTGCGTAAATGAAACTACTAAACGTCATCACGCCGAATATTAGCCACCTTTAGCATAGCAGTGTTCAGATAAACGTTGGCTTTTTACTTCTGGCAAATGCATTTAGACTTCAAAAATCATAAAAATGTTGTTAATATGAGAAGAATATCCTGCTGAACAAAACATACAAGTATCACAAATGTGTGTTTGCCAAAGATCTCGTTTTCTGAAATATCCTGAAATCCAACGGAAATATCCCATTGGCCTTGCAATGCTAACTCCCGGGTCAGACTACAAAAATCAGCACTGCACCAGTCTATAACTTCACGGTATCAGATGTAAATATTTGACCTGTAAAATTCAATAAGCCCTCTAAGCTGTAACACAAAAGTCAATACTTTAAATAAATCCATTGATATGTATTTTCATGGTGGTGCAAATTTTGTTTTGTAGCCTTTTATATTTGCAGCAGGCTATTTGTTTATACAGCATTTTTTTGCGGCAACATAGTGTTAAAGCAGGTTATTAAACAGTTATATATGGTTTCTTGATGTTTACGTGAGATAGCAGTTAATGAATTAACAAAGTTTATAATTTCCTCGCTAAACTAGAGATTATTTTAAAATGTTTTTAACAAAGATTTCTAAAATCATTATTGGTGTATTTTTGGCTCTACTGTGACTAATATGTTTATTTTGGATTTTGTGTTATTATTATAAAATGTTATTCATTGAATTGTCTTATTAACAGCCACTGTTGTCCCCCTACCAGTATTTTTCTATGTGTAACCATTTCAATCCATGTGCTCCGGTTATTTAGCTCACTCTATATTTGTTTCTTAGTGATTGTTCTCCTGTGCCGAGCAGCAGGAGAACGTCTCTTAACTAATCAGGTCATACACCACCTGAGGTGTTAACACATGGTAAACATGGACTCATTCTCCCCATTGTGATTACAATGTTCATACAGGCCTACCTACCGTTACCGCAGCATCCGGACTAAAACCACCAGATTCAGAGACAGTTTCATAGCACAGGCAATAAGACTGCTAAACAACTGAACTGCTGAAACAACATCTGTTAAACACCTGAACTGTTGAAGCAAAATCCATGACATTCATCTGCTACTTAGTAATTATTTATCTATTTATCTAATATATCATTCCAATAGCTTGCATATAGACTCTTATTGCACTATTTTACTTTTTTAAACTATTTTTATTTTTGTATTTACTATTTACTTGCACTATATTTTTCAGTTATCTGTGTTATTGTGTTGCACTGTTGGAGAAGCCTGTGACCTAAGATTTTCATCAGCATAACTACACTGTAGCTATGTTCGTATGACAAAAAAATAAAGAAGAGGAAAGAACCTGTATTTAGCAGACATTTCAAAGGCCATCTGCTTGTTGTGAGTGTGTGCCCCCCAGGGGATCATCAGTAAATGTGCAGACTACATTAACACAGCTAGTTCCTTAGGCTCCTGGACATGCCATGGAAACAGTGTTGTTCTGCTAATGCATCGTCCATGAGTAGGAGGGGAAAGGTTTCAGTGGATATTGTATAAGACTGAAACTTCAACAGTTTTTTTTCCAAACCATTATGTACTTTTCTAAAAAACTAATGTTGTTTCCATTGTATTACTTTTGGGTGAAAATGTAAAGGTTTGTAGTTCTGCTCATCCAGACAGTGCCGGTGTGTGCATGATTGTGAAAAACACATTTAAAATTATTTTTAGAGGGTAGCTACTGCCACTATAACGTACAATTTTAAGGTAGTTATACTTTATTGTTACAATTGTGTTCTAATTGTAACTTCTACTCTACACTGAATGTCCGAGTTAAATATTCTACTTTTGACTCAGTACATTTGTCAACTAATAAATAACAAAGCTTAATCTACCCAGCATTATCTAAAATAATTAAATGTTATCTAATAACCATATTATAATTCAAATCCAATAATATATTTTATTATTATATTATTCTTAGCTGGGCCTTTAAACATATGGAAAAAAAAATGCTGTAAAGGGGCCCTATTTTGCTCATTTCCAGGTTCATATTCGTATTTTGTGCCTCTACTGTGACATGTCTCCATGCTTTCATGTTCAAAAAGCTTTTTATTTTTCTCATACTGCCTGTGCTGCAGCACCTCTTTTCACCCTCTGTCTGAAACCAGAGCCCAGTCTGCTCTGATTGGTTAGGTGGGCGGCACTGTTGTGATTGGTCAACCAGTCTGTGATGTCCCGCCCCTAAGCCTATCCCGTACAATGTGTTGAACCGCTAGCCAGAAGTGCAAGTGTTACATATTTGATGTTACTATGTAACGTAATTTAACTAAGGAGTCCAATGGAGGCTTTTCAGGCATGGGGGGGAGTCTGTGAGAGAAACTCCCTCTGGAGGGATTTATCCTTTGCAGACCATTTACATGCACAAAAACCTATATAACACACTACAGGAAAGTGAAAACCCCCAAAACATACTAGGGCCTCTTTAAGCATGTTTTGATCATCATACTTTTGTTCTGTTATTGAGATAGTGTGGGATTACTTATTTTAATGAAGTAAAAGACCACCTATTTCCAAAACTTAGATGACAGCTCATTGCTCTTAGGACCCCTCCACTTGATGATGGATAAAACCTGAGGAAAGGGAAGAGATTATTATTATTCCTCCTGCTGTCTAAAGACAAATCACACCCTCCCTCTATTTAGCCCTGCCTGCATACCTTGATCGTGTGTTTAAGTGCTTCCACCTCTTGGTAGTTGATGACATTCTTCAGGTCTGCACACTCAATCATGATCACCTGGAAAGAATCACAGAGGTGGAGGTGTTTAAGAAGGGAGAACTAAGCTGCTCTTCAAAGTGTTGTTCAAAGTACTTCACAACTTCTCTAAACAATGCAATAGTTCCGACGTTATGGTTCTGCATGTCTCTTATTTTTGTACTTCCTGTTTCCTTCCCATGTCATACCTTGATCTCCCCGGTAACCAGCATGGAGTGGAGGCGTGAATTACGTGCTGCAACTATTTACAACCAACAGCTGGGTGCAGTGGACTGTACAGCTCCTGGAAGTATTATTACAGTAGAGGGAGTAAGTTAAGGTGGCTATCAATGTTCTCATCTCACTTTAGGGGAAGAAGAAAAGAGGCATTATGCTTTTATGGAACACAAAATATACTATCAAGTGCATAAGACAATAAAATATTGAACAGATCCCAGGACCGATATTGAACAAGCTTTTCTTAAAAAGAATAGCTCAACATTGTGGCATCCATTATAGGTGCTTAAAGGCGATTTATTTTTCAGGAGAGCTAGATGTTCACTTTGTTTGCATTCTTTATGCTAAGCTTGGCTAATCGCTTTCCACGTGCTACTTGCTACCGCAAAGGTAAAACACAAGCATATGTTCTTTCTATTTATATTTTTGCAGTTTTAATTTAATTGCAGAATCAGGACTGCACTTTGACCACACAAATGTCCCTATTTCTGTGTGACTTGAAATATGTTGAACTATTTCTTTAGCTGTGCACATCTTTCTCAAAAAGACAAATAATAGATTTAGAGTTATTAAAGAAAGAGGCAGAGAGCAGGTTTGAATATCAGTATGTATAGTATCTGAGTTATTTTTTCCATCCCCTTTTTTGTTCAGGAAATGACTGGCAGGAGTTTACAGCAGAGTGACAAGAATCCTTGTGCAAGAGTTTTGGTAACAGCTCTTGAATCGTGTCATCCGCTCTGCAGAGAAGGTGATCGGCTGTAATCTGCCATCCCTCCACGATCTACACGCCTCCAGGACCCTGAGGCGGGCAGGGAAGATAGTGGCCGGCCCCTCCCACCCTGGACACAAACTGTTCACCCCCCTCCCCTCTGGCAGGAGGCTGCGCTCCATCAGGACCAAAACCTCTCGCCACCTGAACAGTTTCTTCCCCTCATAAACAAGGCCCGGCCTCCCCACTGACACTTTACCTCAGCCACAACGCAGACTCTATGGATTACATTAATGCACACATAATGTACACTATATCTGTTCTCTTGTCTTTTTTATTACTGCCGATTTTTATTCATATTTTATTCCCTTTTTCATTCCATTCCATTGCAATGTAAATACTGTTATATTTTATTATATTTTTTATTATCTTTTATATTTTTTCTAGTTCCCTACCTGTGTTTTAATTCATGTTTTATTTTTATTTTTGTGTACGCACCATGACGTCAAGTCAAATTCCTCGTATGTGTAAACCTAGCCTGGTAATTAACCTGTTTCTGATTCTGATTCTGATTAATGGGAGTCAGAGTTGTGCTGACCACCATCAGCATTTACTTATATCTTATGGAGGGAAATCTGAACTCAATGAGGTGAATGCCATGGTGCAGCAATGAGCTTTTACCACTTGCGATTCCCTTGTTTCAAAGTCAACATTTAGATCCCTGAAATAAGGTCTGTTAAGCTTAAGAGATGTTCACGTTTTGTTCTAGGACATTAAACACGTCAGTAAACACCTACTTGTGAATGTCCGAAGCTTCGTTGTGTCTTTAAGAGACTAAATGAGACTACTAAACATCATCACGCCGAACAAGAGTCAATTTTTAGCTTAGTGTTGGTGCTCAGCCATGGTACCATGATGTTGTTAGCTTATAACCTAATGTTAGCTTTTTACACTTATGCTTCAAAAATTAAAGAGTGGTGTTTATATGTGGAGATTATCCCGCTGACCAAAACGCGGAAGTATCATAAACGTGTGTGTGCTTCAAAGCTTATTTTTCTGCAATATACTGAAATCCAATGAAACAGTCCCATTGTTTTTTGTCGAGAGAGCCCTTGCGAAGATAAATTCCGGGTCTTCCTACAAAAATACGTCACCGCTGCACCACTCAATGGGCTGGAACAGATAGCATATTTTCAGTTAGTTGAATTTCCCAAATTGAAAAGTTCAACCCACTTCATATATCGTTAGCAATATGGCAACCGTTAGCCACCTTCTAATGTCCAAAAGAAAAAACAATAACTAAAATCTGAGCGACCTATTACAGAGCTCCACAAATGCTTCTTTTCATCCTCACTGTAGTGCTGTTGCTTCATCCTTAAGTCTATTTAAACTCATCTTCCCTAACTGTCCCATTTCCAATTATTTGGGAACGTACGCCGTTGAAATTGCCCATTATTTTTCAAATTTGTAGTTACCGAAAATGTCTGAAAACTGTGTGATCTGTGAAAAACAAATCTCCTATCTCCGTATGTCTCTCTACTGCTACCATCTTTTCTCATGCTAACTAAATTAATGACGGAGACTCTCCAACAACACATTGTGATTTCACGCTCAATTTGAGGGGCACAAATAGTACACTGCATCTGAAAATGCACTCCCTTTTTTCTCTTCTCTGCTTTGCTTTTCCATCCCTCTCTTCATCTTTCTCTGTCTTTTCCTTGCCCCCCCCCCTTCTGTTCTGCCCTTCCCTACCTCTTCCCGCTCTCTATTTCTGAGGATTATGTAAATCAATTAATTGAAAACACAAGCCAATGACCCCGTCCCCGCCTCTTTCTGCTCCCGTTGTTTAACTCTCGCACTCTTCGGAGGGCTAATGGAGTGGATAATTGAACGTGTTTTTTTTTACCATGTTGCTCTGTCAATAGCTTTGGTAAGCATTGAAAAGGAAACTCTTTTGGGTGGCTGTTTCCAACTCATTTATTTTCACAATCTGTAACCTTTCATTCATATGCAGCTTAGTGTAAGTTATGCATGTTTTGCACAGTGGACATCTGTTGTTGGGATGTTATTAGGGAACAGAGAGGCAGCCTCTGGAAATATGACTTTTCAAACCCCGCTTAGGATGCATGTGTGTTTTTTTTTATGAGAATGTGCTGGGAGGAGGACACATTTTTGCTAAGAGGGATTTATTATAAACCATATTTAAGTAAATGTATTAATGGATTTTAAGAGAAAAAGGTTGAATAGTTTAAAGAACACATATTCCTTTGCAACTTTGTGGTCAAATTACGAAGTTATTTTAGTTTTTTGGACAGGTTGTGGTAATAAAATGCTAATGCACAGGAGATAATGGCTTCATATCCGAATTAATTTGTTTTATACTGCAGTGAAAGTAACCAAGTGCCTCTGAGAAAAGCTTTAAAGGTCCCCTATTATACTGTTTTTCATCAATATATTATAGGTCTCAGATATATACAAAACATGTCTCTGAAGTGTTTGGCTCGAAATACCAAACAGGTCATGCATTGCAGCATCCCATAATCCCCTCTGTTTCAGCCCTGTTTCAAAAGTGCTGATTCTCTGTCTTTTACTTTAGATGAAAATAAGGATCCACTCCCCACGCCCCTCTGCGAGATTTTTGGTTACAAAGAACACAATGGTGCTCTAGGAGGAGATTCAGGTGATAAGGGTGGGGTGTTACCTTGGTTGGTTATTGGCTAATGGTTACACAAGCCAAACAATCGTTATGATATCATAAAGCAGCCAAAATCTGATCAGCTCATTTTTAGACAGGTTTTTATATAAATGGATCAGGACAAAAAGTGAGCGAATCGTTTTTCCTGAAATAGTCAGAATCTCTAGAGAAAAAAAAAATCTCTCAGAAAGCCTAATTAGTTGGTCTGTTTTGCACATCCTCCTATTAATATCTTTGTACATCCGGCACTAATCTGTTTTATTCTAGATATCATTTACAGTATCTTCTTGATATTTTCTATTCTATATTTCTATCATTGACCTTCTACTTTCCTCCTATTTTGTATGTACTCTTAATATTTAAATGTTTTCATAAAATATAACACATTCAAAAGTGCTTTACAAAAATGAAAGACATTACGAAAAAGGCATTTTAAACAGTCATTAAAAAGCAACACAATCTACCTGCATTGCAATTACTCTAAAAGTGTAATATCATGCTTTAACCAGTAGGTGGTTCGGGTTAAAAAGCTGTCAAGTTTACAGTGTTAACAAAATAAAATATACTGCTGTTTCCGGTTTAGTTTACGACGGATATATTTTGTTATTGTTTTGATATTTGTAACACAAAAGCAGGGCCGGCCCTGACCAATTTGCTGCCCTAGGCAAGATTTTAGCTGGGCCCCCCCCCCCCCCCCCCAAAATGCAGACACTCACTATGACTCGCGCATGCATGCACGTGCACGGTTGTGGCATGACCACCAAAACAGAAAGATATGGACACAAGATGTGTGCAAATATATTTAGTTTCCTATCCATTTGAACATGATTTAAGTGGGGGGGGGACCTAACCTCCTCTAGGGGGGTCCGGGGGCATGCTCCCCCGGGAAGATTTTTTTTTAAATGTTGAAGTTAAAAGCATCAATCTGGTGCACTTTGAGAGCAAAATTAAGAGATCTATGGATACATCTCTCAGCACCCATATGAAGCAGAACTGTAAGCAGATTTTCTTTTTCTTTATGGATATTTTACAAATCACTCCCCTTTCAAACTGTATTCTTGTTTATTAATAACAACTTTTTTTACTGTCATATAGTATTTTATACTATAAGAGAATAGATGAAAATCTATTCTCTTATTTTTGTATAACTATAATGATCATATAAAGGTGTGCCTTTACCTCACTGAGCTGAGGTTATCAGAGCCTCTCAGTCTTTCAGGAGAGAGCTCTCTAAAGCTCTCCCCCCCCCCCGCGGCCGCTTACACAGTAAATTCCAATGTTAATAAAAGCTGTATACGTTTTTTGGGAGTTTGATTTATTTTACAAAAAACACAAATACAAAATTAAAACCTATAATTGCTTAAAACCATTATTTCAAAAAAAGAACTATTTCACATAAACCTCTGGTTCTGTTAGTATAAGATAATAAGATGTACTTTGTTGATCCAAAATTGGGAAATTTTGTTATGAAATAAAATAAAAATATTTTTTTAATTTCAAAATTTTTTTTTTTTATTTTTTTTTTTATTTTCGGCTTCCCCCATAGATTGATGCGCCCTTAGCATTCGCCTATACTGCCTATGCCAAGGGCCGGCCCTGCACAAAAGCGATGGAAAAAACCCACAGCAACACAGAAAAGATGGTCTTAACATGACCCAGCGGGGACTAGTAGTTAATAAAAAACAATAATATCAAAACAAAATATTACGACTAACTTTATTGTGAAATTAAAACAGAACGGTAAAAGAATAGTTTCCGGTCTATTCTGAGGCCCGATCTCTGTAGATCAGCTTTTCAGTAGCTCGCAGCTCGATTTTTGTAGCGTAGTAAGGTTGCTTCTTGATTTTTCGGCCGCGGATGGACAATAACGTTTTTTAATTTTAGAATTGTTTCTGTCACACGAATATCAAATTGCTCGGTGACGCAGAGATCAAGGAACAGACGTGACAGCGGCACAGCGAGTCGGCAACACCACACACGTAGCAGTCTGCTTTCTCCAGCAACACCAGTCCAGAACCAACAGCAGAATGACCCGCTCTGAATCAGGCCCCGTCGCTGTTGCTCAGAGACACACAGGGAGGGATTTGTGTTTTTTGAAAAACACTCGTTATCGTCATGTCAGGTTTTTGGTGGATTTAATCAAGTCTTGGATTGCAGAGTATGAAGGTCCTCTTGCTATTTTCAGTTGATAAATACTTGTGTAAAGTTTGTGAAGGCAGGAGGAAAGCTTCCGCGATCACCGTCTCCTCTGTTCCTCCAAACCCCGCCCCCTCCCTGAAAATAATGAGTGACAGGCTGATAGTTACGGTGGCCCTGAAGCGCAAAACACAACAGCATTTCACAAAACACAACAGCATTTCACAAAACACAACAGCATTTCACAAAACGCCGCAGCATTTCAGAAAACGCCGCAGCATTTCAGAAAACGCCGCAGCATTTCAGAAAACACTACAGCATTTCACATTGGACGGAAAAGGTATTCCTTTAGGGAGAACACTTCTTGTTTGTGATTGGACAGAGCCAGCCAGAGAAGCACTGCTGTGATTGGTTGTTTTTGCTGCCAGTCAAGAAATGACGCTTCATGATTGGTCAGCACCCGACAGTGCAATATGTCCCAACACATCAGCTGTTAGCACACACTCAGAGCTCACAGCTCCTCATATCTGTTCAGAAACTGGACAAAACACAGACTGTCTATGTCATGGCGAATACAGTCGCTGCTTTATTTATGTCTGTATGACGTTGTTGTGAGTGTGGACGGAGCAGCTACAGGTTAGTTTAGCCTGATCGATCCGATTCCATTCAGAAAACACGCATCTTAAAAGGTTTTTGCCTGCCGTCTTGTCTGCAGACTTGTCAAAGCATTAATTCATGGTTTTTACCAACCGGTATCAGTATGTAGTTACTTCGGCATCACTTTGAAACGTGTATTACAATTAAATCACGGTAAAATATGTTCATTTTGTTGTAGTTGGTATCTCCCATAGGATTTACATGGAGATACACCCCGCCCCCTCTCCAGCGCGTCTTGTTTGAATGACAGGAGCAAACACAGCTGACAGCCGCGGTGAAACTCGAGCGATTAGAGCGATGCGAATATTGGGTAGTCTACCGTAGTATTTACATGGAGATAAGTCCCTTAAAAACCATGAATTAATAAAGCATTAATTCATGTTTTTTTTTTTATCGCATCGCTCTAATTGCTCGAGTTTCACCAAGGCTGTCAGCTGTGTCATTCAAACAAGACGCGCTGGAGAGGGGGCGGGGCGTATCTCCATGTAAATCCTATCGGAATCGGATCGATCAGGCTAAACTAACCTGTAGCTGCTCCGTCCACACTCACAACAACGTCATACAGACATAAATAAAGCGGCGACTGTATTCGCCATGACATAGACAGTCTGTGTTTTTTTGTACATGTTTAACTTTTGTCCAGTTTCTGAACAGATATCAGGAGCTGTGAGCTCTGAGTGTGTGCTAACAGCTAACGGCTGATGTGTTGGGACATGTTGCGCTGTCGGGTGGTGACCAATCACGAAGCGTCATTTCTTGACTGGCAGCAAAAACAACCAATCACAGCAGTGCTTCTCTGGCTGGCTCTGTCCAATCACAAACAAGAAGTGTTCTCCCTAAAGGAATACCCTTTCCGTCCAATGTGAAATGCTGTGGTGTTTTCTGAAATGCTGTGGCGTTTTGTGAAATGCTGTTGTGTTTTGTGAAATGCTGTGGCGTTTTGTGAAATGCTGCGGCGTTTTGTGAAATGCTGCGGCGTTTTGTGAAATGCTGTGGTGTTTTCTGAAATGCTGTTGTGTTTTCTGAAATGCTGTGGTGTTTTGTGAAATGCTGCGGCGTTTTGTGAAATGCTGCGGCGTTTTGTGAAATGCTGTGGTGTTTTCTGAAATGCTGTTGTGTTTTCTTAAATGCTGTGGTGTTTTCTGAAATGCCGTTGTGTTTTGTGAAATGCTGTGGTGTTTTCTGAAATGCTGTTGTGTTTTCTGAAATGCTGCAGCGTTTTGTGAAATGCTGCAGCGTTTTGTGAAATGCTGTGGTGTTTTGCACTTCAGGGCCACCGTAGATAGTGACCCGTTAGAAACTTTATTATTCACTTAATCACTGATTGAGATATGATGAAGCTAACTTAATATCATACATTCATGGTATTTATGTAACAGTAAGACAGAGAATGTAAGTGTGCACTCACATGCACTATTTTTGTTTTTATAATGCTGTTGTAAATACTCCTGTGTGTATTCATGTGTGTGATGCCACATTCAAGACATTCAGTATCCTTTTTTTTTAACAGAAGACCGTAGCTAGAAGCTGCAGCTAGACTGCAGAAGTATTAGTTTTTTGTTTTTGAGGATGGAACAATTTCACACAGATATAGGGAGGCTAGACCGTTACAATTGATTTATTATGGTTTATAATTTAATGTCAAGACAAAGAAGAAGAAGAAAAAGATGGCTGAACTGTTCAGTGTCAATCCTGTGGAGATGGAGATGGAGGTTATACATCTCCAAAATAATGTTCAGCTTAAGTCTCAGCAAAACTCACAACATTTCTGGAGCCTTGTAGACCCAGAAAACTATAAGAACATTCACCAAGCAGCACTGAAAATGTCTGCTTTATTTGGTTCTGTTCTACAAACCTTTGTGAAGCAGCTTTTTCTGACATGAATGAAATCTAAATACAGAACAAGACCGACTGATTAACATTTAAATGACTCTATTAGAGTGAACCTAAGTGGGTACACTCCAGCATACACCTCTATGGTGGACTCCATGCAGCGCCATTCATCTCACTAACTGTAAAAAAGAGTGAAAAACTTGTAAGGTGGTGATTAAGGACATTTATGTGAATTTTCAGTTGCTTTGGCATCGTCAGGTTCGCTAGTGCAGGTGGCGCCGGCGGCTGTGGCCGTTGTTGAAGCCTCTTCAGGCTCCGCATCGGCAGGCCTCTCCCTCGGTGTGGAGCTGTCAAACTCGACCCTAACGCCGCTTACACCTGGCCAACTAAAAGTTGTTCTGTTCACGTTGTCATTTTTAGACTCCTTCGCTTCTTTGCTTGTGAATCCAAAAGCTGCGAGGCTTGGCTGTTTTCGTTTCGCCATATTTTTTTATTACAAAGCCAGAGTTAAACAAATATCAATATGAACATTTCAAATACCAAGCCGGCATCGCCGCCGTAACCATAGCAACGTAAGTAGCGTAAAGAATGCAGAGCCGCCACGTACAGAAATATTCACAAATATAAAATAAATATTCAGAAACTGTAATGAACAATGACTATTATTTATTTCAAGAACTTTTATTTACAGAAACTCAACATTTCTAGTCTGTGTGACACAAATATGCACAATTTTTTGGGCTCCCCCTATTTATCTCAAGTCGGCCTTCAGGGGAGCTCCCCCCCTCTTTAGGGGAGCCAAGCTCCCCCTGGCTCCCCCTCATTTCGAACACTGAAAGTAGGGTAGACATGTGGATATTATCCGACTGAACAAAACGTGATCCGTCTCTTAAATGTGTGTCAACCACAGACCTTATTTCGAGCTATTTTCCTAAATCCTATGGAGAAATTGCATTGCTTTTTTGTCGAAGGAACCCATGCGCAACTTACTTCCGGGTTTTAGGACGCGTCACTGTGGCACTCAGGCGCAATTCAGTAAAAGTCTGTATTGGGCGAAGATGCATTTATAACGTCAGCAGGATGTGTTCAATGTAGTCGAGTAAAATGCAGTCTTTAGCGGGAAATATCAATAAATACAGTTGTATTAAGGAGATGTTTTACTACAACATAAAGTTTAGATATTAGACAGTATGCAAACGAGATAAAGGAGTGTATATTGAAGTAATTAGGATCCGCTGTGTAGAGAATCATGCAATTTGACTGGTATCTACTAATGCCATCCTTAATAAATGCCATCCTTATAAATGTATATAAATACAATGCCGTTTTAAATGATACTTATGTTTTAATTAGGTTTGATTCCATTAATTGAATTAAAGATCTTTTAATGAATTCTACTGAAATGATTGTTACATTTTCATCATGTAACTATTTTGTTCTTTTATTTGCCTCACCAGAAAAAAGTCACACCTCCTCTTGAAGACATTTTGCCTCCTGCTATCGACTTCAGGTTCACGTTAGGTAAGCCCTTGAGTGTGTCAGACTAAAGTTGTTGTTTCAGAGGTTAATTCAAGACGTGTTATGTTTACATACTAATATGAGCATCAGGTAAACGTACCCATTTCTATTTTTTTAATCACAGATGGGATGGAGATGTAAACTATGCAGCACTAGTGTCACCATTCAAAGTGATATTTTAAAACATTATCGACTCCATCATGGAACCTTTGGACAGAAACGTGCCTTGCCCTGCATTCATGTAGACTGGCCTGCGCTCTCACTTATCAAGATAAAAGTTTAAATAATCGTCTGTTCTTATTTATTCTAGGACCCATGTGCCACTTTATATAAATCTCTGAGCATGAGGTGAGGTTAAAAATAAGTAGTTGGACATTTTATGAACTATATCAATATCATGAGTATTTGGTTCATTTTCTTGCAAACCAGCCTTTTTTTTGATGGCTTAAACCCCTTGTAAAGCATGTGAATAGAACCTCTGTTACCGTCTGTTAACAGCTAATGTAAACTGTCTCGTTATGATTTCAAGACGGATTTGATTTTTGTTGTTGAGGAAAACACATGGCGTGTCCTGATTTGTACTCAATTTAGTGTTTCGTTTGTGTATACAGGGAACAGCTTAGGTCGAAGTGCAACAGGCTCGTGATGCACAGCATGAAGTGATACGTTGCCCACGAGCCAGATGCAGTTGGAATAACCATCAAGTAATAACCATGTGTCTCCATGTATGTTAATGTGTTGTGCTTTTAAACAAACTTGTTACTGTTTTATGAAAACTGTTTTGAAATAATCAAATTTTAATAAAATGTATTAACATGTCCATAACGTTCCCTTTTTTTATTTATTTGTTTAATCTGCAATGTTTCAATGCTATCAAATATTTAAAGGGTTGGATTGAAATCAGGAAGAGTTTGTCGTATATAGGTTCCGGCAACTCAATTGTGTTTTATAATTTACTTTATTTATTCTTGTCTTATGTGGTTCTTAGCAGATTGTTATTTGCATTGGTTACACTTAATATCTTGGCTTTTAATTGTAGACTCAACTCATCTTTTCACCTGCAGATAAAATCACATTAGTGAGTTTACCCAACTCCTATAATTGCTTGGAACCGCTTGACACATTTAAAAAAAGTTTTAGCAAAGTAACACGTTCTTGAGTAGAGGAAAACTAAAAAAGTACGTTTCACCAACTAAAAAAATGCAAAAGTTGACTAAACTCTTAAAATTGCTTGGAACCACTTGACACATATTTTTTTTATTTTTACAAAAGCAACAGTTTTTACAGTGTAAGTGCTCCCTCAAAGCTCTGGACTTTTTTCTGGAAAGAAAGGAGAAAGAAAACATGAATAACTACTTGTACTGGTTGGTACTTTAAATCATAACCTTCACATAGTAAATGTGAGGGGAAAGGAGTGAGAAAACTTGGAGAAAAATGTGTAAATCTTAGAGACAGGTGGAAGTCCATGTCTCACTCCTTCACTCCACAAAAAAACTGCATAAAGTGGAGCAGTTTAGAACAGATTAAAAAGGAGGCCAGAGGGAGCAAAGAGGCATGTGTAGAAAATGTTCGCGACAGCTGGAGAAAATACTCTCCTTATGGCGAGGTTATACTCCTCTAAAAGCCTGCGAGGAAGAGAGGAGGTGGAGGGGGGGCAGCTGAACTGATGTTTGGGTAATGACAAGCACATTTTAGCCTGATTTAAGGTCAGATTTAGCCACAACAAGAGATATCCAAGATCATACTAACTATGCTGACACAGCAAATTAGGAGCAGTCATAGATGGTCCAGTAGAATCACAGCTATTTGGCAGGGCCGGTCTGTAGCATAGGCAGTATAGGCGAATGCTAAGGGGCATCCATCCATGGGGGGGAGCCGCAAATAGGGGTAGAAGAAAAAAAGACATTCTAAATGTTCAACTTTTTATTATTTTTTCATATATTTATTTTACATATACTATAATAATAAATATAAGATAACAACAAGAAAACTAGGCCTACAGTATATTGCATACAGCGACCATACACTGCGATAGTTGTACCCCATAGATTTGGTCTCTTAATTTTTTGCTGCAAGTGCACCAGATTGATGCATTTTACTTTAAAATGTTTTACATTTTCTTGCTATTTGACTGGCTCACATAACCTCTGAGTGTAGTGAAAACTCCATATTTGATAACTTTAAAATGTTTCCTGGTGAATCATAATCATAACAAATAAAAAGTACCTGAAATGTACACCTTAGAGTTTTTGGTAAAAGTACTAAGCTGTGATTGGACAGTCCTTTTTGTGAAGGAGGAGTTTAGCAAACAGTTACAACTGAAAGTTGACCATTTATTTTACCCCTGCTATAAATAAACTCTGTCCTGTGGCCCTGAGGGAAGCATTTTTTTAAAAGCCAGTGTCTTGTGAAGTGAACTCAGTGTCAGCGGCTATAAGTCGAGTATTCACAACTTGAACCTCAGAGGAAATTGCCATAGGACAGGACCAGAGAAAAATTAGTGTTAGGAGAGTGAACTAAGACAAATACATTTTTGTGTTTAATGGTAAGACAGACCTGTAAAGAAATGATCAGAGTGAAGACTGAACAAAGGTGTGGGAAAATCTGGATTATTTTTAAACAAATAAACAAAAAAAAGGAAATGAAAGGAGCAAATCAGCATTTGATGACCAAAACAGAAGATTGAAGGGGGTAGTGAATATACTTTTTGCTAGCTGAGTCCAGCCACAATGAAGTAACTGTGCTCTTTGGCAGTTTGGTTTGAATTAAAAGTGACTGGCCGTACCAGCAGACAGCAGGGTTTTTGAAATAATGAGCATATCCCTTGAAGAAACAGTGTCAAAAAAAGCCCAGACAGGCCACAGGGTTGTGTTTCCCACTCTTTACATCGTGCTGGTTTGACTCTCCTTTGACTCACAGTGGTACAGACTGGCCAGATTCTACAACACACAGGGGATTGAACCACAAGGGAGTTGGCATGGTCCAACCATGGCAAGCAAAGATGAGGCAACATGTAGTAGTACCATGTGGTTCTGTTGGAAACTCACCCTGAAAAAGGATCATATTGTCATAACAGGTTTGTATCCAACTCTTAGCATGCAAAGAATTCCGACATGCGCAACAGTCACTTTTGGAGTTTAACTAATAACCTTCTCAATATCGACAAGCCAACGCCTCATCTCGTGCAGACTAAATGTAAATAATATCACACTTTTAACAAAAAAACGTGTAATAGCTACGTTAGTCCACATTTGCGTGCACCCCCTGAAATTGTGAGATTGCTACGTCATTCCCCCTATTGATTTCTATTGCCCACCGTCCATGTGAAGCAGTGGCGAGCCGTGACTTTTATACCTAGGCCCTCTGACCCCACCCCTTCCCTCGAAAAAAAAAAAATCGCAACATCTGCAAGAAACAGCATCTGAGCAGTGGCGAGCCGTGACTTTTATACCTAGGCCCTCTGACCACCCCCCCACCCCTTCCCTCGAAAAGGGGTGTGAGTTATTATGTCACAGCGTATACTTCAGCGGAATACCAAAACAACGGCCCGGGGTGCAAAACGCATCAATGAAAGCGACCCTCTACCACACAAAACAACACCTGTAAATAACCCAATTTGTGTTCTTTGAAATTGAAAAGGATATTGCATTGTGTTTGTTACTTTCGTTGCAGTTGTATGTCTTAAGTGTAATTTGGCATGCTTTTATTTTGAAGGCAAGTTTACGCTGTTGACAGGAAGTTGTTGTTGCTATGGAAACAAGAAAAGCTTGACAGCAGGCGGAACTTGTCATAAAGTCTGCGATAATAAAACCCACCCATTTAGAGGGAAGATATGATTGGTCAATTGTACTGTCATTTGACATTACTCTCTCGTTCAGTTACTATAGCTGGGCCCTCTGTGAATTCATAGCTGGACCACCAATCAGCTCCTCCCTTCACAGTAATTGCAGAGACGGCTAAAGGAGCTTCTTTCATTTAACCCTTCATTCAAACAGAAGCTGAATAGGCAGATTCGAAAGATTTATTTATTTGGAGATGTTATTTTGAATACAATTAAATCAAGTTATTTTGGTAAAACTAATGAAAAACCTAACAAAAAAAATATTTTAAAAAAATATATTAAAAAAATAATATATATTTTTTAACGTTTTTAAATATTATTTTGTAGAATATCTTAGGCCCTCAGAGAGGGCCTAGAGGGACCTGACAGCTCGCCACTGATGTGAAGTTAACGTCAACTCTCAAGGCGTGAAAACAGTATTTCTGGTCTCAGCGTTTTCATGGTAACTAAGGTGGTTGCTAGGGAGGCAGCTCTCACTGCATTTTACAGTGAGTATTCTCCTTCTTGTGGATTGATTTTACAGTGATATCTGCACTACTCAAAAACACCAGTTTGTTCTTGGTAATTACACAACATTGACTGGTTTAAAATTTGTTCAATGCTTTTGTGTTTTGTAATTTCGCAATGCACATTAGCAGATAGGCTTTTAATTTGAAAACCTTAATCACAACTTTTTGCATACCAAAAATAAACTACAAATATGGTGTCGTTTTGCATCACTGTGCAGAGCTGATATAATGGGAGTTGTAGTTTTTAAATATTTTATTGATTTTGTTTTGACACTGAGTTGAGAGTATAGTCAGGGGTTTTAGGATGTGAAACACATCTATGAAATCAGAATTTCAATATCTAAGCGTTAAAGGACTGGAAATCATTTTTCTCCCTATTTTACAGGGCCCCCATTTGGTGATTCTACACATTTTCACACAGCTCTTTATAACAATTGGTCCCATGTATGTAGTCCCTTCTGTAACAGAATGACAAGCATTCAAAAATTCACTGAGGTCAAAGTTCAAAGGTCAACAGGTAAGAGCACCTGCTTATAATCTTCAGACTGATATGATGTTACACTCCAGATTGAGACCTTTCCAACTATGTATTTTGTTTACTCCTACGACCAAGTTTTAATTTAGCCATTTCCCATACTAATGCAATAAAATCAATTTTGTTGCTAATCTTTGACATATCAAAAACTCTAATCACCACTAAAGCCCCATCCCCCTATATTTATTATATGGAAAAACTCAAGAAAAAAAAAAGAGTTTTTTTTGTAATAAATAATTCAAATAATTTAACTGGCATTTAAAGGGCTAACATACTGAAAATGATTACATGTTTGGTAGTTTTGAACAAGATTGAAGTTGTTTAAGAGATTTATGAAAAGAAAGTTGAAAAAAAGAGATGAATGCTGATTTAATAAAGTTATTTTGTGGGTGTACATTTTTGCCACGAAGGTGTACAGAGGGTAGTACATTTGAGGAGGGCACAAGGGTTATGCTTTCTTTTCACTGATGCCTTTGGCGATCCCTGCTCATCATAGCTCAAATCCTATTCAAGTCACTGTTGCTCTGTTCAGATTAGCGCAGCAGAGTGTGAAACTGGTTTAAGTGTGTAAGAGCCTTAGTCTATTTCCCCTATTCTGACCAGAATAATAATAATAATAATAACTTAAATTGATATAGCGCCTTTCAAGGGACCCAAGGTCGCTTTACAGAATAAACAGGAGTAAAACAAAAACAGTCAGACAGACAAAACAACAAATAAATTAGGGGCCGAAGGCCTTTACAAACAGATGGGACTTGAAGGACCTTTTAAAGGTGTCAAGTGTGGGGATGTTGCGGATCACCGCAGGGAGGGCGTTCCGAGGGTGGGGGCTGCCACACTAAAAGCTCTGTCCCCGAAGGTTCGCAGGTTGGTGCGGGCGGTGGTGAGCAGGCCAGAGTCTGAAGACTGCAGGTGGGCGGAGGAAGTCCGATAAGTAGTGGGGGGCATGGGCATGGAGGGACTTGTAGGTGAGGAGGAGGATTTTATAGGAAATGCGGGACTTGACCGGCAGCCAGGGTAAGTGGACGAGGGTGGGAGTGATGGGCTGCCACGGCTTTGTGTGCGTGGGTACCCTGGCAGCACAGTTTTGGACAAACTGGAGCCTGCCCAGGGTTTTGTTGGGTACCCCGAACAGGACACCATTGCAGTAGTCCAAGCGGGAGGTGACAAATGCATGTACTAAGGTTTCTGCAACAGACTCCGAGAGTGACGGTCGGAGTCTGGCAATATTCTTTAACCTGTTAAGCCCCTAGCCTGTTTTTCAGGTCTCAGGCTCGAAAATGACATTCCAGAACAAATGACAATAACTTCCCTTCTAAAAGGGGTAAATTAATAATCTTTTTTCTCAAAGCAATGATAAACCTGTGAGTTGGATGTAGAAGAGTCAGACTCAATATAGATTTTTTTTATTTTAAAGTAAATTCAGATTGAACATAGTAAAAAAATGTAAATTATAGTGCCGTCCAAAAATAAACCATTACTTATAGTGAAAACTACCCTTGAATGATGGGATAGTACTCTAAAAGCTTTAGAATCCAAACTATAACATATAATAAGTACCCTGTATCAAGATTGATGCAAAACAAGTGACATTTTACCTTTTTAGAGAGGTTTAGGGTCCTTTGGGTGGACATGGGTGTATTTGCCGTTTCTCTGGAACCCATTGGTCGATTTTGATGATTGACATCTCTTTTGAACCGTTAGAGCCAATATAATCGAAGGGGAATTTCCACATACACACACACATTACCATTGAGAAGTGAGAGATATGCGCACGCAGTTTGCCCAAAGCGAAACCTATCTTACGCTCTGAAATCTGAAAACTAGGTTTATTGCTGATGGATTATCAGAAATCATTTCAAAGTGACACAGACACATTGGATTAACCTATGGATTAACCTTCAGCAGCGTTTTTATCATTTTAATGCCATTGAAGACAACTTTTGATCAGAAAAAAACAAAGGTAAGACATATTGCCGTGTTGGCTACCTAATGCTACGTGGTGTGATGTCTGTGTTAGCTTCTCATGTCGCGAGTTCGGATCGGTCAGTAATGATACTAATACCTGTAGAATCTGTGGAATCTCAGCTTGCTAATCGATATCTTCTGTGCAGATACGATAAGTAATAAGGGCTCATTCAGAGCCTTTATTATTACCCTTATGTTTCGTTTTGCTAAAAATGGTTAATATTGTCTGATAGCTGAGTTTCTTCCCATTAAGGGTATGACACATTAATAGGTTATTAAATGTTAAGAAGCCCTCAGACGCAGTGGCGAGCCGTCAGGGCCCTCTAGGCCCTCTCTGAGGGCCTAAGATATTCTAAAAAAAAATATTTGAAAACATAAAAAATATTTTAAGATTTTTTTAAAAATATTTTTCATTAGTTTTACCAAAATAACTGGATTTAATTGTATTTAAAATAACATTTCCAAAGAAATAAATCTTTTGAATCTGCCTCTTCAGTTTCTGTTGGAATGTGAAGGGTTAAATGCCGTCTCTGCAGTTACTGTGAAGACGGGAGAGCTTGTTGGTCCCTCTGTACATTCACAGCAGCAGCGCCGGATTCATTTCAGAAGTGGGGGGGGCCAAAAAGTGCGTGTGTATGTGACATACTTGCCAACCCTCCCGATTTTCGCGGGAGACTCCCGTTTTCCTCCCGGGGTCATATTTATCCTGCATTTCTCCCAATTTCTGACTAAATCGGATTTGTGTCACGACCTGTTTCATTCTAACATAACGCTCCGATTGTTACTGTTTCCACTCTGACTTCAATACAGCTACACCATTGTTTGGTTTCCATGGTAACGCGTCTCTTTAGTAGCGCGCGCAACTGAAAGTCTGAGAGGGTGTTCAGGAGAAAGATATTTACAGAAAACAACAAGAATGGACAACTCTACCCTCTGCTCACTCCTTTCCTGTAAATTCAACTATACAGGTCCAGCCCACACATATGACAGCGCAGATGCTCCATCATTCCATCTCTTATTTTTTCCTGCTCAATACGCTCTTGTTTGACAAGCTGAATGTTGACTGGTGTTTGACTGAAGTAAGCGCACTTTTTTTGAACACACTCTCTGTGAAAAGTTCCAGTTATTAACTCCGGTATTTACAAAGCTGTCATCTCCACATTTGGAGAAAGTTACAAGCCGTTTAACAGCAGCAAATCTGCATATTTCACAGAAGGCTCGTATAGTGGTTTTGCAAAGAATTAACCACTCTCTGTTTTTGTACCATTCTGCATTGAAGTACCTTCATCTTTGCCCAAATAAGCTTTTATTTGCCCGTCTCAATGTCCCGATAACAAACCTCCATGCAGTCGGAACCAGCCTGTTTCGGTTCAACGATGCCGGCGGCGGCGGTTTTGACAGTCTCTGCGGCCGCAGAGCTGCTGCTTTTGGGTTCATCTAGCTGCGCTGGTTCTATGGTTGAAGGGCCAGGCTCCGGAGTTGTGGATGTCAGGGATGTGACATTCAAGTTGTTGAATTTCAGTTTAGTTTGACTGTATTTTGTTTTCTTATGCGCCGGTTCTTCTGACATGTTTGCAAGTTTATCTATCTAGGTTAACGGCTGACACACACAGAACAACGTAACAAATACGTAACAAATAACGTAACAACGTAACAATAAACAAATCTAAGCTTTTTTTGATGTGTAATGGATACATTTGAATGGTGTGACAATGTCCTATTTGATTGGATTAAAATGTACATATTCTTCCTGTTATGTCTGCCTGCTTTATTTTACCTAATGCAAAGTGACCTGCTCCATCGAAATCAGTCGCATTGACCCGAAGACACATTTTGAGTTGTATACAATGTTGGAAAGAGGAGATTCCTAGCTTTCTAATGATATCAGGATTGTTTTTGTACTCCAAATATTAAGTAAAATTTGTCACATTATATAATGACTGTCACCGAGTCATCATTTTGAGAAAAAGGCCTTTATAGTTTCCTCTTCTCTGGATCGATCTGATTGATTATTAGCGGAGCAAATGATCAAAGTAGTAACGGAGGGAAAATATTTTCGTTTGGTTTATTGGTCTGGGGGGAGCTCGCGAGTGTGTGTGTGTCGTGTGTGTGTGTGTGTGTATAGGTGTGTGTGTTTGTGTGTATTGTGTTTGTTTCCCGGGCAAAACACTCGGCTGTGTTTATGCCTGCTGTGACGTCAAGTTACTCCGTTCTCCGCTTGTAATTATGCCGTTACAAGCTTCAAAGTTGTATTTATCATCTGAATTTGCCGAAACAAGTTCAATATTCTGAAAGCCAAGACTTTGTTTATCTGAAATCAGATGAAAACAAACTGTAACGGACCCTGCCGTGTTATCTATGATTACTATACGCCTTACATTCATAATTTCAGCGGAGGGATGGGAAGCGGCGCTGTGGAACAGCAGAGTGGCGAGTGAGAGCTGTCATCTTCCCTTTACAAGCTTCAAAAATGCCTGTAGCTAATGAGATTGAATATAACAATCAAAAATAACAAAATACACAGCTAGATTAGATGGTGTTCTTTTTAGATGCGACTTTAGAGTAGAGGGGAATTATTGAAACGGGATGTGTACAGTGTTCCGCGGCATCCGCTGCTGCGAAAATCTGGGTCAGGGCTGTAAAGTGGGGGGGCCAATGGCCCCCCTGCTTCCGGCGCCCTTGATTCACAGAGGGCCCGCTATAGTAACTGAACGAGAGAGTAATGTCAAATGACAGTACAATTGACCAATCATATCTTCCCTCTAAATGGGTGGGCTTTATTTTCGCGGACTTTATGACAAGTTCCGCCCGCTGTGAAGTCTATGCAAGTGGTGCAGTGACGCGTCCTAAAACCCGGAAGTAAGCTGCTGGTTCCCTCGACAACAAAGCAATGAGATTTCTCCATAGGGTTTTGGAAAACAGCTCGAAATAAGGTCTGTGGAAAACGAACCTGTTAGATAAATGCACGTTTTGTTCAGCCGGATAATATCCACATGTCTACCCTACTTTTATAATTTTCGAATCATAAATCTAATCGATAGATTAAGATTTATGATCGATAGATTTATGATTAGCATAAGTTTGTTCATGATGGCTTGAGTTACAATGATAAACTGGAGTGGCAAAGGATCAGCTGCATGACCCCGCCATCAAGTACTTCATCCAAAAGGACAGGAGGATGGACTTTGTGTTTAAGTGATTTGATCATCAAAGGTAGGCCATAGTAATTTTCAATGTGGGCCGCCGTGCCGACTTCATTCATTTGTAATTGTTACTTGGCTGTGGGTGCCCTGTCATGATAGGTGTTTATATAAATGGTGTTGTTTTGTGTGGTAGAGGGTCGCTGTCATTGATGCGTTTTGCACCCCGGGCCGTTGTTTTGATATTCCGCTGAAGTATACGCTGTGACGTAATAACTCACACCCCTTTTCGAGGGAAGGGGTGGGGGGGTGGTCAGATGGCCTAGGTATAAAAGTCACGGCTCGCCACTGCTCAGATGCTGTTTCTTGCAGATGTTGCGATTTTTCCCCCGCCCGCGGGGGAATGGGCTTAACAGGTTAAAGGGGACCTATCATGCAAAATGCACTTTGTGATGTCTTTTATACATAAATATGTGTCCCCGGTGTGTCAGGGAACTCACGGAGCATCAGAAAATAAAACCCTCTCTTTTCCTCCATACCCCAATCTCTAAAAACGGGGGTACAACGGAGCTGATCCAGATTGTCTGGTTAAGTAAGATACAGCAAATTAAATCAGCAAAGGGGAACATGGAAAAAAATAAACAGAAATAAAGAGTTTCATCAGACGACAGTCATCCAAGATGTATAAAACAACTCATATAATTTTTATTTGCTCTCAGTTAAAGTATTTCAACCAATATATCCAAAGAATATTTAAACAAATTAGCAGAAATCAAAAGACAACCACTATACTATATATTGCCATCGAATATAACAACTAAAATAATTAATTATTGTATCAAACAATCTCAAATATCCAGAATTCATTGGTTCTAATAAGACAATGACAGTTCCTTTGTGTAAATTCAAAACATTATTCACTTTGCTTAAATATTATGGTAGTAGTCTTGGTTTCTTAAAGCTCACAAAGAAGAATGTGGTTCAGCTTGGAGTCCGGCTCTGTGTGCAGCGAAGCCCCTTCGGCTGACTGCTAGGGTCTGGTTTCCAGAGTGTCAGGATCAAAACATCAGGTCGTTAGTACTGCGTCCATTCATCCACAACGCATCCACCCATAAATCTATCCATCCATCCACATCGCATCCACATCGCATCCACATCGCATCCACATCGCATCCACATCGCATCCACATCACATCCACCCATAAATCTATATATCCATTCTCCCACCATCCACCAATATATTCACAATCCAACCATCAATCATCCATCTGTCCTAAACCAATCTATCTATTTATCCATCCTTCCATCCACCCAACAACCCTATTTATCGAACCATCCATCCACCTTCCAACCTCCCATTCATCCCTCCATTTTTCCACCCACCTATTTATCTATCCATCCACCCATTGATCCATCAACCCACAATCCATCCAACCACCAACCATCCATTGATCTTTGTACCTATCTATCTATCTATCTATCTATCTATCTATCTATCTATCTATCTATCTATCTATGCTCCCAACCACCCATCCATTAACACCATGTATCTATCCATCCACCCACCCAACCCTCCATCCGTCCATCCATCCATCCACCCACCAATCCATCCATCAATCTATCTATCTAACCTCCATCCATCCATCCATCCATCCATCCATCCATCCATGGATGAAAAGAGGAACAGAATGAAAGCAATAAAAGGCTCTGGGTCTCACACACTGTGGGAGTTAACATAAATTGTAGGGAACAAATGACTGTCATGTATATGTCTATGCATAAGTTATGGAAGCTGTACAGAGATTATTGTAACAAACATTTAAAAACAAAGACTGGTTAAAATAGTGACCAACCGTCTAAATACATAAAATCCTAAAACTAAAAAAATGCTTTTGGAGGGACACCTCCTTTTTTTCCCTTTATCAGTTTTTATCTTTACTTCATGGCCGGACAGAAAACAATACTGTATCAACAAAATACATTTATCCTTCCCCTTATTAAAAGAGGCTGCGAGAAATGATTGTGCCATTTACTCTTATCTATATTTATTTGATTATTCTTTTATCTAAATGGATGGTCATGCAAATAGAAAAAGCCAAGTCCTTTTTGCTTTTAGCTTGGTGGTTAAAGGTTACCTCTTGGCCAGCTCACCTCTTGATGAGTTGACTACTTGTTGATTGCTGTGTTACAAGGTGAACTGGCGTGTTAGCAGTCTCCTGGTGCTTTTAGCTCGAGAACTAACTAGCCTTTCAGACAAATAGTCTTTACAACTAGTTATTTTTCCATATCCACCTGCTAAGTGTGCTTTTTCAGTTATACAGTTCAGCAATTGCTCCACGGAGCTTCTTATCTTGATATTCCTGCTGGAATCCATTTATTTTAAGTCAACCATTTTAGCTTCCAGGAAAACAAACCAGGTAGCTAGCTAGCTAGCCAGGAATAGCTTTTCAAGAGGTTGACTTGTTGTTTTAAGGTGGACTGGTATTCCAAAATCATTGCTTGAATGTTGCCTTGTATACTGACATGCCAACTAGTCAACAAGTAGATGGATTTACTGCGAGCTCCACTGAGAGATCCATCGGCATTCCGAGATTGCGCTACATTGAGCGGCATCTACGAGAACTTAAGCAATTGATTAATCAACAGCTGGTCCGTGAGCAGATGGTCATTTGTGATGGTTTTTTTTGTGCTCCAAAGTCCAACTTGGTAGGAGCACTCCTGTTTGTCGATACCATTGTTTGAGTATCCTTGACATTTTCCCATTTGTACATCCACATGTCCATAACGGTCTAGAAAATCTCTGCACAGGTCCAAAGTGTATAACCAGTCATTGTATCAGTCCGTACCCAGTTGTCCAGAACCAGTGTACAATCAGTTTTATAAGATGAATCTGCTTGTCTCAGAGAAGTCTGCAGCCATTTAATCCAACCATTGAGAATCCAAGGCTTATGCAGTCTTCAGGCAGTCCTTTCTTCATGGCGTGGGATAAAGTTTCTCAAAACTAGTCTGTAGGCATTCCCTAAGCAGTCCCTCCTTAGAAACAAGGCTGTACACAGTCCAAACACCCAATAAGGAACCAGTCTAAACCTTTACCAAATCCAGTGTTAAAACAGTCTGTAAACCGATCTGTAATCCGGTACCAGTTGAGCAGTCCCTCTACCAAATGTCAGAGCTTAGTTCTCTGCTGGTGAGAGGTACAAAGGTGCTGTTCATGTGGAGTTCTGGTTTCTTCCCAAGCGTACTGCTCTGATGCCCCTGGAAAAAACACAGCACAACGGTGATTAGTAGGAATCTCCTTAAAACAACGACTCCTGGCTAAAATATACAATTAAAACACGGGTTGCATTAATACAAAGCTCTAATGCATGCCAGAAGTGCACCATGCTCACTGTATTACTGCATATGACAGCTATTTCCCAGTCTGTTAAAATAAATACATGTTTTAGATTGGATAATATGAATATACTATTTTCTTTCTACATTTGCTTTTATCCAAACAGACCTCTTGTTCCCCAGTGAACAGCTTTGAACCCCTGGGGAGAAAAGAGGGTTTTTATTTTTAATGTGATAGGACATGCAGATAAACAAAAGCATGGACATTCAAGGAAAGGATACACTGTGTAGGTGTTGGATGCTAGGAATTGCAAACAAAATTATTGATCCTGTCTTTTTCTCCCACCTGTCCATTCAGCAGTGTCATAGGGATGTTGCAATAGACGTGGCGCCCCCCGGGGCCCAGGGTGGAGAACTGCACGGTGGAGGGAGGTGGGAGGGGAGGCGACATGGAGGGGGGTTGTGGGGGAAGCTGGAACTCATAGCTGCGGCAGAAGTGCCTCATTTGGGCTGCTGTGGCAGTGTGACCGCCTCCCAGCGGCAACGTCATGTGGTTATAGTCCGGGATGTCCGTCCCCAAGGCAACCTGTAGTGAGACAACACAATCCAAAAATTACTGCTGTGAAAATAAGAAAAAGACAAAAAGATAAACTCTGTTGAGACTTCTCAACAGATATTTTTTCAGCGGACATTTTCATTTCTTGAACTTGAACAGATTTTTCAAAGGCTGTCAAATACCGGCTGATGGAAAAAATCCAGGTCACCACTGGTTCTGGAAACACGTCGACTCAAACACGCAAAATGAGTTTGAAGTAACAAACATGCAGCAGCTTACCTGATGATGTCCATGGCGACTGTCATTTTGGGGCGCCAAGGAGGCGGAGGTGGTTGTCATGGCAATGGTGGACACAGTGGTCTGTAGGTCACCAAAGAGACCCTGTTCGCCGGAGTCCATCACCTGTTAGCATGGAAACAGTTATATAGCTTTAACGATGCAGATTTATACAATTGTTTGTGTAATCAAGGATATTTAAACTGATTTGGGAAATTACAACAGTAATAGGAAACATATTGGAATACATGTTTATGTCAAAAGATAAGACTTTTTTTGTCTACGCCCCCATCATTCTGATCTGCTCCATAATGTATCGAGTTTTACTGTTGCCTGTGCAACACCCTCCTACGCTTGTTGTTTATTCGTAATCCTGACAAACATTCAGACCAAACCAAAAAGAAAACCTCCTTTGCCAATGTATTTAACCCTAATAGTTCATAACAAAAATATAATTCAGTCTTGTTTGAGTAACATTTTTAGGAAAGTAGTATTTATTTTTATCTTCAGATGGATTGGAGACTTTTTCCTTTGGGAATTGTTTACAGTCAGAACAATTTGAACCTCATAGCCTTATTATCTAAATGGATTAAGTTAATTTGGGTTTGTTTGAAGATCCCTGCGGGGTATTCACAGTCGAACACCATAAAAAGTGTTTCTTTAAAGCCTTCAAACCTCATATTAGTACAGGATATTATGTGAGGATGACATCATAGCCCCTGTTTGTCTCCTTTGGTCTGAAACTATTTAGCTAAAGTTCACTTTATTGTATTTGGGTATTTAGTTCATTAAGGTCATATCAAATGTTAAGTGAACTAGTGAGGTTGACATTGACTCAGGCAGTCCATAAATGTCAACCTCCAAGGTTCTGGTGGTGGTGAGGGTCCGAACACAGCTGATCTCCATTCAGTATTTGTTGCTGAGCAAGATGGATGGCTTGAATTCTTGAGAGTTCTCGAGCCAACAAATTATAAAGTGTGTTTCTTTGCCCATAAATTGAAAAACGACTTGACCTTTTCTTCTCGTCTCCTTGCTAGATAGCGTTATAGGAGAATGAATATATAGGTGCAGGCATGAGTTCTAAAACCTGGCAATGAGTTAGCATTTTACCACTTCAAGTTACCTTGTCTCAAAGTCAACAGATGTTTGATCACGTCATTGTAAAGATATAAATAAGTTCTGTGGTTACACCTTAAAAAGGTGTTCACGTTTAGGTATGGGACATAAAATATGTCAGTAAATACCCCACTAGTGAACGTCTGAATCTTCTATGTGTCATGAAGACAACCGTTGCTTACAATTGCGTATATGAAACTACTAAACGTCATCACTCCGAATATTAGCCACCTTTAGCTTTAACAAATTGTGTTAATATGAGCAGAATATCCTGCAGGAGAACATATCTTAGCTAATCAGGTCATACACCACCTGAAGTGTTAACACACGGTAAACATGAGTGTGTGTGCCCCCCAGGGGATCATCAGTAAAGGTGCAGACTACATTAACACAGCTAGTTCCTTAGGCTCCTGGACATGCCATGGACACAGTGTTGTTCTGCTAATGCATCGTCCATGAGTAGGAGGGGAAAGGTTTCAGTGGATATTGTTTAAGATGTGCATCTTCAACAGTCTTTTTTCCAAACCATTATGTTCTTTTCTTAAAAAGTAATGTTGTTTCCATTGTATTACTTTTTGTTGGAAAATGTAAAGGTTTGTAGTTCTGCTCATTCAGACAGTGCCGGTTTGTGCAGGATTGTGAAAACATATTTCATTTTAATTTCTGGTAAATAGCAGTGTACCTGGCGTCTGGACAACGTCTCTCTGCGTTTCGCAGGCATATCGTAGACCACCTGTTTCCAAAACTTAGATGACAGCTCATTGCTCTTAGGACCCCTCCACTTGATGATGGATAAAACCTGAGGAAAGGGAAGAGATTATTATTATTCGTCCTGCTGTCTGAAGACAAATCACACCCTCCCTCTATTTAGCCCTCCCTGCATACCTTGATCGTGTGTTTAAGTGCTTCCACCTCTTGGTAGTTGATGACATTCTTCAGGTCTGCACACTCAATCATGATCACCTGGAAAGAATCACAGAGGTGGAGGTGTTTAAGAAGGGAGAACTAAGCTGCTCTTCAAAGTGTTGTGCAAAGTACTTCAAAACTTCTCTAAACAATGCAATAGTTCCGACGTTATGGTTCTGCATGTCTCTTATTTTTGTACTTCCTGTTTACTTCCCATGTCATACCTTGATCTCCCCGGTAACCAGCATGGAGTGGAGGCGTGTCTCTATCTGAAAGATGCTCCACCCTCTTTTGGCAACAAACTCTGGAGTCAAAACGATGATCAGACGTCTGCTCTGCTCCACGCTGCGAGCCAAGTCCTCAATGTAGGCTGGGAGAGAGACACATGGAGACAAAGGGAAAACTAAATAGAGAGAAAGAAAGGGAAGTTTTAAGAATAAAGTGAAGATCAATACATCGTCTGTTTTCTAATGAACTTGTTTGGAATAAATGTTAAAGACAAGAAACAGTTCCAAAACAAAAGTAAATATTGTCCTTGTTGTTTTTCTATCTGATTTAAATACCAAACAGGATTGACAAAGTAATCATTCTCATAATCATCATTTGATGGAATGGTGTTTAGAAAATGTAAAAATATATGCTAACTTGCTTGACATTAGAAGATTGATATAAACCTTAAGCTGGAGTCAGAATAAGGTTAGCCTAACATAGCATAAAAGCTAAAGGGGCAAAAAGCTAACGTGGTTTAGTTCAAACTGATAAAATACAACTACCAGCACCTCTTAAGCTGACTTAGTAGTGCTTTATTTGTAATTTGTTTAACATGTGTAATGTGAATGCAAATGTAATGTGTTGTAATCAACAATTTGTGGTTTTAGAGAGAATTACGTGCTGTAACTATTTACAACCAACAGCTGGGTGCAGTGGACTGTACAGCTCCTGGAAGTATTATCACAGTAGAGGGAGTAAGTTAAAGACCCAGTGAAGTGTGCGCCGGTGCATGATCTGTTATGCTAATACGTATAGTAATGACCAAAATTGTCCATTGGAACCCATATAAAAGATGTTGGAATAGCAACGAATTTGACGAGTTGGAATTTTCCGCTGGGAAATCCGCCTTCGTGGGCGTGGCTTGCGATCTACTGCGTGACGTCAGAAGATGGGCTCAGCCGAAGTGTTTACATTCACCACCGTTCATTTTGTCTCTGTTTCAAAGTGGAATTTACCAACGTTTTTGAGCGAGTATTTTATTGGAAAGTGTTTCGCAGTCGACTGGAAGTGATTGCCAATCGAGGAAACCTGACAATGGAGGCGACAGTGAAGAAAAAGGGAGGAAAAACACACGGGAAGCGATGCATTGCCGCTGGCTGTGGTAATGTCAATTCTGCCGAAGTGGCGATGTTTCTGTTCCCAAAAGATGAAGGTGAGTGGCTGGTGTCATTGTTTCGTAGATTCGTAGATTGTTTATGAAAAATAAAGGCCACTGTGTTTGTGTTTACTAACAAGACTATCATGGCGGCGGCAGAGCTCAAGTCGAGTTTCTCCGCCTGGAGATATTCTCACTATTTCACTTTTGTCGAGCACAAAGAAAAGAACGTTTTAGTTAAATGTAAGTTGTGTCTTGGCGGGTCAAAGATCCTATCGACTGCCCAAAACAGCAATTAAAATCTGTTGAAACATCTGCAGAAACAACATGCTGGGACGAAGCTAGTAGCTAAGACCACAGACCCAGACTCATCCGACGCCACTCCACCTCCACCTAAGCAACAGCGGCTGGATTGGCACTTTGAAACATATCTTTGTGTTTGTGTTTGTATAGATCACATTGCTTAGCAGAGTTCAGTGATGCAAATGCATGTCAAGTTGATCAACAGGTTGTATTATTCTCCGATGCAATAACAGTACTGAAATGAAGGCTACAGTATAAGGGCATTAATGGGTGCCCTTTTTTAAGTAACTAAAAAGTTACTTTTCACAGTAACGCATTACTTTTTGGTGTAAGTAGTGAAGTAACTAGTAATTGTAACTAGTTACTGGTTTTCAGTAACTAGCACAACACTGCATGTGAACATGAATGTTGCATCATGCTATGAACAGATGAATGTATGATCAGGTGATGGCCAATCCTGTGTGTAGATCTACTCTAGATCTATGACAAAATATTGTCCTCAACTAAATTGACTTCCATGGCCACTTTCCTCATCTATCCTGTCCGAAAAGCTGTCAAAATCACTCATTTCTCTCGCACCAGTATCACTTTCCGAAGTCTCCGCCATGTTTACAATCACAACTGGGCCCATCTTGTGACGTCACAGCCGCTATCGTCTGCAGCAGCGGTAGGCTCAGACGGCCGTTCACGGGATGAAAAATTTGCGATGTTTATCTCGTCCCTCGCACTTCCTAAAAAATTATTTTAGCCATGAACAGGTACAATTATATGTAAGAAATGAAACTGCCATTTCATTTTGGCGCAAAAAAATGCACTTCACTGGCACTTTAAGGTGGCTATCAATGTTCTCATCTCACTTTAGGGGAAGAAGAAAAGAGGCATATGCTATTATGGAACACAAAATGTACTATCAAGTGCATAAGACAATAAAATATTGAACAGGTCCCAGGACCAATTGAAAAAAGCTTTTCTTAAAAAGAATAGCTCAACATTGTGAGATACATTGAAATTAAGTATTGGGTAACCATTATAGGTGCTTAAAAGGTAATTTTCAGGAGAGCTAGTAGTTTTACATTTTAATCACAACTGCACTTTGACCACCCACATGTCCCTATTTCTGTTTGACTTGAAATATGTTGAGCTATTTTTTTAGCTTTGCATATCTTTCCCAAAAATGCAAAGACAAACAATAAGATTTAAAGTTCTTAAATAAAGAGGCAGAGAACATTGAACATCAGTATGTATAGTATCTGATGTATTTTTGCTGGCGTCATCCTTCCCCTTTTTTGTTCAGGAAATGACTGGCAGGAGTTTACAGCAGAGTGACAGGAATGCTTGTGCAAGAGTTTTGGTAACAGCTCTTTAATGGGAGTCAGAGTTGTGCTGACCACCATCAGCTTTTACTTATAACTTATGGAAGGAAATGTGAACTCAATGAGGTGAATACAGTGGTGCAGGAATGACTCCTGGAAAACCCCGTAAATAAGTTAGCTTTTACCACTTCCGGTTCCCTTGTTTCAAAGTCAACATTTAGATGCCTGAAATAACGTCTGTTGAAACACAAGCTTAAGAGATTTTCACGTTTTGTACTAGGACATTAGATACGTCAGTAACCACCCAAATTGTGAATGTCCGAAGCTTCTTTGTGTCTGGAAAACAGAGCTTGCTAACAAGTGACTAAATGAGACTACTAAACATCATCCGTCCAAACAACAGTCCATTTAAAGCTTAGTGGTGGTGATGCGCAACCATGGTACCATGATGTTGTTAGCTTATAGCCTAATGTTAGGTTTTTACATATATGCATCAACATTTTTAAGAGTGGTGTTTATATGTGGAGATTATTCTGCTGACCAAAACGTGGAAGTATCATAAACGTGTGTTTCCTACAAAGCTTATTTTCTGCAATATACTGAAATCCAATGAAACAGTCCCATTGTTTTTTGTCGAGAGAGCCTATGCGAAGATAACTGCCGGGTCGTCCTACAAAATACGTCACCGCTGCACCACTCAATGGGCTGGAACAGATAGCATATTTTCAGTTAGTTGAATTTCCCAAAATGAGAAGTTAAATCCACTTCATATATCGTTAGCAATATGGCAACCGTTAGCCACCTTCTAATGTCCAAAAGAAAAAACAATAACTAAAATCTGAGCGACCTATTACAGAGCTCCACAAATGCTTCTTTTCATCCTCACTGTAGTGCTGTTGCTTCATCCTTAAGTCTATTTAAACTCATCTTCCCTAACTGTCCTATTTACAATTATTTGGGAAAGTACGCCGTTCCCATTATTTTTCAAATTTGTAGTTCCCGAAAGTATCTAAAACTGATTGATCTGTGAAAAACAAATCTCCTATCTCCGTATGTCTCTCTCCTGCTACCATCTTTTCTCGTGCTAACCAAATTAATGACGGAGACTCTCCAACAACACATTTTGATTTCCCGCTCAATTTGAGGGGCACAAATAGTACACTGCATCTGAAAATGCACTTTTTCTCTTCTGCTTTTCCATCCCTCTCTTCATCTTTCTCTGTCTTTTTCTCCCCCCCCCCCCCCCCCCCCCCCCCCCCTTCTGTTCTGCCCTTCCCTACCTCTTCCCGCTCTCTATTTCTGAGGATTATGTCAATCAATTAATTGAAAACACAAGCCAATGACCCCGTTGTTTAACTCTCGCACTCTTCGGAGGGCTAATGGAGTGGATAATTGAACATGTTTTTTTTTTTACCATGTTGCTCTGTCAATAGCTTTGGTAAGCATTGAAAAGGAAACTCTTTTGGGTGGCTGTTTCCAACTCATTTATTTTCACAATCTGTAACCTTTCATTCATATGCAGCTTAGTGTAAGTTATGCATGTTTTGCACAGTGGACATTTGTTGTTGGGATGTTATTAGGGAACAGAGAGGCAGCCTCTGGAAATATGACTTTTCAAACCCCGCTTAGGATGCATGTGTGTTTTTTTGTAGATAATCTGCTGGGAGGAGGACTAATGTTGGCTTAGGGTGATTCATTATAAACCATATTTAAGTAAGTGTATTAATGTATTTTAAGAGAAAATGTTGAATAGTTCAAAGAACACATATTCCTTTGGAGCTTCAAATTATAAAGTTATTTTAGTCTTTTGGACAGGTTGTGGTAATAAAATACTAATGCAAAGTAGAGAATGGCTTCATATCTGAATGAATTTTTTTAATTTAATCGTTTATTTGGCAGGGACAATGCACAGTAATGAACACTTAAAACATTAAAATGTATCAAGCGTAACAGTGCCAGATTTAGCTTTGAGCTAATTTCCATCCGCAGTCCCTCACATAAAACATTTAGTTTTATACTGCAGTGAAAGTAACCAGGCGCCTCTGAAAAAAGCTTTAAAAAATAATAGCAGGTATAAGATGTGTACCATATCCTGAAGCACATTTCTTCAACATTTTAGCATAACATCATAAGCGTGTAAGTCGCTTTGGATAAAAAGGTGGATTAAAACAAATAAAATGAACTTCCAGTTCAAAATCGTTGGGGTCCAAAAGTTTTGAAATTTGCTTAAAGCAGAATCCAGAGTTATTTTCTTGCTCCATTCATTTGACTGAGCCAAGTCGATTGTCACGCTGCGGATCGAAGGCGGGGCTTAAGCTCAACTCAAGGGCACATAGGCTCTTTGGGCCTAGATACGGGTACCTTTGCTCTTGAGAGGAAGGCCATTTTGGCTTTGTGCGTGCCACTGAGCAACTCTGATAGGAATGAATGAGGTCCCGCCTCTAACGCTGTATCCAGTTCTCTTACACATCCATGCTTAATAAGATAAGATAAGAGATAATCCATCCATCCATCCATCTTCTCCCGCTTATCCGTGGTCGGGTCACGGAGGTAGCAGTTCCAGCAGAGGGCCCCAAACTTTCCTTTCCCTGGCCACATCAACCAGCTCTGACTGGGGGATCCCAAGGTGCTCCCAGGCCAGCGAAGAGATATAATCCCTCCACCTGGTCCTAGGTCTACCCCTCGGTCTCCTCCCAGCTGGACGTGCCTGGAACACCTCCCTAGGGAGGCGCCCAGGTGGCATCCTTACTAGGTGCCCTAACCACCTCAACTGGCTCCTTTCGACGCGAAGGAGGAGCGGTTCAACTCCGAGTCCCTCCCGGATGACTGAACTTCTCACCTTATCCCTAAGGGAGACGCCAGCCACCCTGCGGAGAAAACCCATCTCGGCCGCTTGTGTCCGCGATCTCGTTCTTTCAGTCATGACCCATCCTTCATGACCATAGGTGAGGGTAGGAATGAAAATGGCCCGGAAGACAGAGAGCTTTGCCTTCTGGCTCAGCTCTCTTTTCTTCACAACGGTGCGGTAAAGCGACTGCAGTACCGCTCCCGCTGCTCTGATTCTCCGGCCCATCTCACGCTCCATTGTTCCCTCACTCGAGAACAAGACCCCGAGATACTTGAACTCCTTCACTTGGGGTAAGGACTCATTCCCTACTTGGAGTGGACAGTCCATCGGTTTCCTGCTGAGAACCATGGCCTCAGATTTGGAGGTGCTGATCCTCATCCCAGCCGCTTCACACTCGGTTGAAAACCTATCCAGTGAGTGCTGAAGGTCGCAGACCGATGAAGCCATTAGAACCACATCATCTGCAAAAAGCAGTGGTGCAATCCTTAGTCCACCGAACTGCAGACCCCTCCCCCACGGCTACGCCTCGAAATCCTACCCATGAATATTACAAACAGGATTGGTGACAAAGCGCAGCCCTGGCGGAGGCCAACCCTCACCGGAAATGGGTCCGACTTACTGCCGAGGACCCGGACACAGCTCTCGCTTTGGGAGGACAGAGATTGGATGGCCCTGAGAAGAGACCCCCTCACCCCATACTCCTGCAGCACCTCCATCAGTAACTCCCTGGGAACCCGGTCATACGCCTTCTCCAAATCTACACATGTAGACCGGATAAGCGTACTCCCAGGCCCCCTCCAGGATCCTTGCGAGAGTAAAAAGCTGATCCGTCGTTCCACGACCAGGAAGGAATCCGCATTGTTCCTCCTCAATCTGAGGTTCGACAATCGGCCTGACCCTCCATAAGAGATAATATAGTGCTTTATTGATCCCAATTTGGGAAATCTGATTGGTTTTGAATAGAAAAGCCAGTGTCAATCGGGGTTAAAGTTGGAATATTTGAACATTAAGGGCGGCAATTAGCGACTATTTTGAGCTGTGCGCAATGCTGAGGGTAGCTCTTCCTCCTAGTCAGGTGGCACACATATTCCTGTAGAAAGCCAAAATGCAAGTATTTACCTGAAAATGGGCATAACTTCCTTAACAATTGTGGTTTTCTGTGAAAAACACTCATATGAAGCAGAACCTGCCTACATTCCAATCTATATTCTCCATTCACCTTCCCTGCAGCGAGCAAGGCCAGGGATGACTTTAACAATGATGGATGTGTGTGTGTGTGCGTGTATGTTGAGAATACTAACAAATCCTTATATTACAGTATCCACATTTTTCATCTTATGCTCTTCTTATTGCATGTACCAAAATGATTTCTATCAACACATATTAGTGGACCTGTGTGTGTGTCAGGTCATAGCATTGACAGATGGAGCAATAAGCGGTTGGACAGACAGATATCCCCAGATACAATGACAAACGGTGTGTGTTGTGTGAACTCTGTGCATCATATGCAGTGCACATGGGAATTTGTTGGTGTGAAAGTGAGATATAGATGTAAATCACGATGTGAAAGACTTAGATTGTGTTTGTGTGTGTTGCTTTAATATAAAAAACATGAAAAATAAACGTGTGAGTAACTGTTATTTAGGTCAAGTGACGCTCTGTAGACTTAGTTTTTGTGTGTGTGTTTGTGGTTTGATATTATCACCTGAGATCTTACGCAGACATGTGTGTGTCTGTTTGTGAGTGTGTTAAAATGAGAATCACCATACATTCCTATCTATTCTGACAGTGAGGGATTTTGCGTGTTTGGGGCTATAATGGCCCATAGAGAGGAAGAGACTGAATGTGTGTGTGTGTGTGTGTGTGTGTGTGTGTGTGTGTGTGTGTGTGTGTGTGTGTGTGTGTAGATAGAGTATGGATACTTACTGCTGCTGGGTATGAGATCTCTGTCTGGTAAAAACAGCTTGTATCCATAATGTTTCTCTAAAACGTCCGGCAAGATCTCCAAAGCAAATGTTTCTTCGTCGCTGCTTCCTCTGCTGAGGAGGACAAAAAACAATAACTTTAAAAAGTGAAGTGTAAACTTCAAGATCAACAATTTTTGGAGCTGAGGTAACATTAACATGCTCATTTTCAGGTTCTTGTCTGACTTCATGGCAATAATTCAGAAGCCATTAAAACTAAGCTGAAAGGTACAAACCCTCTGATTTCTCCTAGAAGTTTGTCATGCATTTCTTCATCATTACACCGTACATCTATTTATTTTATATCTGTCCAAAATAAAATGAATTACTAGTATGTTGTGATTTAACGTGATTATTTACAGATTATTATTGCGATTAACATGATTACATTTTTTACTCAATTGACACCAACAATAAATATCACAGAGGTTATACAATTATATAAAGGTGTGGTTTGGAAATATTTGTTTACTTAATGGTGACCAAACCATTTGAGACCCACTGAGATAACTTAGACCGGGGTCGGCAACCCCTGGCACGCGTGCCACCATTGGCACGCGGCACCGTAACCAGTGGCACACTAGGAATAAGTGTGCAAAATATTTAAATTTTATTTTCGGATCCTGAACGAGACCGCCGCCAGGGCGCGTCTCCCCGTTACCTGCAGAAGGAAGCCATGCACGCAACGCAGCCCCGCTCTCTTTAACTCCAGGCGACTTTCTGCCGCTTTCCTCCGTGGTGCAGTGCTGATCGTTTCACCACGAAGGAAAGCACTTCACAAATTTCAGTAGGCTACCCATAAGGAGCTGTACAAATGCCGCAGTGTCTTTAGTTGAAAGCCAAGTGGCGATCTGCTCATCTCTCATCGAAATAATATGCTACAAAGGGGCGGACTGGCCATCTGTGTGTTGACTTTCCTGTCGGCTCCCAGACCGTAGTCGAGGAAACAGGGGGGATGACTCTCTTCGTCTCCCAGGGCAGAAGCAACAAGCTTCAGGTTCAATAACCCACTTTAGCTTAAATGACTGGAGAGAGGCGAGCTCTTCTTGGGAGGCCGTTGCATTTATTTAGTTGTTCTTCTGTTTCACAAAATACATCACAGACCTCTGTTTTTCTGCTGCCTCGTTTCACTTCCAGAAACATACACACGCTCGCTCACTCTCGCTCTACCATCCACACACACACACACACACACACACACACACACACACACACACACACACACACACACACACACACACACACACACACACACACACATGCACACGCCACACCCCTCTCTCTCTCTCTTAAAGGGACAGCGATCTCATCTCACTCTGCATGACCCTAATATCTTAACATGTGTGTTCTGGAGAATCACAGAACGGACGATCGTCCTTATTATTATGCCGTTTAAACCAATTATTTAAATGTGTTTCTTAAATTCGGCATCATGTAAGTTGCGCTGACAGGTCCACACACTGCTTCCCCGCAGCGAGGCTCCCCCCGCCCTCCTGTTGACAGTTCATGAGCGTCAAGCTCCTCAACCTCCACCCCCGTTGATAATTCACGATCGTCGGCACGCTGATAACAATTTTTTTTTGTAATGGCACTTCATATCAAAAAGGTTGCCGACCCCTGACTTAGACTAACAGTAACTATCCAAACAGAGTCCTTTACTTCACCCGAGCTGTAGTTATGAGGCAGAGAACTCTCGCTCCACCTTGTTGTAGAAACAGCTTCTTATATCCGTCAGCGCAGCTAGCTCACCAGATGCTAACAACAATCCCCGGTACCGGTGCGCAAGCTCTCTCTCTCTCTCTTGCAAAAAAAAGAGCTTGTGCTAAACACACACACATACAGAGCCGAGCTTGAATGTGCCCCGGACTCCCAGGCCAGACCACGCCACTGACTTGCTCTTTCAAAATCAGTCACATTGTTGTGAGTCGCTTTGTTCTCCTTGTGTGCTCCAGGTTAAAAATTATAATAAAATAAATGCAAAAAAATATATACAGGTTAGGTTTATTGTTGACTCTAAATTGTTTTGATTGTAAATGTTTCACTTTTTGTAAGCACTATGACATTGAAATGGGCTTTTAGTTTACTTTGCTACAATGCTACTGTGTTCAATATCATTGTAAACATTTAAATATAAATATAAGATTCACAATATTTTCAATATAGGAAGTTAGCATCAGAAAGGGCTCCCTCAAGTGCAATAGGATTTTCCCATTGGATTTCGGTATATGTGACCTGCTCCATCGAAATCAGTCGCATTGACCCGAAGACACATTTTGAGTTGTATGCACTGTTGGAAAGAGGAGATTCCTAGCTTTCTAATGATATCAGAATTGTTTTTGTACTCCAAATATTAAGCCAAATATGTCATATTATATAATGACTGTCACCAAGTCATAATTTTGAGAAAAAGGCCTTTAAAGTTTCCTCTTCTCTGGAATCCATCGATCTGATTGATTATTAGCGGAGCAAATGATCAATATACTATGGAGGGAAGATATTTTCGTTTGGATTACTGGTCTGGGGGAAGCTCGCAAGTGTGTGTGTGTGTATACGTGTGTGTGTGTGTGTTTGTCTAATTTTGCGTTTGTGTGTATTGTGTTTGTCTCCCGGGGAAAACACTCACGAGAAACACCGGCTGTTGTTATGCCTGCTGTGACGTCAAGTTACTCCGTTCTCCGCTTGTAATTATGCCGTTACAAGCTTCAAAGTTGTATTTATCATCTGAATTTGCCGAAACAAGTTTAATATTCTGAAAGCCAATACTTTGTTTAATTGAAATCAGATGAAAACAAACTGTAACGGACCCTGCCGTGTTATCTATGATTACTATACGCCTTACATTCATAATTTCAGCCGGAGGGAGGGGGAGCGGCGCTGAGGAAGAGCAGGGTGCGAGTGAGAACTGTCATCTTCCCTTTACAAGCTTCAAACATGTATTTATCGTGTGATTTTGGAAATAAAAGTTTCATATTCTGAAAGCCAAGACTTTGTTTATTTAAAATCAAACAAAACACCCGAACCCTGAAAAACTATTTTTTTACGCAAATCCACGTTTATTTTTAAATGAGCCGTTGCGACTTCCGACTGATTTCGATAGAGCGGGTCACATATGGCATAAAGTAAACTCTGTGGCAAACATTGCATTCATGATACCCACACGTTTTGATCAGAAGTTAATCCACACATATCTTCTGATTCTCAAACTTGAACACATCTTCAGTGTTGTTTCCTGGAGTTATTGGGTGTTTCAGGTCTTGCAACAGACACCCTCTTCCAGGCAACCCGACTGAGGTTAATCAGACCTCTGGGCAGTCCTCCACCAGCTCCTGGTACTTTGTCTTCTTTCTCATGCGCTTCCTCCATCCTTTCCTTCCAGGGCACAGTGAGCTCCAGCAAGATGAGCTGTCTAGTGGCCTCAGAGACCAAGATGATGTCTCAGTCTGGACTGGTTGAAGTGTGTTGAAATGTTCAGCTGCCTTTCAAGGTCAACTGTCATCACCCAGTCTCGTGTTGTGGAGAGTAAACCAGCAGAGTAGCCCTTTAGTCTTTTCAACGGCCACTCGTCTCTTTGAATAACCTGATGGACTTTGCTGTAGTTTTGGTGTATCTGCTATCACTAATCCCCTTGCTTATTGCCTCAGCAATGGACTTTAGGACCTGGTCATGTCTCCAGCGATAACGCCCCTTGCCCAGTGCTTTGGAGTAGCTGCTCAGGATTTGATCGAGATTCCCTATTTTAGAACACAAAGGGCATGCAGGTGTCTCTAACTTGCCCCTTATGAACAGGTTTTAAGGGCTGGGGAGGACATCATAAACTCCCTGAATCAAGAACTTGATCCTCTGTTGGTTCAACCTCCAGATGTGCTGCCAGGTAACATTCCGCCCTATCGCCTGTTCCCACTTCATCCAGACACCCTGCTGTCGCATGGCCACTGTACTGCTTGCCCGCTCTTCCTCTACTGAAGCAGGTACCTCCTCTTGCACCAGCTCCGACCTCTCTTTTTGCGGTGGCAGTGCCGTACTGGGTGGACGTTATAATCCAAAATCCAGCCCTGCCCTGCGCCACACTCCCAACCAGGTCCTTGTGCTTCAGCCGAGCCTCCGCCTGCTGAACTGCCTCGGCTGCCCTCCACTTCCTCCCGGTCCGCAGAACAATTCCTGTGCCGACCACTTTGAAAGGGAGCCTGAGCTTGTTGCTGTTCCATAAAGCCCAATGCTGCTCAGGCTGCGAGACAGGCCCAGCCATCTGCGGAGATAGTTGCTCACCTTGTGCTCTAACCCTTTCCACTACAGTCATGGGAACTTCATAGATAAGCAGAGTCAATAGGATTCTTGGGAGGATCCCGTGCTGGTGAATCCAGGCCTTGAATCTTCCGGGGAGCTCAGACGATGATGTCCTTTACCTTCTGTGGTATGTGGTGTCTCTCCAGTGCAACCCCAACAAGCTTGTGGGGTATTGAGTTGCCATATGCGTTGCTAAGGTCCAACCACTGCACAGCCAGGTCCCCTTTGCCCTCTCTCACCTCCCTGATGACCTGTGTCACCACTCCTTTGTGCTCCAGGCAACCAGGGACCCCCGGTATGCCTCCCTTCTGTAACAATGTGTCAATGTAGTTTTTGCTCAGGAGAAAGGTGGAGAGTCTCTTGGACACCAGACTGAAGAAGGTATTGCTCTCCACGCTAAGCAAGAAGATGACCCAAAATTGGTTGATGTTCTCAGATTTCTCCTCTTTCGGTATTTATACCCCTTTGGCGTATCTCCAATACTGTGCAATCCTCCCTCTTCTCCAGATCCCCTTTAGGGCCATCCAAAGGTGATAGAGTAGCTTCGGGCAGTCCACTTGGTCCTGGTGCTGAGCTAGATTTCGCCCTCCTCACAACTGCCTCAACTTCTCTCAGGAAGGGCTGTTGGTTCGGGTGGTGTTATCAATGCATTACACAGACCCAGTGGCTGGTCTCTCCCGGAGTCACTGTAAGTGCACTTGAGTTGACTGTTAATGTTGTCTCTGGAGCAGGTCAACCAGCCGCCCCTCTTTTAGCCAAGGAGCTGCTTGGTCAACTTGAAGGGGTTTGCCAGGAACGCCGCTCTCCTTATTGCCTTCTCTCTCCGCCTTCTCCTCTGGTTCACTCATCTTCCTGAGGATTTCCCAAAGATCTGCTAGACCCTCTCAACTTCTCCTGACTTCTTGTACTTCCTCCTGAGAGACTTGATTTCTTCCCTGAGTTGCTGGATTTGCCTTGCTCGGGTGTTCGGAGCATAAGCCGTCTTGACATCCTCTAGTCCAAATTTCTCAGCTGCAATGTTTACGATGATGGTAGCCATAGTTTTCTGCCACCGGTCCACATCCCCCTTGGCAGTCCCTTCCAGAATACAATCTACATCAAACTTCTGCCACTCTGCTCTGCTCGTGGATTTGGGCCACTGGATTCTTGGTTGGGCCAGAGGAGCGCAGGCAGCTGATGTTTCTGGTGCTTGGTCGCTCTGTGTGGTCTGTGGATTGCAGGAATCCCATGTGGTTGGCGCTCCGAGGCTGCATGCACTGCCGGCCAATCTCAACATTTTAACACCACTGTGATTTTTGAAGCGTATATGCAATCGCGAGGAGTTAAAAGCAAACGTTAGGCTAAAAACAAACTACATCACGGTAACATGGCTACAGATCACCACCCCTAAGCTAAAGGCGGTGTCTTGTCGGCGTGATGACATTTTGTAGTCTCTTGTAGTCACTTGTTAGCTCTTGCTGTTTTTATGACCCATAGAAGCGTCAGACATTCACAAGTGGGGTAATTAGTGACGTATTTCATGTCGCAGAACAACATGTGAAAATCTCTTAGGGTTGTTTTAACCACATGTCTTATTTCAGGCTTTTAACCATAAACAGAAAACTGATGACTTTGAGACGAGGGAACCGAAAGTGGTAAAATGTTATTTCTTGGTTTTCAATTCATGTTTAAACACTACCTTAGATGTTCTAAGCACATGATCAAGGTTTGCATTCCATATTTCAGCTCCGCTAGTGAGTTTGAGTTCTGGTTTTGTTAACACGATAAAAAAAACAAAAACATTGTTCAATACATATACTACATATGTTTAGAGGTAACTGACCTGCCCAAACAGTCCAGGTCCACTTTAGTGTAGGACAGATAGGCATCATACTCCTTATTATCTGTGAAGAGAGAGACAGAGTGAGTGAGTGAGAGCACAGGGCATATTTTCACACTAAATCAAATTAACTGAATCGATTCTGATACTTCCTGGTCATTTCTACATCAGGATTTGAAGAGAACAAACAAAATCTTGGGAATATTCTGCTCAATAAATCAGGCTTACTTATTCGAAATCATTACTGCAAAATGACTTGTTTTTCCTTGTCTTTCAGCTTGTTTGTTTATGTTAATGCTTTTTCAATATAACATTTGATATTGAGAGAAACATAAAGCCTAATAAAAGAAAAATTAATTGATTACTTTGGTGTTTATTTTTTAGTTGCTTTCTTTGACCTACGTCGACTGGATTAAATGTAATAATTCTCTATCTTTTATTTGATATCAACATATCATACCTTTGCTGTTATTGTTTTCTAATATATAAGTACATCCCCTTGCTGATGATTACACCCCTCCAATCATCTGGTTTTTTACTAAATTTGACTGCCTTGCAGTTTTTACCTGTGGAGTTGTATGCAGTTTAAGGGGTCCAAATAAAACGTGTTATTATTATTACTCACACAAAAACGCAAACTTATTATGGCTATGGTTGTGTATACACATTTACATTTATTTCCAACTTATCAGTTTAATAATTATGTCGGCTGTTTTTTCAGAATGATTACGGTTTTGTCTTTCATGAGGTAAAAAAAAGGTTTAAAAATTAAATATACAAATAAAATAAATATCTTCGATTTAAAGGGGTCCAATGCTTCTGGGGTTTTCCCTTTCCTGTAGTGTGTTATAATGGTATTTGTGCATGTAAATGGTCTGCAAAGGCTAAAATCCCAAAGTTCCCTCCAGGGGGAGTTTATTTTAATGTATAATGCCTGTAAAGAAATACGTTTTGTATTTAAGTACACCAATTCACAAACCAAGTCAATTCATAAAAAGTAATAAAACAATTTAAAAAAGCTTACCATCTTCAGTTTCATCGCTTCCAAAGTGCCTCCTGTAGCAGAGCATGATCTCCAGGTTGTAACACTTATAAAGTGCAGTGAGGACTCCCAGCAGCAACAGTATGACCCCCAGACCACCAGCCAACTCCAGACGATACATGTCTACAGTCAGGAAAGAAAAAATCAATGAGACACTTCAAGATAAATAAAGATCAAAAGGAAAAAAGAAACAAATGTGCTAAATCAATAACTCACACTGAAACTCACATAAATAACCAAACAAAAACAGACAGTTACAATTGTATTTTTCTAAGCAATCAATCACTGCAATATTAAGCGCTTTGATAACAATTACCGCCGAAGAAGCACAGTATTTAGAATTCACTGAAGGAGGCAAAAAAAGACACACACTGCACATGATGTGCGAGACAGGTTAACATGACTTCTGATAAACCACATAGAGAAGCTGGTTTGCAATATTGCATTTATTAGCTTCTAATTATAAATATTTGTTAATTTTCTATAGAGAAATCTACTTTGCAGGAAGGTCAGATGCTGAATGTGTCATGGTTTTGGATTTCTGTTGTTTTCATTTTCCACCTTTTTATTTTGAAATGTTTTCCTCCTTGTGTCTTGTCTGGTCCTGCTTCCTGTCGTTAGTTTCCCTGGTGTGTCTGATTGTGTTCACCTGTTGCCCTTGTGTTTCTGCCTCCCCTGCCCAGCTGTGTCTTGTCCTGTGATTACCCTTCTGTGTATTTAGTCTTGTCTTCTCCTGTGCTCCATGTCTGTTCGTCGTCTCTCCCCGTCTATGTTACCTGCCCGTCGTATCATGTCCATGCTACCTGTCGTCTCTTCGTGTCCATGTTCCCTGCCTCGCCTATGCTCGTCTATGTCTCCTGCCTGTTCCCGTCTGTAAGTTTGTTCCTGTCTGTCGTGCTCCCCGGTTTTGTTTTTGTTAATTAGTTTCTTGTTTTTCCTGTCTTCGGCTTTTTTTAATAAAGCTCGCTTTTTGTTAACAAACCTTTTTGTATTTTTTAACTGCGTTGGGGTCCTATTTTCCCCAAACCTGACAGAATGAATATCACAATTACAGCTTACCTGTGTTCAGGTTCAATGTGTAACTTTTTAGTGCACTCATACTCGTGTTTTATAACAATAGTCTCAACATATGTTTTTTTAAAATGCCATATGAGGTCAAGCATCATAATACTTCATGATTGCTAGAGGGTCTTTATTGGCTACACACGGAGATAGTATCAATGCTATTTTCATAGTTTTACATGCACAATAGTGTGTTTGTTCAATGTTGAGATTAATTTATGATGCTATTAATGTGCAGAGCCTTGTGCTTAAAACTGCTGGTTATGTTTTGTTTCTCTGGTTACCTCTCCTGCTAGCTTGTGCCTATAATTTGACTTAGTCGGGCGGCACCGCTCTCTCCGTAGAAACACAACCGCAACGTCAGCAAAACCATTTTACCATTGGTCATGTGAATGCAGATTGAATAAAATGTTGACTACAAGTTGACAAACACATAAAGTCGGACACACACACACACACACACACACACACACACACACACACACACACACACACACACACACAGAGAGAGAGAGAGAGAGAGAGAGAGAGAGAGAGAGAGAGAGAGAGAGAGAGAGAGAGAGAGAGAGAGAGAGAGAGAGAGAGAGAGAGAGTGAGAGAGAGAGAGAGAGAGAGAGAGAGAGAGAGAGAGAGAGAGAGAGAGAGAGAGAGAGAGAGAGAGAGAGAGAGAGAGAGAGAGAGAGAGAGAGAGAGAGAGAGAGAGAGAGAGAGAGAGAGAGAGAGAGAGAGAGAGAGAGAGAGAGAGAGAGAGAGAGAGAGAGAGAGAGAGAGAGAGAGAGAGAGAGAGAGAGAGAGAGAGAGAGAGAGAGAGAGAATTTAACAATGGTCTCTCGTTTTACAGTATATAATCTGTGTTACTACATTTTCACCAGTAGACGTCTCTCCAACTCTACTCTGAGCAGCTACACCACCTTTACACAGAGACGCTGTAGGTAGAGGTGGGAGAGTAAGTGACAGGGAGGGAGGGAAGGAGTGGTAGTCCAAGGGGGAAGAAAATAGTCAAATTCAACTAATTACCAAATATTTGCGCTGCAATGACGTAAACTCAGATTGTTTCCTTTTGTCATGAGGCACATTTTGAAACTTCCACTTCAGTCTCCATCTCCAATGTCATCTATCTATCTCAGATATTTCCATTAGTAATGAGCCACTTACTGCTGTCTCCAGATATCATTGCAGAGGAAAATGGGAGCAGAATTTAAACACTTATTACTTATTACAGAAGAGAAGTCAACAGTAATGGTTGAGGTTTCTGCATGAGTGGGCAGGAATATGTTTGAATCATTTTAGTGGGATTTTTAGATAACTTTTCTTCCTGTCTTACTCTATCCAGACTGAAGACTTTCTTTTTGCTGCTGCTTTTAATTACGCTGCACTGTAACTTGTATTGTATACTTATGTTATTCTATGTTTTAATATTCTCTTTCCATTTTAATGTCTGTTTTTAAATGCAATATTTCTTAATGCTCTTAATGTTATTCATTTTTGCAAAGCACCTTGTGTTGAAAGGTGCTATATAAATAAACTTGCCTTGCAGTAACACTGACAGCACCTTATGGAATTTTATAATCTCCCTTTTTTCCATTCCTCACTTTTCTTGCATTTGCTTCATTGGAAGAGCATTGAGCATCTGTTGCCCAGGTACATTTTCTAGAAACAACAGTGATGGTGATAAACTAAACAAATAGCCTTAAAGTTAGTCTCTAAAGGTACCATCTGTCTCGTCTTCCATTTATGTCATGACATGCTGAAATGCCTGTGTCCACATTAAGCCTTTTTCCGAGCGACATGTTTTTAATTGATCGAAATTATAACAGAGCGCATACCGCCGGAAAAAGCGCAGAACCCAGCACCTTCCTTTTTTAGCACTTTCCCTTTCCGAATGCCTCAAGTAAAACATTTAAATCTTTTCAGGAAAGCGCCAGTGACGTCACTGTATAAATTGCAAGAAAAGCATTTTTTTTTTCATGACGGTCCGACGTAAACTATCAGAACAGAGACATCTCAAATTCTCTCCAAACTCTAATCCACAAAGTTTTTTTAAGATATTGTCAAAATCGAGCTTTCAAACCAACAGAGAAACCCCCTTTAATGCATCCTCACATTGAAGGCTTATCAATACTCTAATTTCCCCTCCTCGACTCCTCGACTCCTCGGTCCTCCGGTAGTGACCCGGAAATGGATTTCAGCGTGCCATGTTGAAGGACATCTCATTTCTCTAAATGCACATCGCGGACCGAGCATCGAGGACCGAGCATCGAGGAGGCTCTCTGGAGGAGCTTTAACCGAGGATACACTGATGGTTCCTCCACGGCTCCTCCGTGGATGCATTTCCGGGAACGGTGGAGGCGTGACGCACGGCCGGACTTATCTCAGCCAATGACAGCTCTGCATGCATCCCTGGATATTATTTTAGTATGCTTTCATCGCGACGCGATGTTTACAGTGAGAACAGCTGTGAGGTCCGTGCAGAAAGCAGAGCAGTGTGTATAACATATATCACTCAGTCTAACAGGCCTACATTACTCTCTTTATTTGCTGTAGTTTAGTAGATATCTACAAAGAGTCGATATTTTTCTAAGACCATTTAGTGCTTCACATAATAAAATACACAACGGCTGTATCCTGATATATAGCCTATTATATGCTTTAGGAGCTGTAGGTGTGTAGGTGTGTGTGTGTGTGTGTGTGGTACAGTGTGTAGGTGTGTGTTGTACAGTGCGTAGATGCGGCGGACGACAGGTCTCAGTTGGTTCGGTGTCCTATGCTTACTTTTAATACTTGTAAATAAAACTTTTGGCCCGTAATTTCAATTCCCCATTTCAGCGACCAGAGAGAGGGGGGGATATATCCAGTCTCTGATTGTGTTACGTTATTATGAGAGTGCTCTCATACTTTTGATTCTGAAATTGTATATATATAAATATGTGTGTATATGTCCGCATCTGTAGCCTGTTATTGTCTCATTATACCGCACTGTCAATGAATTAAAAGTAAATATATAAGTCGTCATGAACACATCTGTCCATCAGACAGAGGCTGCTGTGCCTCCTTTCATCATTAACGGACGTCTCTTTAAAATGACCGCTCAGAGGAGAGGATTTCTCATTTCTCTAAACGCCTGCTGCTTCCCCTCCTCTCTCCTCGGTTCCCCTCCTCGACTCCTCCGCTCGCATCTCCTGTGGGCGGGACTAAGACACGAGGACAGGAGTCGAGGAGGGGAAATTAGAGTATTGAGAAGCCTTCATTGTGTCGCATTGTGGGGATTTTAAGACCGCGGAGTCTACACATGTGCAGCCTCAAAACCTGTTTGCTCTGTAGGCAAACTGCAGGGGGTCCAGAGAGTCAGGGAGGGAGGAGGTGAGAACCAACAACCGCTCAAAACACTTCATTATGATGGAGGTGAGTGCTACTGGGCGGTAGTCATTGAGGCTGGTGATTTTTGTCTTTTTGGGGACAGGAACGATGGTGGAGTGTTCAAAACATGTGGGGACTATAGACTGCAGCAGGGACCTGTTGAAGATGTCTGTGAACACCTCTGCCAGCTGAACTGCACACACTCTGAGAACACGGCCAGGGATGCCATCAGGTCCAGGAGCCTTGTGTGGGTTAACCCTTTTAAAGGATTTGCACACATCTGCCCTGTTTAAAACAAAAGGGCAGGGCTCCTGATCCTTCTCTGCACCCCCAGCCTGGCTGCTCTTGAAGCGAGCAAAAAAACTGTTCAGTTAATCTGGGAGAGATGCGCACGCAGACACTCCCGCAGCACCCCCCGCTGCTCCTTTGTAGTCTGTCATTGTTCTTAGTCCCGCCTTGTTACAGCCTCAGATTCCACCTTGTCTTTGTACTGTCTCTTTGCACTACTGATAGCTCTCCGGAGTTCATACCTAGAATTCCTGAACTCCTCCGAATCTCCAGCTCTGTGCGCGCTTTCAACTTGGTACGCACCTCGCTGTTTATCCAGGGCTTTTGATTTGGGAATGTTCGTACAGAAACCTTCGGTGCCACGTCATCGATGCAATTCCCAATGTAGCAGATGACTGTGTCCGTGTGTATGTTGTTATTGTCCTCAAACACACTCCAATCCGTAGATGCAAAGCAATCCTGCAGAGCTGAATATGACTCCACACTCCATCGCTGTACTGTCCTTGTTACCGGTCTGTCCCGTTTAAGTTTCTGCCTGTAAGCAGGCAGCAGCAGCAGTGAGATGTGGTCTGATTTGCCAAAGGGAGGGCGAGGGAGAGCCTTATATCCATGTCGAAAAGGGGAATAAACCAGGTCCAGTATGTTTCCCCCGCGCGTCGGGCAGCTGATATGTTGGTAGTACTTCGGCAGGACCTTCTTCATGTTGGCGGTGTTAAAATCCCCGGCCACAACGAACGCCGCCTCTGGCCGTGAAGTCTCGGTCTGGTCGATAATCCCAAACAGCTGATCGAGTGCCGTGTTGTTGTCGGCGAGCGGTGGAATATACACTGCTGTTATCACAACAGATGTGAATTCTCTCGGCAGGTGAAAAGCCCGGCATGTGATCATGAGGTGCTCTAAATGAGCGGAACATCCGAAGAAATAATCCTCACATCTGTGCACCAGTTGTTATTAGTCATTACATACACACACACACCGCCACCTTTACTTTTCCCTGAGTTAACTGTCCTGTCCTGGCGAAAAATTGTGAATCCGTCGGGAACAATGGCGGAGTCCGGGATAGCGGGGTTGAGCCAAGTCTCAGTGAGAATTAACACGTTACAGTTCTTAATGTCCCGTTGAAAAGCAATCCGACTTCTGAGTTCATCTAGCTTATTTTCAATCGATTGAACATTAGCCAGAAAAATATTCGGAAGAGGGGGTCGGTTTTCTCGTTTCCTCAGTCTGACCAGCAGCCCGGCACGGGACCCCTGCTTTGTCTTCCTCCTGCGTCTCTCAGGTAGGACAGCAGGAGGAAGCCATGGCGAATCTCCATTGTCTGTCGGTGGGTTATTGTCCACAGAAGTTTCTGATGTGAAGAAGTTCCCCTCTGCTATATTGTATAGCAGAGTTCGTGCGGTCGGCTTGCATGTTGCGAACCATGCTAAAAGCAAACGGCAAAAAGTAAATAAACACAAACAAAATACGAAAAAGGGCAAAGTTGGAGAGGAGACAAAAGACAATGCGGCTAGGGCTGCACGATATATCGTGTCGTGACGATAATCGCGATATGCGCATGCGCGATATTCACATCGCAGGACGTGACGATTTAAAAAAAAAAAAAAAAAAAAAAAAAAATTCTTCATTTCTTTAAAAAAAAGAAATTATTCTATTTTTTTAGGACTTGCGATATTAAGTAGGCAAATTAACTCAAACACGTCATGTTACAATTATTTTTGCTTCTTGCTACAAAAGGAAAACTTGCGCGGCTCTCATGTCAGGGGTACTTGAGTGAGTGACATGCAGGCTCTGCATGCACAGCAAACCACCAATCACAATCAAATCTCCAAAGCAAACTGACCCGGTGATTAAAGGTAAAAACACTGAATAAAGTCGTTTCATGTGTTTCTCCAGGGCAGTTCGGCGCTGCTAACCGAGCTAGCTCAGCTTGTTGCTCTGATGACTTAAATATAGTTAAAAAAATACCAATTGTATAGCATTAAAGTTCAAGAAAGGATGGTTTGCGGGAAAAAAAACGGTCTTTTCTTCAATTCCTGTATGTTTTCATATCGCAATATATATCGCAGGGGGGAAAAAAAATCGCAATGTCAGTTTTTTCCAATATCGTGCAGCCCTAAATGCGACCATCTTTCACCGGCGCATTCTATGAAGCAAATAAGATTGGAGTCTATTGTTAGCCCTAACTCGACATTCACAAACCTTTGAGTGACATGAGAGAAACCATGTCCTTCTTGTCTGTCACTTTCCCTCAATCCCTCCACTTTCCTAACAGCTCTCTCTCTCCATGTTTTCTTTCGAGTAAGACTCTTTTCATGGTGGCTGAAGGCAGCTTTCTGCTCTGTCGGTTACAATAAGTGGATGTTTATGGTGTGTCTACTGAAGGTGAGTGTGTGACTGCAGTACACACACCACTGTGAGTACATATGTGCAACATAGATGCATCAACCCATTACCTTGGGTCACCGCATGGTGAGAACACACCCTAATTCAATCACACACACAGTGCATGAAATCAAGCTTTAATAACTTGTGCTAACTTAGGGTACATTGTTTAGGCTGTCGTGTTGTGTTCAGGCGCCCAAATGTGACCATATTAGTTTCAAGGCTTCAGGCCAGGAGGCGCCGTCACTGTCTGTTGGCTTGTTAGCCTGGTTAGTGAACTTGCACAAATAGGAGCCTATAGGCTACTAGAGGTGAACATTACAAATGACTTAGCACATGGTTATGTTTCAGTTCAATTTAAAAGTTATGGTAACTGACTGTGTAGTTAGTTCATACACATCACTGTTCACTACGTCATGACTATCTTTAGCTCAGTCTGTTAAGTTAGTCTGTTGCTGGTTCAACAGTTTTGTTCAGTTCAGAGACAATCTTGGCAGGAGAGGCACCGTTTCCTTTTTTTGTTCCATAGTTCTCTATTTGTAAATATAATAAAACCAATTAATCGAAAACATATACAATAACATGAGAAAATGCACTTATAACATATGTATAAGACTGATGTATATGCTTGCCACCAATTTAGACATAAAACCTGTTATTTAAGTCACGGACGTTAATTTTAAAGATTTATCAAAACCAAATGTAATCCAGTAGAAAATCTATTTTCCTCGAAATATAATTCATTTCTGTTGTAGTGTTTGTCTGTTTGTTTAGCCCCTTTTTTCTATTCATTATGTGTGTCTTTGTAGTCACTTGCTGTCTCTTTGTAGTTGGTTTGTGTCTCCCTGTGGTCTTTTGGAGTCTCTTTGAAGTAGCTTTTAGTCACTTAAATGTTGTATTTGGTCTCTTTTGGGTAATTTTGATTCTGTTTGTGGTTGTTTTGAGTCTCGCTTTGGTCTTTTTGAGTCTCTTCGAAAATGCTTTACGTCACTTTTAAGTTTTTTTATGTCTATTTGTAGTCCTTTTGAGTCCCTTTTGAAGTTGAACTAAGGTTTCTGTATACATGTGTCTGATGACACACACAAATACACATGTCTGTACTAATCCATTTCATTACGGTTATTAAGCATTTAACAACTTATGTGGTAACTTGCCAAAGTGCTTTGTTTTGAACGTTCATCACTATAATAATCAAAAGGAGAAATATGAACGTTACTTTTTTACTGAAATGATCAAATAAAGTCAATATTGACAGTGTTTACTGAGTTATTTGGGGTTTCTTAAACATTTAAAAACACGTTTGAATGATGGCCAAACAAGTTTATAATAAATACATTTGTATTTATTTTTAAATCTTTTCATACAATCATACGTGTTTGGATTCATGTGGATTAATATGTGTGGCCCGGAGGACGAGGGTGACAAGCATAAGTTTCACTTTATTTAAATTCTAACCTTGGTCATGAAGAATATATTTCTCTGTTGTCCATGTTCATAAAGCATAAAACGACACCAGAAGAGCACGGTGCAGAGTCTCTAGATGCGCTTAGAGTAGTACTATAGTAATGTAGAAAACTGTAGTTTCCCACAGCAGACGCACATTCATGACGTCCGCTGGCGCATCATAAATACGTCGATAGTGTAAGTGCAGTCGGATTTTCAAAGCACCACAGTCTCTTTTCCTAAGTCTTATTGAATTCTCCTATCCACTATTCCTTAACCCTGTGACGTTATACACAGGGATCAAGGAATAGTGGATAGGAAAAGACGATAGGAGCTGATTTTTGGACAATTCGACTGCAACCCCTGTCTTTATCTCTCTGTCAGCATCTATTATTACTCCCTTGTTCTCCATTCGCTTTCCTAATTCTGTCTCCCACCACCTGTTTATCTCTTTCCACATTCCCCCCTGTCCCTGCTCCTCTGCATCATGTACGTTTATTTTATTCATGCGGCCCTCTTTTCCACCAAAATTCGAGGTAACACAATTCTTCTCCTCCTCTGGCAATGTTTCTTTTTGTGTTTCTCCGTGTCATGGCCTCTGACTCAAACCGGCCCGTTCTCTCTGCATTATCAGATGGATAACAAGATACTGCAGGACTGCTGTAAATGTTTTACAAAGGGAGCTGTGCCCTCATGCATTTTTCAGCTGAATATTTACAGTATAACTAAGAGAACCTGTTCTTTATTTTGTCTCCATCTGTGCTGCTCTTTTTACCAGTCTTTCTGGAGATCTCCTGTCGATCATCTTGTAAAGTGGGATCTTTTCTTTTGGATCTCTTGGTCTGTCTGAGAGTCAATATATTTGATATAATTTTGTTCTGTCTGTTTGGGATGAGCTAACAAAATGGTTAAAAATAATCTTTGGAAGAGCTTTTATTTCTCGCACTTTTCATGATGACAGCATGCATTTAAAGTCTTAATTATCTTGGAGGCCATTCACATCCACAAATATTTACCGGGCCATAAAAGTAACATCAGTTCCTGTGCTGGCGCGGTTTTCCTTTATAACAGAATCATAAAGAGAAATGGAATATGTCTGAGAGCAGACATAGATTTATATTTAACTTGTCAGGTTCCAAAATGAAGCACTGCTTTGGGGAAAACACACCATGAAAGCTTTCAATACAGAACTTTACTTCTTACTTACTGACAGTTAATTATCTATAATTAGAAATATGCTTCCACTTAGTTAATGTTTACCCTGCTTAGGGGAATAGTTTAGGAAAATAAAATGATTGGGCAATTTACTTATTGACCTTCTTTCCAATAGATGGATGCACATTGATGCAGATTTATTATCCCCTTTCATCCCCATTTTCAGTTGTTACACTTTCTCTTTTCACTGTTCTGTGAGTGAGGCTAATGTGTAATTGGCGTAAACCTGCATTACTTCTAATGACCAGCAGGGGGGCGACTTGAGTGGTTGCAAAAATAAGTTGACTGTATAGAAGTCAATGAGTAAACTACCCTATTTCTCACATGATATAATATGTATAAGCATTACTATACACACTAAAAGACACAAATTAGTGGGCTGTTTGTGGAGAGTATGTTTTGTTTTTGAAATAGATCAATTCACTGCTAACAATGCTAGCAAGCTAGCACTGGTGCTAGCTGCTAACTTTGCCCCATTTAACATTCCCAGTCCTTGTTGATTTACTTTAGCGCTATAAGTAGATTTTGGTGATGATAATGTTGGTTACCATACAAGTGCAGACAAAAATACATATGCTGCTATTCTTTATTTAGATGAGCAATTAACTTGCAAGCTGTCACTGATCTTTCACTCAATTAGATGTATTGTTTGAAAAGTCAACATTAATCTGACGACGGCTGATTTTCTCTCCATTGGAGTCACTGATTCTGTTTCAAAAATTGTTGGAAGTAAAGAGAAAGAAAAAGTGATCTACCTTTCTTCTGCAGTATAGCACTCCCGCTGCGCCTCCCTATGTGGTTCTCCACATAGCAGGTGTAGTTGGCCAGGTCTGCCTCATCCACAGCATCAAAGGTTAAGGAGAGCTGCACCTCTTTCTCTCCTAAGTGCTCCCTCAAAACTCTGGACAAACACATAAAGAGAAGACAAAGTCAGCAGGGACATAAATTAACACATTTTCCAAACTTTTAAGAAACAAGGAGAAATAAAAAACTTGATTAGTACTTCAAAAAATAATCGTGAGAGGAAAGGAGTGAGAGAACTGGGAGAAAAATGTGTAAATCTTAGACAGGTGGAGGTCCATGTCTCACTCCTTCACTCCACAAAAAACTGCATAACGAAGATAAGTGTAAAGGAATAGCACGGTTGAAGAGAAACGAGGAGGAGCGCAGTTTAGAGCAGATTAAAAAGGAGGCCAGAGGGAGCAAAGAGGCATGTGTAGAAAATATTGGCGACAGCTGGAAAAAATACTCTCCTTATGGCGAGGTTATACTCCTCTAAAAGCCTGCGAGGAAAAGCGGAGGTGGGGGAAAGGGGGTGATCTGATGTTTTTGTTATGAACTCTGACCCTAAATTATGGTCAGATTTAGCCACAACAAGAGATATCCAGGATCATACTAACTGCGCTGACGTAGCAATTTTGTCGTCATCACACAGATGGTCCAGTAGAATCACAGGTTGCGAAAAAGTCTCATAGTGGTAATTTAATTTAATCTGTTCACCATTTTAAAAAAAAAATCTTATTTAATACTTTATCTATTTGATTATTTCAATAATTGTGACAAGCCGTATTTAATGAAGTCTAAAGTCACATGGAGATTGCTAAATGTTTCTTTCCATTGTTGTGATTCATACTGTATTATGTGGATTTCAAATAATGTCAAAAGTATTGTTAAAATAAGCTAATTTGAGTTTTTTGTTGATTATCAAGTAAGTGAATATCAGTTTAAATTCCACGTACATCTTAGAAATTAAATGCAAGATAAATCACAATTTCACATTACAAGAGGCATAAATAATTTCACAGATAGTAAACAGAAAAGTGTTTACTATCTCTGAAATTATTTAAGCATTATTTTAAAAGCCAGTGTCTTGTGAAGTGAACTCAGTGTCAGCGGCTATAAGTCGAGTATTCACAACTTGAACTTCGGAGGAAATTGCCATAGGGACAGGACCAGAGAAAATGAGTGTTAGGAGAGTGAACTTAGACAAATCAATTTTTGGGTTAAATTGTAAAACAGACCTGTAAAAAAATCCACACAGGAAATGATCAGAGTGAAGACTGAACAAAAGTGTTGAACATCTGGATTCTTTTTAAACAAATAAACAAAAAAAAGGGAATGAAAGGAGCAAATCAGCATTTGATGACCAAAACAGAAGATTGAAGGGGGTAGTGAATATACTTTTTGCTAGCTGAGTCCAGCCACAATTAAGTAACTGCGCTCTTTGGCAGTTTGGTTTGAATTGAAAGTGACTGGCCGTACCAGCAGACAGCAGGGTTTTTGAAATAATGAGCATATCCCTTGAAGAAACAGTGTCAAAAAAAGCCCAGACAGGCCACAGGGTTGTGTTTCCCACTCTTTACATCGTGCTGGTTTGACTCTCCTTTGACTCACAGTGGTACAGACTGGCCAGATTCTACAACACACAGGGGATTGAACCACAAGGGAGTTGGCATGGTCCAACCATGGCAAGCAGAGATGAGGCAACATGTAGTACAGATGTAGCCAACTAGATGTCCCACCACCTACCCAATACCAGCCAGAAACCTCTAATCTAATCTAATCCCAATGGCTGGTAATCTACACCATGAGGGTGCTTCCTTTACAAATACACATAAACAGCTAACTGGGTAAACTTTGGTCTTTGTTTAGCCCTTGGTGGAGCCCCTCAGGGCTCTATGCTTAGCCCTCTCATCTACTATTCACACACACAGCTCCAACACCATCGTGAAGTTTGTTGATGACACGACCATCATCGGCCTGTTCACCGACGGCGACGAGATGGCGTACAAAGAGGAGGTCAGAACCCTGGCATCTTGGTGCCAGGATAACAACCTCCATCTCAACGTCAGCAAAACCTAGGAGCTGATTGTGGATTACAGGAAGCAGCAGAGAGATCATCAATGGGACTACGGTGGAGAGAGTCAGCAGCTCCAGGTTCCTCGGTGTCCACATCACTGAGGACCTGACATGGACTCATCACACTAACACACATAAAGAACATTACAGCCTATTATTTAATCTTGTTTAAAAAATATATAAATATGTTTGTCCCGGGCCATACAGTACATTTTATTATGCCGTCAGTTTTTCAGTTAAAGCCACGGCATCAACAGTTATTTCTTTAGTCTACGGTATATTAATTATTTCCCTCTAACACCTATTTGCCTTTAACACACCAGATTTTATGGAGAGAATGTTATATAATTATTAACCAGAGGCATGTTTTCTTGCTATTTTATGCATCAAAACAGCAAACTGTTCTGTGTCTGTGTTAGAAGCAAACACCTTCTAATCAGCTGTATATATCATATTTGATATGAGTTTCAATGTGGCAGCTTCCATCACTGCTCTGGTGGATCGATCAGCCATTGCAGCTAGTTTCCATATAATGTATCAAGGGGGCGTAACAAGTCTGACACCTATTCACCATGTCATCCTGGGGGTTTTCCTTTCGGAAAGTGCCGTCATCTTACCTGCTACAGCCCGACCAAAGAAGGAACGCCCAAAATGATAGGCTACATCTGTAGAACCATGTGGTTCTGTTGGCACCATGAAAAATAATCATATTGTCCTTAAAGGCTTGTATCCAACTCTTTGCATGCAAATAATTGGTACAAGAGCATGCACTTTAAGCATAAACAGTAACTTTTGGAGTTTAACTGCTATCCTTCTCAATATCAACAAGCCAACGCCTCATCTCCTCCACTAACCCTTCTTTCCTAAGCTCTTGTGTGTTGAGTATTCATCTTATGCTTCGTCTGCTCTAGGGCTCTTCAACATTGCCGTATAATGTCTTGGCAATCCCACTTTAAAGCATGATTGCTATTACTTTGCATAGCGTCAGCAGCTTTGTCAACCTTTATATTCCAAATAAACAGTGATTAAGCTTTTGAATATACTTTTATTAAGTTATAGCAGTTATATTTAGACGATTATTTGCGATTGTCATAGGTCATCCAGCCAGTCACTAACAGAGGATGGATGTGGTACTGTAATATCATCGGATCCCTTCAGTGTAGCTGTAAATTATCTCAAATAAAAATAACTGTTTACTATGCTGCTAGTGCTCAACTGGAAATTAAGACATACGTTGTTGAACCGGAAGTTGGAAAAGGGGCGCGGACAATTTTGGATTTTGTACCTCTACTGTAACATGTTTACACGCTTTAATGTTCAAAAAGCTCTTTATTTTTCTCATACTGCCTGTGTTGCAGCACCTCTTTTCACCCTCTGTCTGTAGCGACCAGGTGCCAAATCATTTGCATGCATCCTAAAGGAAGCTTTGAAAAGATGTGAATATGGTGAGAAGTAATTCCTTCCATAATAAGCCAAGCTTACCATGCTTGATCCCAAACGAGTCAATCTTTGGTTGGCTTTCAACCGATGGCTAGAACCCTCACCCCGCTTTTGGTGAGGAGGCGAAACATATTTACTCTTTCTTAAATTTTAATACGACCATATTCATGTTTTCAATTCACCTACTTATGTACTTGTTGTGGTAAAACCGCTGCTTCAATCTCTAGGGATCTAAAACGCTCCAATTAAAACTAAAACTTGCAAACTAAGGTGGACAAGTGTAGACAACAGAAATTAATAATCTACAATGAAACAGATACAAGCTCTGAGTAAAAAATACATTAAAACAGTGAGGCTTTCACAACAGTTGGATTGGACAGCTGATGTGAATTTCAAGAAGGTAAAGAAGCTCTCCACACATCTAAACATATGGGCCAGGGCTGCCTTGAAGTGAAAATATGAAGGAAGCACTGGCCCAAATGGAAATATTGTAATTACGGATTCATTGCACATGAACGAACCATGGACTATCATAGCTGAGATGCAGAAATGTTGAGCGGATGGACCAAACTGAAGCTGTGCCACGACTGCAGTAAGACTCATACATATATATTATGTAGGTGGATTGGGATATTTTGAATAAAAACACTTTAATTATTGGTTGGTTATTATTATATCTTCTAAAGACAGAGGCAGGTCTTCAGTTGGTGAGTACTTCAAGGCCAAGAGTTAAAACAAAGTCTGTAACTTCCTGTCTGTCACACATATTCACTCTCTCTAGGTGGTTTAATATTTATGCAGTTCTCTCAGATTCTGCACCGAAACAAGAATCGGTAATTACCCGTGTTCACATTGTCATGGAGGCCCTGAGACAATATAACATCCTATATGCAAACAGCCAGGGCAGGAACTGTCAAATGGCCGGTGCTGCAGCGCGATGGGAGGTGGGAGAAAACGTGCACAGATTAATGTGCATCACAGCGGGTCTGTCTGCTGTGGTGCAATTGTAGAATCTGGAGTAGTGATGTGATTGGAACAGAGGTGGCCGGAGGGATCGGACTGAGAGATGAAGAACTCATCAGGCAAAGGTTAATTTAATACCACAGGGCATGATTAGTTTCAAGTTTAAACACTCAAGTACACTCTATCACACTATTTTTCCTGGGAGTGAACATTTCCAGAGGCCAATGAGTGTCTTAGTGGCTACAGAGACAATCTTTCAAATAGAGAAGCTGGGTTCAAGCCCCAGCAGGTTAGGGTTAGGGTTAGCAGCCCTCCTGCTGAAGTCCCCCCAGCTCCGGGGCTGCTGTGTGGCTGACACTGACCTCTGACATCCCTGTGGATGGAGCAAAGGGAGAGGTAAAAGGATGTTCCTTTAGGGAGGAATATAAATTCACATTAGTATTGGTGGGCTGAGTTGATGACATTAAATATGACGGCTTTTGGGTAGGAGAGAACCATTTGTCTAGATTTTACCTTTAAAAATCGTTTTCCAATGACTACTTGCAGGGTAAGTCAGTTCTAATGGTTAAATCACAAGTAAACATAATTACGATTGTGTCTTTTCCATGCTATAAAGATTATTTATTTTACTGTGAAGGTTAAGATATTGATCAAAAGTGTCCTGCTTTTTCGTCCAATAACATAGAATGAGAAAAAGCAGTGTGTAGTTATTGAAGATGGCTCATAATCTATGCCCAACTCTTTCTAAACGACCTTTGTCAGGGTACAATTGTTCTTATTGCCATACCATTTAGTCACAATGTACTTTTGAAAGTAATACAGCTGCAGGTTGTACTGTATATGAGGTGAGGAGGGAAAATTGATGTTAAGATGAACATTTAATCTGTTAGGGCATTTTATTTATTCGTACCTTAAAAACATGTTTGAGCCCAGGCGGTGACACGTAGGGATATTATTAATCAACCTTACATTAGTATCTTATAACCCCTTGAAGAAATGGTTTCCTCGAGTGAGTAATGCGTTATTATTTAATAAAATTGCTATGAGAAGTTTAGCTGTGCAATAAAACATTGAAACACCTCAAACAGGGGATGATCAGAGGATTATAAAGGTTATCAAAACAAATGACCAGGGTTAGGTATATTTAGAGGATAGATCTTGCCTACTTACTGTGATTGGCTTGTAGCCTACTACTTGCCTGGACCCAATCATGATAATAATGATCAGAGCCAATTTTTCACATCTCGTTTTTTGTTACCAGTGTAGCTAGCTTATTAGCCAACTGCTAATGGAGTACAACTTTACGTTTCATCACACACTCTTGTTACAGCAGGAATCAGGTTGCAATTGCCAGCAAAACATGTTCAGTTTCGATTTCTGTGACGAGTGTAGCACGAGAGCATGATGGAATTACCAAGCTAGCTAGCAAGCTACCTGCTAACCGCTTAATGAGTAACATTTTACAAATTAATGATTAATTCACACACATTTGTTACAACGTATGAATTACATTGTTATTTCCAGTTATGAAAAAACGTAGCAAAAATGTTTTGGCTCATTTCCATACGATTGCAGAATTATAGCATGGCAGAATTAGCAAGCCAGGTAGCAAACTACTCGCCAGCTGCTAAATGAGTCACATACAGTATAACTGAAACTTAACACAAAGTAACTTAATACTTCTTTCAAACACGCTTGTCACAGCAAATAAATAACTTTGCTCTAAATGAGTATTTAGCTAACTCTTTAAGGCTAATGTCTGTCTGTTATAGACAGAATTAAGGTTCCCAAGACCTCCACTCGTGTGTGTTTGTGTGTGTGTGTCTGTGAGAGAGAGAGTGAGAAACCATGAGTGTTCTGAAGGTTACCATGGAGATGTGGCAGGTTGCTCTAATCATATTTGACGCCCCGCAGGCAATCAGTCTTTTCCCAATAGAGTCAACTGTAATTGGTCCCAACAGGGGAGAAAATGAATTAAATTGAACTTTATCATAAGTATTCATAATTTTTAAGGAAAGTTGAGAAGAAATCTGTCAGGAAACCCTCAATGAGTCATAAATCATAAGAGACCAAATTAGATACTGACAGTGTAAGGAGTGCAGTCTTTTTCTGAAATTAATTAACAATAGATACCTGTAGATTTGAGAGGCTGTAATTGATATTATACTGTCATGCAAGTGTCTTACGATATTAGGTTCAGTTATGTGTACTTAGTACCTACTCAATTTAGGTTCAATTTGAATTTACATCTACTGTGGTTTTGTCTCCTCAAAAAATAACAAATAAGTGGTTCATGATGTCTGATGCTGTTGTACTTACATGACTTCACTCTCTTTAATGTGTCCCGCTAGTTCTTCAACAAACTTTTCTCCTTTCATCCAGTAGATAATGGGCCTTCTGTTTTCTCCGCTGTAGCCAAAAAAAGCCTTGCAGTCCAGACTGAGAGGCATACCTGCAAAAAAACAACAGCACAGTTAAAATAGAAAATAGCATACTGAGAGAAAGAGCAGGATTATGCGCAAGGTGCTGTGGCTGGGGAATACACAGTGGAAACTGCAATGCATACCGCCATTTTTGGGGCAAGACTATAAATGAAGTGGTATCGTTATAGTAAAATCAAGTTCTGGTGGCTGCTCAGAAGCCTGCTTATCCCCTCAGGAACCAGTGCAAAGAGCTACTGATTAGTAGGTGAGCCCCTTGCCTTGGGGAAATAGTTTAAGCTCATCAAGCAATTCCAGTTATAGTGACCTGCATTTTTATAATGTAACATTGTCATTTAATCCAAACCATAAATGTATATAGACAACTATAACTAAAGCAGAAATAGAAGTATTGGAGAAAAGGCAGATTCAAAGTATATACAGTGTATATATCTGGACCGTCTTTGTGTTACTGATTTTGCAGTTTCAATGGCACACAAATCTGATGTCATTAATGAATGTCAGATACATTTTATATAAAAATATTGCTTTTTTATAGGCTATACATATAAGTTGTATTGGTATGGCTCAATGCAACAGGTTCTGTATTTCCATACTTAGAATTCATTACACAGCTTTGTTGAATACACGATTGTGAATGGTACATTTTGACATTAAGCAATCTGCTCTTTTCAGTAGCAGACCACTGGGAACATGCAGTCATATCAATCTGCAAAAACATGTTTTTCTTTCTACTTTTTGAATATTATTTGTATTACTGGGCGCAACACTTTGGATTCATGGTGACTGAACTGTTGTAAGTAAAGAAAAGATAAAAGAATAAGAATATAAAACAAAAAACAGCGCAAGAGAAGTAAGGAGGTTAAGAGACTTGTTTAAACATGTGTTGAACATGACAGAGACTATTTGAGAATTATTATTATTTTTTTTTTTGTATTATAATTTTTTTGTACTTTGTTATAATTATTATTATGAGTGAGAAAAAAAAAGATATATATATATATTATTATTATTATTGCATGTTTTGTTTCTGACATGTTAAATAAATTGAAAAAAATAAAAAATAAAAAAAAATAAAAGAGCTGGGAGGATAGACAATTTAGCAGAAGACAGACTGGGTACAGAGGTAGACGGTAAACGGGAAGTAAACACTAACGGGGACACGATATGGGCTCTGGCAGTGTTTAAAGACTGGTCAATTAAAACAAAAATGTGAAAAGTCTTCGACAGTTACAGAAAACTGCTGCTGTCATTTCAAGTTACATTGCTGACGCCACAGTTCCATTCATAGCTATGTAGTAGAACGGCCTATTTTTTCTCAGCGGTAGCGGTAAGATCATTTTTAAATCATCAAAATCATGGTGAAACCAATATGTTGTGTCATATTATTGATCTTAGTAAGTAGCCGTGTGATAAGTGAAATGATATGCCTCAAGAGTGAAAGGAAACCCCCTAACAGGGTGATTCAAGACCCTCTACATATTGATTCAAGACCCTCTACATATTACTGCTGGAAGAAATAATTGACAATTCTGAAAACACACACAGTATCCACACCCACTTTCACACACCCTTCTGTAAGACCTTGAAAGCACCAGTCTGTGATTACAGCTATCAATGGTGATGATGGACTATTAATGAGCATTCTAATGAGCTCTACCTCATTAGGCAGTCAATTAACAGATAATTATGATCGACCTCAGTATTATCGTAATGATAGCTCTATCAGCATAGTTGAGGACCAACACTGAATGCTAACGTTATCTGACTATTTGTGCGTTTGCTGTCAGAAAAGCACTTGACCTGACAGTAAACAATAAACATAATTACAGTTGTCGATACTTTTATAAAGAGTGATTTGGAAATGCAGGTGCGAAATTACTGTTTATAAAAGACAAGTGCAGCAAAGTTTAAAACTTTTTATAATCAAGTAATTGGTTTTATCAATTGGTCATGGTTACATTTAACAGATTTTATTTCGAAATACGAGATAATTGCTTAATGTTTTGTTCTGATGCAAAACTTATTCTGAATGTGATGAAATGAAAATCATGAAAAATGAGAAAACATCGGGAAATACAGAAGGATAATTCCATTTTGTCGGTGATGATGATTTCTAATAAGCCAATATATATCGTGATATGTTCATACATTTTAAATGTTTGTGTTGCTTGGTGCTTAAGGTGTGTTTGCTTTCCTTTATGCTGAGTTAGGCAGCATCCTGTATTACAAACACACTGCAGGAAAAAAAGATCTAAATTAGAGCGAATTTGAGTTTACCTTAATTGTGTGTTTGTGTCCCTGTGTGTGTACGTAGGTGTGTGTACGTAGGTGTGTGTACGTGTGCTCCGCAGTAATTGATAAGCGCCCTGAGGGTTTGTTGTGTTCTCAGCATGTTACACTGATTAAAATCATCAAATTTGTTTGCACTTGTGAGGTGAGAGTGTGTGTCAGTGTGCCTGAATCGGAACAAGCAGCCCTAACATCTCATATTGTCGAGCTGAGTCATCATTTTGTATGTGTGGCTAAAGCAGCATGGTGTTTATAAGTACTCGAGAAAAGGTTGGCACTATGGTGTTGTCTTTAGTATCAAAGATTATGTTCAGTTTTGTTGTTGCATCAGCATTTGGTACTGTAACTGCTGCTAGGTGCAATACTTTTAGATATGCACTTGTAATTTAAGGTACCTGTTGACAGCCACTTAATTAAAAGCAATTTACCATTTAAGTTGCAACACTTTCAATCAATCAATCAATCAATCAATGTTTATTTATATAGCCCAATATCACAAATGTTACATTTGTCTCAGTGGACTTCACAGTTTGTACAGAATATCAGTATGACAATACGACACCCTCTGTCCTTAGACCCTCACATCGTACAAGGAAAAACTTCCAGAGAAAAACCCCACAGTTTAAAGGGGAACATGGGAGAAACCTCAGGGAGAGCAACAGAGGAGGGATCCCTCTCCCAGGACGGACAGACTTTAAAAGTATAATTTGTTAAAAATGTTCTAAATACTATAATTCTATGACTATTCTATGGCGGCCACACCCTGTGGTGTTGGTGAATGACAGTAACAGGCTGTCGTGAAAATTATGACAATTGACCATGTTTTGATGATGGGTAATGTGAGTGGTGATGTCACACAGGACCGGGGGATTTGTATAGCAACAGTTTAGAAGGAGGACAGAAAATACGTTAAAGCTAGCTCAACAGAGATCAAATAAGAAAGCAGCTGAAGGAAAAACAAAAGGACAGTAGGATGTGCTACTTCGGAAAAACATACCAATAACTTATCTCTTGTTTAAGCTAGGCCAGGGGTTTCCAAACGTTTTAACCTAGGGCCACATACAAAACATACGAAGGGCTTGGCCTCTCACTAGATGTGAGGTATATTGCCTCATAATGTAAGTTATAAGTTAGCAAAATCTGTGAAATGTAGGTAAATAATGCTGGATGATTGAATATGCTTAACAAAAACAAACAGCCTGCATCACAGCTTTCCATAGGGTTTCATTTATTTTCTTGCAAAAAGTGTTGGCAGCTCATCCCTTAAAACAGAAGCCTCATTGCTTATAGTAAGAGGAACTATGAAGGGTATATTTCAAGCTTGTTATGCAAACAAGTTATTGGGCTTTTTTTATCAACTAAGATTTGTTTTTAAATGTTTTCAACTTTAATTGACTGAATTTATTTGGAAAGTGGCTTATTAACACATGAATACTACTGTGTAATATCTGTTTACATTTATATTCAAGAAGTTCAATATCAGAAAAGCACAAGTTTCAGGTGTGGGCCATATTCCATTATGCTTTTACAATTTGCTGAGGGCCAATTCAAAATGGACAACGGGCCGCAGTTGGCCCCTGGGCCGTAGTTTGGAGACCCCTGAGCTAGGCTAACTTGAGCTGTTTTTAAAACCATTAGGTCATTGTATCTTTGTGTCTCTATGCCAGGTTTGATATAGTGGAAGTCCTATTCGATAAGAAATATAGGTTAACATATTACTATTTTGTTGGACGGGTGCCATACACTAATAACGTAGGCCTTCTATTTGTCAACTTTGGATTTGTTGTGTTGTTTTTTTAAATCTGAAAAAAATGTGATGATAGCTATAACAGTTTAATATTGAGTGCAATTTGCACCCATATTTCTTTGTTTAATTTTCATAAACCAAGTCATTAATACAATTGGCTTGTTACATGCCTGGATGCATTTACTGTAGATGTGTGATAGAGGACCTAGGCTGAACACCTATACAAGACATTCTTAAGGTAAATACTATTTTATTAAAAAAATTAATTCGACTAAGCAATGAATATGGGCATATTCTCAATTGTGATATGACCATCGGTATTGACTACAGTTGAAAGAATATGTTTTGTACTACACCTAGCTAATGCTAGTCATTTTTAGCAGCAAAGGCGCCAATTTGTGTATAAAAGCAGTTTGGACATAGGTGGTCAGAAGATTTTAAATTGGTCTTCAACATATAAACTTTCAGGCAATATAATGAGGGAGATCCGTTTAAGGTAAGAGTAGAAAATCACTTAAATTGGGAAACATTTTAAGAATGTTTAAGTTACTGGTCAGTAACCTTAACCCTATAGGGAGGTGCAGGGATGACGTATTTTTGTAGGCCGACCCGGAAGTAAGCTGCGCATGGGTTCCCTCGACAAAAAAGCAATGGGATTTCTCCAGAGGATTTCGGAATATTGTAAAAAATAAGATCTGTGGAAAACGAACCTGTTTGATAAATGCACGTTTTGTTCAGCCGGATAATCTCCACATGTCTCCCCTACTTTTATAATTTTCTAATCATAAATATAATCGCCAAAAGCAAAATGCTAACGTTATGCTATAAACGAACTACAGTCGAGTACAGCAGGGTCGCACGACTTCAACGTCACGCCATCTTAAGATCCATATTCAAAAATACAGATTCAAAAATACAGATTCAAAAATACAGATTCAGAATTGTACAAGTTGAAGCATTTGTTTTAACATTTTGCAAGAGCGCAGGTACTTGCTTTCAAACAAACTTAGCGGGAGTGTTTACATGTTGGGCGTAATGACGTACAGCGTCCTGGACAACTTCTGTAGTCCTATTCAACCACTTGTTAACAACCATCGTTTTTCAGACATAAACTCTTCAAAAATCACCAGTGGGGTCACTGCTGATGTATTTAATGTCATAGAACAAAACGTGATCCGTCTCTTAAATCTCTGTCAACCACAGACCTTATTAAAAGCTATCTTCCAAAAAACATGTTCAAAAAAACGTTGACTCTGAGATGAGGGAACCGGAAGTGGTAAAATGCTAACTCCCTTCCGGGTTTTAGGACTCGTTCCTGCACCATTCTATTAGAAATAGTTAACATTATGTAGCTTTAAGATTTTTTTAAATAATTTGTTTTTAATAATTATTCTTTTAAATAGTAATGGGGACAAAATCAACCTTTTCAAAAAGAGGTGGGACATGTCCCTTGTGTCCCCAGTGTGAATGACACCTATGTTTAGCATCGTTATAGGGCCATTCTTAGTTTAGCATAGCTGTGAATAAGAATTAAAACTTAGAAACGTGTTATTACTGCAAATTATTAAGTCAGTGGTTATTGAAATACTGTATATTTGACTATGACTCAATGTAGATCATTGTTTGAACATATTTTCATCAGAAGTTTTCACAACTCAAAAAGGATGAAGCAAACTTTTTTGTTCCTGAATAAGCCAAAGCATTTATTTTTAGAATGCATGAAGAACTCGGCCCAATCACAGGTAAGTATGTTAACAAAAGTCAACTCCAATCTGATTCCAGTCTGTGTAACTTTATTTCAGCCTGACAGACTTGTCGGTGCTCTTTAATTTTGCCTCTCTGAATTTCATCACACGTAGATGCACATAAGGAAGCAGCTGAATGTGAGCATCAGAGCAGACTGTGGTTTGCCCTTGCTTCATTTTGTTATGCTGCAATCCAGGCAAAAGGAACTGCTGGTTATCAGGCGTAGACATCTGTTTCCTTCTGCCTGTAGAGCCTTGTGTTTTGAGGTTGTTTCCCATTTTTTGTTCAATAATATCACTGCATTGTTCTGTCTTTGACTTGTTCTCAAGTATACTGAAAAGGAAATATATAGTCCACAGTTAGTGTATGATTTGTGTGAATATGCTTCCATTTAAAGTAGTCTGCCTCTATTGTGATGTCTCTGGTGAATCTTTTAGAATCTGTAAAAAGAAAAACCTAACCTGTTTCAAGGTAAAAAAACATGCTATTAAAGACCCAGTGAAGTGTGCGCCGGTGCATGATCTGTTATGCTAATACGTATAGTAATGACCAAAATTGTCCATTGGAACCCATATAAAAGATGTTGGAATAGCAACGAATTTGACGAGTTGGAATTTTCCGCTGGGAAACCTCCGCCTTCGTGGGCGTGGCTTGCGATCTACTGCGTGACGTCAGAAGATGGGCTAAGCCGAAGTGTTTACATTCACCACCGTTCATTTTGTCTCTGTTTCAAAGTGGAATTTACCAACGTTTTTGAGCGAGTATTTTATTGGAAAGTGTTTCGCAGTCGACTGGAAGTGATTGCCAATCGAGGAAACCTGACAATGGAGGCGACAGTGAAGAAAAAGGGAGGAAAAACACACGGGAAGCGATGCATTGCCGCTGGCTGTGGTAATGTCAATTCTGCCGAAGTGGCGATGTTTCTGTTACCAAAAGATGAAGGTGAGTGGCTGGTGTATTGTTTCGTAGATTCGTAGATTGTTTATGAAAAATAAAGGCCACTGTGTTTGTGTCTACTAACAAGACTATCATGGCGGCGGCAGAGCTCAAGTCGAGTTTCTCCGCCTGGAGATATTCTCACTATTTCACTTTTGTCGAGCACAAAGAAAAGAACGTTTTAGTTAAATGTAAGTTGTGTCTTGGCGGGTCAAAGATCCTATCGACTGCCCAAAACAGCAATTAAAATCTGTTGAAACATCTGCAGAAACAACATGCTGGGACGAAGCTAGTAGCTAAGACCACAGACCCAGACTCATCCGACGCCACTCCACCTCCACCTAAGCAACAGCGGCTGGATTGGCACTTTGAAACATATCTTTGTGTTTGTGTTTGTATAGACCACATTGCTTAGCAGAGTTCAGTGATGCAAATGCATGTCAAGTTGATCAACAGGTTGTATTATTCTCCGATGCAATAACAGTACTGAAATGAAGGCTACAGTATAAGGGCATTAATGGGTGCCCTTTTTTAAGTAACTAAAAAGTTACTTTTCACAGTAACGCATTACTTTTTGGTGTAAGTAGTGAAGTAACTAGTAATTGTAACTAGTTACTGGTTTTCAGTAACTAGCACAACACTGCATGTGAACATGAATGTTGCATCATGCTATGAACAGATGAATGTATGATCAGGTGATGGCCAATCCTGTGTGTAGATCTACTCTAGATCTATGACAAAATATTGTCCTCAACTAAATTGACTTCCATGGCCACTTTCCTCATCTATCCTGTCCGAAAAGCTGTCAAAATCACTCATTTCTCTCGCACCAGTATCACTTTCCGAAGTCTCCGCCATGTTTACAATCACAACTGGGCCCATCTTGTGACGTCACAGCCGCTATCGTCTGCAGCAGCGGTAGGCTCAGACTCTGAAAAATTTGCGATGTTTATCTCGTCCCTCGCACTTCCTAAAAAATTATTTTAGCCATGAACAGGTACAATTATATGTAAGAAATGAAACTGCCATTTCATTTTGGCGCAAAAAAATGCACTTCACTGGCACTTTAAATTGAGTGACAGATACACAGATTCTCAATGCTTTGAAAAAGAGTTTCCTTTTGATATTATTACAAATATTCAACAAAAGCTGTGAAAAAACACCTCTTTTAATAAACATGTAATTCAGCACCAAACATCTGTATAGGCAAGGCTCTTTCTTCACACAAATGTCATGGTGTTTGAATAACCTTTCAAATCATATTTTGCCAAATTACTATTAGAAATGATTTTTTTACATAGTGCAACAGTTTCAATTGTACCGTATACATACTGTACCTGAGCAAAACCTTTTAAGTCTTATATTGATTTTTGCAATGGCAAAATCTCAAATGTTGTGGGGAAAGTTATTTGCAGTGCTGTTTCATATACTATATTTCAAGAGCGGTGAGAGGAAGGGACAGAGGAAGGTAAGACATTCATGGAAACACAGTCTGCCTGCTTCTCTTCTCCCTCTGTAACAATTTATGCTACATCATTAGCGAAGTGAAATGAAAAGCAAGGAGCTTCTTCATATCACATAAATAGATTCCCTGTGTCTTTTTTCTGTCTCCTTTCCTCTTTTTGCTTCTTTACCAGGATGTTTGACTTGGCTATTATTCATTGCTAATTTCCCTCCCTTGCCCCGTCACTATTTTTGTCACTCCTATCTGTCTGTGTGCAACCGTTTACAAATACTCTACTACATAATAAGATAAGACACAAAGTATCCAGTGCTATAAGAAACACTCTTGTTGACTCAGTTAAGTTAAGTTTATGGACTGAACTGATGGTGAGGAGTTCAGAGCCCTCATTGCCTCAGGATATGTGCCGTTAACCAAATTAGTAGTTCTGATCTTTATTCTACGAGCAGTTTCTATACCAAACCTTCAAGAAAATCAAGAAAAAAAGGGCCTATAACTTTTCTTAACCACTATTCCTTAACCTCAGTGAAAAGCACCATGGGGTTAAGGAAATATGTGAGAGCGTATTCATCAGGACTTAGCAAGAGACAGCAACTGTGCTAAGAGAATCAGACTACATGTTTACTTTGTGATGTAATTATCATTATATATACAACCATTAACCCTAATAATTAACCCTTACCCTAAAATACTTAAAGAAACCCCACATAACTTAGTAAACATGTGAATTGTTGACTTGTTTTGATAATTTGATAGTATTAAGCCGTTCATAATTGACTTTTATTAGTTATAAAATGATATTTGTGCAAGTGATCTCCAACTATGGTGAAAGGCAAAAGTAGTAGGATAAAAAAAAAAAATACACTATCACCAAAAAACACTTAAATAGTAAGCAACTCTGAACTTGTGTTCAATCTCAACCAACAAAACCTATCCATTCTGCTTTGGCGAGATGGTGTTTAGTAACAGAGCAGCCTTGTGTTACTTTACACATGGAAGAATTATGTTATTGGTTCCAACAAGAGACATGACGAAAACAGTTGAAATTTAGGGAAAAAAGATACTGGTAATGGATTGGTATTTTAGACATGAGCCAGCAACCTGAGTTTTAGAATCAGTAATATTGATTCTCCTAATACCAGTTTATGAGTACTGTTAGTGTAGCGTGTACAGAATGATTTCACACTGGGCCAAATTGTGAATCTCATTATCCTACTTAATCAAAATAAACTAAAATTAAATACACTGACATTAAAAGATTACACCACATGTCATAATATAAACTCAAACACTTTATACAGATACTCTCTACATAGAATAACACCGTATGCTAACGTTGAAGTGTGTAGCATCACTCTAGGTTGATTTTAGCATTCTCATTATATAATAGGTAAGCATTTGAGTTATAGGAATACTTTTGTGGGATGATCCCCATCTTGCTCTCACTCTTCTATGTGCAGCTATAACCATTCCCATCTGTTGTTGCAGCAAATAAACTAGCTACATTTGACAGCTAGCTGTAGCTGCATAAGCACATTGTTTAATTCTGCCAACAGCATGCTCCAGTGACATGAACCTAACCAACGCACTGATCCTTTCCACTTGAATCTTACTTTTGTGCTGTGGAGCTACAAACATTCGGCAAGAAGTGCACACGGAGGAAAAACTCTATAACAGTCCCAATGAGTCCAGACAGCTCTTCTAGAGCCAGAATGAACTCCGGCTTTAATTCAGCGGTAGCAATTATCACATTTTGCTTAAAACCCTTGACATACACGAGTGGTTCTCGACCTCGAGGCCTGGATCTTCAGGGGCTCATTATAAACATTTTGGAAGTGGCAATAAGTCTGAGGCGACACAAAAAACATGAATGCTATACAATTGATCTTAATAGTTTTTTGACAGGGCATATGCAAAATACATATTGCTAAAAGCAGTTCTAATATCAGGGCCAAGGTTGGGGGATATACAGTATATGACGCACAATCATCATGCTGTCTTTTTACCGAGGCGCCACTGACAGCATCCTCAGCAGCTGTATCACGCTGTGGTTTGGAAGCTGCACCGCCTCCAACCGCAAGAGCCTGCAGCGCATTGTGAACTCTGCCCAGAGGATCATCGGTGCCTCACTCCCATCACTACAGGACATATATAACACCCGCCTCACCCAAAGCACTCAGCATTGTGGGTGACTCCACCCACCCCTCCAACAGCCTCTTCAGGCTCCTGCCTTCAAGGAGAAGGCTCCTCAGCCTCAGCTCGGGCACCAACAGGCTGGGGAACAGCTTCCTCCACCAGGCGGTCAGGATGCTGAACTCTCTCCCCTCCCTCCCTCCCTCCCTCTCTCCCCCTCTCTGACATCTCTCCCCTGAACTCTCCACCCTGCCTCCCACCTTTCCCCCCTGCCCCAAATGGCCCTGGACTTTAGGCGTGGGGGGGGGAGGGGGGGAGTGTTTGGGAGAGAAACTCCCTCTGGATGGAACACAGGGATTTACTATCAGGTTTTCACAGGGAAAGGTGTATGAAAGTATATATATATTTTGGACACCATAAAATGACAATAATTTTGAATGAGGTGTAATATCCTTCTCTCATATATTAAATGTCATATAATGCACTGTATAGTTAAATGCAGTAAGTGATGTTTCAGTGTCTAAAATGAAAATACATTTTAGATGCTGGACAAATAAAGAGAAAAGAGCTTGATTAAGGGAAACCATGCTTCTCACTTAAATTCAGATTTAGAGTTTAGTTGCATTCACATGGTACGCAATTTTCTTCTCCAGTTATGTTACGTTCCTAATGTTAATTTTTGTTGTCATCTGATTGGTTGTGCCAGAGTTCCCGTTAGCCGGTAATTACCGGACTATGACCGGTAAAATATGCTGAACACCGGCAAATCTAAATATCTCCGGTCAAAAATAATTTCCCCTTAGCGCAATACCGCATCAGTTGTGCCACTTATGTGACATACAAGAATAGTATGTAACAGACAAAAGAGTATGTGACAGACAAGAATAGTCAATTCTAATGTCTAACACTTAATGTGGAGAAAGAGATGTCCTGTATGGGTTGATTGTGCGTTGATCTGTTGGTAATGCCTCGGGGTTCCGGTGGGCATGTAAACAAATGCATAATGCTGCGCTATACTTTGTGGCCTCAGCCGGTTGCATAGCGACGTTTATTGTTTAGGTGTCTTGATAAGCAGGTAGTCATATCATTAGCTAGAACTAGCTAGATCTGATCGATATGGACATAAACGCGAGTAAAGTCTAATCTGACGGGAGAGAGATCAGCTGCTGCTGACGAGTCGACACGCAGCTCTGCATGATCACCTGCAACGGTGAGTTGAGCAAAACACACACTTCAGGTTAGAATATCACACGTAGCTATTTTAATGACCTCTCAAACTACCTAAACTAGTTATAGATATGTTTAGTTTTACTTGCGGGTCACTCATTACTGGATCCGCGAGCTGCATGATACTGACGGGCTGTCAGGAGAAGGAGAGAGCGCTCCGTTTATTATTCCCGTGTTATTGTAAGTTACTTTTGAATAATGTAGTTATTCTACTATAATTAGTTTGTTTAATATCAATTTGTTTTAAAGCTCTAAATGTTAATAATAAATACATAACAAAGAAGACCTTTGACCAGCACTTTTCTAATTTTGTCCGGAAGATTTAAACTTTAACGGACATGTTGACCGACAAAAAAATATTCTAACGGAAACTCTGGGTTGTGCGTCAAAAGGTCAGTACGCAAGGTCACACACATTTTATTTTGTTTGCCTGTCCTTGTTTGTCTACCCTCCCTCATACTGTAAAGCGTATTTGAGTTGTAGAAAAGCGCTATATAAATATAATTTACTATTATTATTACTACTTTGAGCGCCGTGCTCGGCGGCAATTTCGAGTGGTGCGGGACACGCCACCACTCTCTCCCGGGAAACACAACGGCAATCGTCGAGCTGGGCTAAGCTCCCGATGTTACAAGATCCAAGCAACGCCCCTGGCCAGCGCAGAGCCGTTTCACCACGTGTCATGTGAATGCACATTTAGAGACATTATTTTGGCAACACCCATGTAATTAATTAATTTTTAATCTAAATATTTTAAAACACATTTGCTCTTCTGTTGAACTGGTGATTCCTTTTTGTGAGTCGTATGCCTACCTAAATCTTCAAAATAAATCAAACTGCCAATGATGGATCATTTTTTATAAAAGCTGATTTATGGGTATAATGGGGGGAGTCCTCCATATACTGTGAATGTGAATGAATTACTGAAAGCAGTACAGATGTAGATCTACAAAAATATATATTTCAGTAGAGACTGAGATCATCATCATTTCATTTCTTATACGTCTCTGTCCATCTGCTCATCTAAAAGCACACAGATAGACCTTAAGGTGGTTTGGTGTGTGTGTGTGTGTGTGTGTCTGGACCAGGTATGGGGTGCAATGGGGGTTGTCTTGGTAACAGCTGAGATTTGGGTCTTGAGCTCCAAGGGAGCACAGCTGCACATGGCAACGCAGATGGTGCCACACACACATTCACACAAGCGAACTGAGGCCAAATACGCAGATACATACGTGTTCACAATATCAGGCCAAACACACACATACACACACACACACACACACACACACACACACACACGCACACACACACATTCACACAAGCGAACTGAGGCCAAATACGCAGATACATACGTGTTCACAATATCAGGCCAAACACACACACACACACACACACACACACACACACACACGCACACACACACATTCACACAAGCGAACTGAGGCCAAATACGCAGATACATACGTGTTCACAATATCAGGCCAAACACACACACACACACACACACACACACACACACACACACACACACATTCACACGAGCGAACTGAGGCCAAATACGCAGATACATACGTGTTCACAATATCAGGCCAAACACACACACACACACACACACACACACACACACACACACACACACACACACACACACACACACACACACACACACACACACACACACACACACACACACACACACACACACACACACACACACACACGTCTGTAAGTGGGCAGCTCAGCTGCAACCTGGAAGGCTGTTCACTCTTTTAATTTGTCTATTTATAGACACCCTGTCTCTAACAAATTATTATTTTTTAGAATTTTAGAATCTCCGCTATTGTTAGGGAAGCTTTGTACGCTGCTCCAAAATGCCATCCTTTGTGGCAATTACAGTTATCAGGATTTCAAAACATATCTTTGAGCTTTTTTGTATTGATTATCTTTCAGTTTTTGTCAAAAGTGGTCATGATTTTGTGCTGCACAAAGACCTACATAACACTTTATAGGAAAGGGAAAAGCTCAAAAAGCACAATAGAGCCACTTTAATTATTATTTGAGTTATTGTTTGAGATGCAAACCTAAAATGCAAAAATGCATATATATATATATATATATATATATATAAATATCAGGGATTCCGCTAGGATTTTTTATTGCCGGTCAAGTGTCCGGAAAGAATTTATTTTACACACCTAAAATCCAAAAATGCATATATATATATATATATATATATATATATATATTCAACTCTGAAAGCCCTGTGCACATATTTAATATTATTTGACATTACAATCCCACTGACTGAGACTGAGTTTGACAAATATGAGATGGAGAATCACTTCTGGAAATGCCAAGGCTCAATTTCCTGTCAAACAGGAAATGAAGCTGCCACAAAGTTGGAAAGAGACTTCTTGATTATTCTGAATAATCAAAATATTTTCTCGCTCTTGAATTTTTTCTGACTCTCTTTGTTTCCACTGTTCCATATCTGACTTAATCTCCTTTCTTAGCCTACACTGCCCCTCCTCTTTTTGCTCCATCAACACATACAAACACACTCTTACACACACGTTCACACCACCTGAGGTGGTTCCCTCAGAATTAATAACTCTCCCAGGAAAGTAATAAAAAGGGAAATCCAGCCTCCTTCATTGTCCATATTTGGCCATTTCCTGACAGCTCTAATTAACCAAGTCCTTTATGCTTCTATAGCTGACATTTGATTGGCTGGGGGGCTGGCCTCGTTAGGAACAGTTTTAAATTAACAGATGAAATTAGATTGGAGATTACTGCAGATGTGCTTGACAAGGTTAATTAAATGACCAGTCATGAGGGGTTTGTTTTAAATCCGACGTCACAGACAGATTCAGAGTTGATATAGCTTGGCCTGCCAGAGTTTCTGTCTGCTTTCCAAAGTAGCTTTGAGTGGCTGTATAAAATAGGTGAATTGGTAGCATGTTTATTTTAACATAGTAACTTCATTAACATAAACATATGAGACTATATATGAGAGGTCATAGGCATCTATTGGATTCAGTACCACATTTTAGGACACCTGACAATAAATCTGCCAACCCGTTGTTAATTCCAACCCATCAAAAACAGACCCTTGATCATCTCAGCTTCTAGTACGAATGCACTTAGGCACCCATGAAAGCAGAGTGTCTCATATAGACATAGATTTTTAACTGTCTCCAATTTTAGCCCATCAGCATGAGTAAAAAGAGCAAGAAAGTCTGCATGGGCCGGGAGGAAAGGGAGGATTGAATTGTCAAACAAATACAGGACTTTCATCAAAGAGAGCAATGTGTCCCATGAGAAACCAGGTCACATTGTTTGAGTTTACCTTACCTTTCTTACGTAACTTAGGTACTTAAAAAAAAGCAATAAAGTAACGTTCTAACGTTAGAACCTGTTTTATGTACTAATAACTTACTAAATTTGACCCAAAACAGAATATTTTTCTTAGCCCTATTTCCGTAAGTACATTTAAAAACTAAGATAAGTATGTTAGAAGTTTACCTAAAAAATGCATGCATGTTAAAGGCGGAAACCAAACATTATCAGTTATCATTGAATTATATTTGAAAAAGAGACTGTATATGTCACAAGTGGAAGACTAACAACACGTCCCAGACACGTCCAGAACTAATGCTAAATAGGAACCTTGAGCATCAAAGTTTGAAAACTAGTGCCACTGACATAATGCACAAACATACCATCTGTGATTCTAAATAGAAGGCCCTTGGTACCTAGAGTCCAACCAAGGTAAGTAATCACCAGCGACCATTGTAAATAAGACAGAAAATGTGAATATAAATTCTAAAAGTAATGAGCAGATGTTTAGGGCCATTAGGGTGGTTGACTGTGAGCTGAATTCAAAAACTAGAATCAACAGGAGGAGTAAGATAAAGGACAGAAGAAAGAAAAAGCCAGCAAGCCCACATGAGGTTATAAGTGCTAATAGTTTTGGTCTCAGTGGCAGTGTGTTGGGGGGGTTTCATGACAGAACTGGGTGGCAGGTGATGGCTGACTGACAGCTGTACCCGAGGGTCCCGTAACATCCAAAAGTGTTCTACTTTTCCAGCTTGGGGCCAATGGTTAACAAAGTAAACTAAAGGAAGGATTGCAAATTTAATTTGGTCCCAGAATTAATCGAGTCATCAGTGGTTTGAACAGCTGTAGGCCTACAAGTGATGGGACAATTTAAATGTAGTGTGTTGTTTCAGGCTGTTTGAATTATTGTAGCATTCCCAGTTTGACAGTTGACTGAAGACAAAACAGTGACAACATTTTTTGCTTGTTTTTAATGTTAGAAATGTACAAGAAATATCATTAACTTTATTGTAACTAAGGTCTAAAGTTGCGTGATTATTAAATACTTAAGTAGTTTAAGTATTTGAGTGTTGATTCAAATTGCAGTTAGTTGTAATCCATACATTTCCTCATGACGACATTTTGATGGGTGTTGTATTGTTATCATCGTACATGATAACAATAAAACATCAACCTGTATCGATTCCAACTAAGCTGTTAAAATAAGTGTTTCCCTTACTTAACTGTTGGGAAAATACTGAATATACCAATATCAGAGTAGCACATGATAACAAAGGCCCAACTGTAGCTGTGTACGTCACAGGATGTATGATTACCTAGAAGATTGTCAGGATACACTGCATATGATAGCTACGTGACAACGATTAACATGATGATTCAGCCTCTATAGACAGGGGTGCACATAACTGGTACGCAGGTACGCATGCGTGGCAAAAATCTGAATTGCGTAACGTCACTTGTGTCACTACGCGCCTTTGCGTACCTCAAAACATCAAAATAAAACACATATTTCGTCTACACGTGTTTCTTGTCAACACTCAATGGAGTAAACTACGAGACATGTCAAAAAACCCAAAGACATTAAGCAGCTACGTTGCCGTTTCGCTCCCTGCAAAAAATCTTCGGACTTTCTATGACTGATTGAACTGGAGCTGGGCGAGCCGCGCAGGACATAACCGACGGACCTGTGAAGCTTTACAGGAGGCAGAGGCTTAGATCACCAGACAACAGAGTTAGTCGCCGTGTGCACAGACAGGGTTAACGTCGGTATGAACAACAGAATTGTGCCAAAACTCCGCCAACTGGCTGCAGTGGGACACTCCCCTGTGCACATTCTGTGCCCCGCGCACACACTGGAAAACTGCGCACCATCAGCTGATCACAACGTTCACGCTCTGTGGTCAAGCTGCTGCAGTTTTATTTACACCAAAGTGGAGTGAAACATACAGTTGCAAACTTACTTAGGGTGTTATGGAAGAGTTTGAAACCAGACAGAGGTGGAAGAAGTACTCAGATCTTGTACTTGAGTAAGTAGAAGTACCAGAGTGTAGGAATACTCTGTTACAGTAAAAGTCCTGCATTCAAAATGTTACTCAAGTAAAATTAGAAAAGTATTATCATCAAAATATAGTTAAAGTACCAAAAGTAAAGGTAGTCATTGTGCAGATTGGTCCATTTCAGAATAATATATATGATATGTTTTGTAATGATTGATTAAAGTGTTATCAAAGCTGGTAAAGGTGCAGCTAATTTTACAAAGTAGATCAAAGTCAAGTAAAGTACAAATATCTCAAAATTGTACTTAAGTACAGTACTTGAATAAGTGTACTTAGTAACTTCCCACATCTGAAATCAGATATGACTTCAAGTCATGTGATCATTTCTTAGTATTTGATCCTTCAACTTGGCCTCAGGAAATGCAAGGACTTCACAGTTTTGGCAACAAGTTTTGGAGAAAGCAAATCGGAGGCTTAAAAAGAGACAGGGAGGTGCATCTTCATCATCTTCATCATCTATCATGCAAGAAGTGTAAATAGAGGACAGTGAAGGAGACACTGAGGAGGACCACGCTTCGTGTGGGGTGAGTACCAAACGCTTTCTCCTGGTACTCATCTGAGTAACTCACTCAAAAAGTTATGTGCACCCCTGTCTATAGAGATAGACATATGACAAGCATGATCATTTCTGACGTGGGTCTTAGCTAATCTAAACTAAACATTGAATACTGCTTTGAACTGTATTCCTCCATCTTGTGACTGTGTAACTCCCTCTCTTGTATATAAGCAAGTGAAGGACACTGTCCAGGAATTAGTTGTTCCATATGCTCTGTATGTGATGACTACTGCCATTCTTTCAAGCATTATAAATACATGTATCCTGATATTGAAGCTCAAGCCGGGGACGAGTGATATTTTTCTAACATTAACACTTCTTTATTAAATATGATTAATATGTCTTTATTATCAGGCTATACCACAATCCTTTAAAGTAGCTGTAATAAAAAAACCACAACCTCGATCCAAAGGTTTTGGCCTACTATTAGACCTATTTCTAATCATCCTTTCCTCTCAAAAATCCTCGAGAAAGCAGTCGCAAAACAGTTAATTTATTTGAGGGTTTTCATCCCGGCTTTAGAACACATCATAGCACAGAGACAGCTCTTGTGAAAGTCGCAAATGACCCAGTTTGTATATGTCAAGAATTAATCTTCCATGCAAACCAAAGTTAGCCATGGAGTGCCACAAGGCTCAGTGCTTGGACCTATTTTTTTCACATTATATATGCTTCTGTTGGCCTCCAGTGAAAACGTAAGGAATCTTTGATTTATATTCGTACAGGATTTGTCCTTTAAATGTTGAAAATGATTTCCTATTATTTCAAACTTATTTTTGATTCTCACTAAATGTTAACACAGAAGGTAGCCAATTGAATTAGCTATTGTACCATATACAAATCTACTTCTAACTAATCGAGCAGCCGATCTATCTTCTTAGATTTAGTTAATATCTTAGTAATAGCAGACTTCTTTAGTTTATTGTCTTCCAAGAAAATGTAAGAAAATGAATGCTGTTTCCAGTATCACTCCTTATTTCGGGCCAAACTAGTGCAGTGCTCGTTGGTGCCCCAGATTAGCTTCTTCTGACATTTTTGGAAACCGTTAATTGCTCATTGACTCAAAAAAGTAAAGAAGAGTTTGGTTGTCAATGAGTTGCGGCCTGTACAGGACATGCTAGACAGAGTCTGTCGAGCCCTGAAGCCTGTTGTTTGCTTGTTTATTCACAGTTTAATAATAAGTGTCACATCTTCATATTGCACCAATGTTAAATGTTCAACCCAGTTAGAATTTCTGGGATACTTCTCAATTTCCCTTTTAGGTAACTCGTATTTGAGGCAACCATAAGAACGTTGTTGCCCTTCAAAGTTCTGTGAAAACGTACTGTGTATTGCTGCAGTGAGGTCATAATACCATTTTTAAGTCAACTAAGATGAGCATCATTGTATGTATGTAGCGGCAGAGTTAGTGCAAGAGACCTCTTAACCCCCATTTCCATTACACATCTAAAAGTGATGGGAACAACCTATTCCACTTAAGATCCCTCTTTGGATTCCCCCCTCTTGCTCCTGCTCCCACAGCTGTGCAATGTGTGAAGATGTTAAGAGGGGTACAAATGTGCTGCCCTTAGAGACCAACCCAAACACACACATGGTAAAAAATGCACAGTCACACACACATACAATGAATGCACAGATAGAGAGAAAGAAGGAAGAAGGGTTCTATTGCTACACAGAGAAAGTATGCAGGTTTAAAGTAATCAAATACCGTCCATATTATTCTGCACTAGTCTTACAAAGACACCTTATTGTTTTCTGAAACTAACTATATGTTAGCTAAATTAATATAAAAAACAAACAAAACTATTTAACTTATTAAATTATAAGAGGATTAGAAAGATATAAGGTTATTCAGTTAACAAATGCCTCTTTAATTTAATAAATGATTGTTCTAAGTCAGTCAGAGCCTTGTGATGATCCATAGTTGGAGGTCTACCCACAACCGAGGAAAGTCACTCATTTACAAATGTCTGGGAAAGTCGAGGATTATGAAAATAAATTACTATACCAGAATATGCTTTACATATTTATTGATCTAAATGGTGGTTTGCAGCTGATTTCCTGTACTGTAGCCAAATGGAACCATTCAGTTAGAATGAAATACACTTTAAACAAGGGAAACATAACATCATTACCCAAAAAAGCACGTCACACCAGTAAACGTAAGAAAATATTTTCAGGGAGCGTGCTTAAAATAGTGACGAGAAATCTATGATAAGATAAAATTAAGCCATCTGGAGCAATATAGCTAAATTGCCTAAATTGCCATTTTAGCCCCTTATGATATACAGTATTCCTATGCAGTCGGAGATCCATTTACTTCATATTAATAGCTTTCGTGCAATTACTTGGCTTTAATTTGTGACTTTATACAACTTCTTATTTACTATAACCCACATAGGCCTGCTCAACCATGATGATTTCTCTCAGTATCATGTTATCAAGTCTCTAAAAGAGAAGAGATGTGTAGGTTAGTGTTCTCTCCACAAGTGATAGCTTGTTAATAAAAATCCAACGCCTTGTCAGTTTAATATTTAAACCATGGGTTCTTTGAAGGTGACTTTATCTTCTGTTAAGGGTTCAAACCCCGACATCTGTGGTCATTATGCCAAAGGGTCCTTGGGCCAGATTATTAGCCCTAAATTGCTCATATAGGCATATCAACAGTATTACAGCTTTGGATGAAAGCGTCAGTTAAATAAAATGTAATGTAATCAAATCTAGACAGGTGGCAGAATGTGTTTAAGTATTAAAGGTCAACATATCAAATCCAACTAGGCTGACTGGCCATATAATCCCCAATGAAGAAGGCCGATGTTGACGGCCTTAAGGAAAAGCGCTGCAACCAGTGTCTTTCTTCTGAGTTTTTTCAGACCGACACGATCATAACAAAGACCTAAATGGCAAATCAGCAGAGTGGCCGGGCAGAAACTGAATGATTCTAGGTGCTTTTGTTGTTGTACGCGGTGTCTCCGACGGATCTTCCTCCTCGCTACACGGCTGTCAGAGTGAGCAGTGACGAGCCCGTCCATACAAAGAATGACGAATCCTTCGGTTGGTGCTCATAGTGAAAAAACAATGTTGAACAATGAGACAGAAACTCAAATAGATAATAAAACTCAAAGGGGCGACTCTAGTCTACAATACAATGCAGAGTGATGATGTCTTGTCAAGAACAAAAGGCACTGGAAGCACTATCAACTGAGAATGCTTAGATACACCGATGTTGGGTACAACATTGTATGAAAATTGGCGAAATATAAAATAAACAGCATGGTGGACTTTGTTGATGGAGTTAAAAAATGTTTTTAATTTGTTTAAGTGTGCCAGATACTTTGTATTTGATTGATAGCCTCTCAAAATGGTTTGCAATTTTGAACTTTTCTGATGATGTATCCATGTGATTAAGTGAGATGATATTGATATAATAGTCTACATTTGAAAGCTCAGTTTTTCAGCAAACTTATGAGGAGTGTAGTAAAAGTTCCTAGATAGAAAAACAAGAAAAAAACTAAAATAGACTCACAAACATAACATCTGATAAAACAATCATATCGTCTGTAAACTATGTGTCAAGACCAATGCACACACTGCATGGCACAAATCCAACCACCCTTATCCTTTCAGTCACACACACAGACAGACACACACACTGGTCTTGGTTAGGTAGATTATCCAAGGGAGATTTTTACTTAATAAAATCTAATTCTGGCTCCACAGGATGCTTATCCCACAGAGAGAGGGATGGTTTGAAGAAGAGAGAGAGGGAGGTAGGGGTAAGACAGCAGGAGGAATAATTAGACAGTGATGGAGACACATAGATCACAGTGTACAAAACAGTGAGGAATCCTTTTTTTTTATGATATGTTCACCATTGATGACCAATTGATGGTTGTCAGTTTCCTGAAGGACCATGGGGTGGGCCAAGGTCCAGCCTTAGAACATTTCAACAGATGGGGAAATTACTTTTACTTGCAACTCAATAAGCCTCCTGCAGGAAGCAATATGCCATAACATATTTTTGTTAGTAACCATTGTTTTTTGGGGGATTTACCAATATTTTCATTGTGGTCACAAGCACTCTCATGGTTGCACCCCTGCAGTTGATGCATGGTAGCCTTCGCCTCTGTATGAATGTGTAAAATGTAAATGTAAAATAACTTTAAGGGGTTGTCATTTTGCTGAAAAAGCTATTAGAGTACACACTTTGTTTGTCCAATGCAATAATACATATGGTTTACATTTCAGGAGCATCAAATAAATGTAGTTTGTATTTGTGTTATTATTTTGAGGAATGTATGATGATTGGTTAAAAAAATGCGGTCCATTGATTCAAGCCAAGAATATGAAAACCCTGTGGGATAAAACTGCTTGTGTTTAGCTTCTGAATGGCTTACATACTGCTTGGGGATGATTTTCTTGACACATTGACACAAAATCCATTTAATATATTTTTTAAATACCTTGTATTCCATAGACTATTTTATGGGCCATTTCTCCAATGCGTGGGCATATGCTACATTATTTTCACAGGGCTTATAAAAGTGTTAGTGGGCATTAAATATGCTAATATGAAATATGCCTCCAATTAATAACTGAGTGGGATTATTCAGTCAGCATACATGGCTAAAAGTTGATTTGGAGGAAAGGGGACGTTTGTGGCATCTGGGGTTGACCATTCTTATTCTTTACGGGGAAATTGAGAGACAATATAAGAAAATATAAGATCATTTCGCTGCAAGAGGACCATTTTCTTTAAGACAAGGTGTCATGGCACCGACTTTATCAGTGGGATAGTTGTGTAGACAGTTAGCCATTATGTATCTGGGCACCAACCAAGATGACTAAATGAATTTTCGATGCCTGTACTCAGAGTGTCTTTTTCTTGAGAAGGTTATGGGGTTGAAATGTCAACATATGGTATTTAAAATAGTTTTATTCATTAATCTTTTAGTTTCAATTCTAACTTTTGAAATGATTTGTTGGTTTGGCAGCCTCAGCATGGTCAGAAAAGCAGACAAGGAAAGATTTTTGAACTGAGCCAAAAGACCATTGGCACTGACTGAAATTATATTTCTCTAAAGTTAGGGCCATTTAGAGAAAATAGGTAATTTTGGGCCTTGTTAATATTGCAAAAAACACTTAACAACAGAATGATGGATAGCTGCAATATTATGATGATGACATCTACTGCATGTATTAGTGACGTGTATTTGTTTGATGTCTACCATTTGAACCCAAATTGCTCCATGAGGGACATTAAAGACTGTCAAATCCAATACTTTAAATTTGACATTTGACTTAACCTTTTAGGCTGTATGAGTAATGGTAACATCTTAAGTTTTAGTCAAATTAGATTCTTAAACAAAGTATTTAAACAAAGCAAGCTGCCTAAAGTGCTTTTTCCCAAAGTGATCAATCAACTTGTCATTTTGAACAGAAATACGGGACCCTATTATTTTAGGCTACTTTAACGACATAGCATTACCTTTAGAAATCATATTTCTTCTCTGAAAATCAACCAAACCTAAATCTAGTATTATTCCTTCTTTTTTTAAAGTGTCCAGATTCTGCCACATGCACTTAGAATGCAACCTATTGTTAAAGTTAGAATTCAACCGAAATAGTTGTGGCTGATTGTTGACCAAAAACAATCTGCTTACCAGAATGAACCAGTATCTGATTTGAAACGTTTTTAAACATCAGTACACAAATAACAGATATTAAGGTTAAAACATTCAATTTTCATGCCAGATGTAAAAATACCATATTTCATAATCAAGCAAGTTATATTTCATCATGTTGGAAGCTGTAGCCCAGAGGCCTAAAATAATGTTCAAGTAATTAAATTACTAATCAGACAAACTAACTTGAGAGGACATTTGGAAGTATCCCCTCATGGATTTCTACAAATGAATGTTTTGAATAATGAATATTTACAGCCTCTAGGCATCAAACTATGCAATTATTAAAAAGCCACATCTACTGTATACCTCTTTGTGCAGTCAGTATCCAGCATGCTTTTTGATCAAAGCCTATATGAAACAGTCTTTTGTTAAAGGTCAAAGGTAAGAGTCGGATTCAGAACAGCAGCACTGGGACTGACAGCTCTCAGAGAGGTGTCTTTGAAGCCACATCCTCTTGCTTAGGGACTTTACGCAAGGCAATTTGCCATCCCAAAGCGAAATAACTACTCTAAAACTAACTTTAATGAGGATCTATGTCTTCTTAGTGTTTAATACAGAAGATTGAAAGTTGGCTCTGAAATGTTTGGAGCTTTATCCTTCTCGGAAAACATATGACTTGACAGAGTCGCAGCAAAAGAGAAAATGTTCGAACAAATTGTGCAACATAATCCACTCATGGTTTGTTCACAAGCTAAATGACGTTCTTTTTTGTTTCTGTATTGTATTGTGAGGATCCATCGCGTACTACATTTATTGTTTTTTATGTAATAAAACAAATAATTCACACCTGCATTTTACACTTTAAATATTCCTGGTGAACGTTAAATTTGATGTTGAAGAATGGCTCCATTATTAAAACACTTCTTCTGTTTAGTATGCCAACATATAGACAGTCTTTGAAGAAACTGTGTTTTAAGTTATTATCACTAGATACTTAACAGTATATATAGCGTTTTAGTTTATTTCAGCTAATTATTTAATCTTGGCGCACAAAATGATGTTCCCATGCAACTAAACTGCATTCTCAATTACGGTTAAAGTAAAAAATAAAAGGTTTTGAACGGATTAAAGTCGCAGCCTTAAATACCCTGTAACTGTTGTAAATTAAAAAAAGAAAAAAAAGCAATGTTTCTTGTTCTATGGGTGTTACGTAATGGAAGTAAAGGTTGTAAATTATTATAAGTCTACGTTAAAGAAGGATTTTGAGCAAAACAAGCAATGACTCACGAGGGACAAATCATTTTCAGTCCCTTTTTCTCTAACTATATTCTCTATTTGAATTAAAGAAACATGCTATTTAAACCTTGCTTTTAGGTTTACCAAAATGTAATTCTGACTATTGGAAGCAGTGGATTTAAACCATTTTCATCTTGCACCTTATCATTGTAACAGTACAGGGTTAAGAGCAGGTTGAAATTGGATGTCTTGGAGGAGTATACCTTGCAGTATTAAACCCTATCTCCAAACTTGACTTTTTCTCGCCACTGCTACATTAGCCAAGGAAAACACATTGAAACAGATGTTAATGTGACTTTCTCGCCTTCATCAAACACCTTTCTTACCCTCTTCACCTCTTGTTACTTCACCTCCATCATCCCCTCCTTCTCCATTGAGGTTACAAACAACCTGTTTACCATATTCATGAGGCCACTGGATGACTAATGAAAACGAGGGCAAAATAAGTCTATTCTTTATTGCGTTGTTGTCGCATATTGATCATCTTTTCACCTGTAATTATTTTTCTGAATCCCTTCAATGCTATCAACTCTCACTGTCCCTTCTATTCTCTAGCTCTTTATCTTTAGCAGCCTGTTTATATAAAGGCACAAAGAGAAATGTGTGTGTGGCCATTACTGTATGACACTGATAGAAACATCCTGTATGATATAATGTTACCTATGTGTTGGGTGATTAAGAGGCAACTCCAAAAATGTTATTGGCTTATGTGTGTGTCCTTCCTAACCTTCTACCTCCCTTTCCTGATTCAGTGTTTTTTTCCTTCCTTCTGGTGTGTTCTCGTCTTCTACAAATCCACCTTTATTTTTCGCCTCCTTCACTCCCTTTTACACCTTTCCTTACTAATTGCCTGTGTGCCTCCCTTCAGAACACCCTTCCTCTGTCTTCCCCCTTTTTTCTACTTTGTTGCACACCTCTCTGAATTACTTGTTCCCCTCACACCTTTTTTTCTTGTTTTCTTCAATTTGTCCTTCCCTTATCCTTCAGTTTACCTAAGTGGTCTGCTTTTAGGTGTTATCCAATTATATCCATATACCATGCTGATGCCTCAGATGGGCCATCAGCGAAAAAGAAAGTTAAACAGTAGCAGTTTTAATCACATAGTTAGCGTTTCTAATTTAAACAAAACTACTTTTTTAGGTCACGGCAACAACACTATATAGTGATGTGAAGGAAAATATCATTGTTTGATTACAATTGGTATGTCTGTTAGGTACTGTATATAAGGTTATTTGCTAAATAACTTGACTAAAATCCCTAAATCCTTTGTTTGTTGGATCCATCCAATTATCCCCCTTTTTTGCTCTCAAAACTAAGCCGGCTAACCATTTTCTTTGTTCTTATTTTGTATTTATTCTGGTGATCAACCATATCAATAGATAATAACAGCTTCCCGACCCTATGAGAAGAGGTAGCAGGCCCCTTCCATACCCAATCAGGAGGCTGATAACCACAGCCATGAGATGTGCTAGTGGAGTGCTTCAGGAAAGTCGACGGGGAGGGGGGGGCTAGTGGAGTACTTCGTGACCACAGAGCGTGAACGTTGTGATCAGCTGTTTTAGCGCAGTTCTCCAGTGAAGGGGGGGAGTCTCCCTCCGCAGCCGGTTGGCGTAGTTTTGGCACAATTGCGTTGTAAAGACCGACGTTAACAGCAGCCCTGTCTGTGCACACGGAGACCGACTGTGTCGTCCGGTGATCTAACCGCCTTCTGGAAAAGCTTCACAAGTACGTCGGTACGCAAATGCGCTTTGTGACACAAGTGACGGTACGCATTTCAGATTGTTGCCGCGCATGCGTACCTGCGTACCAGTTATGTGCACCCCTGTTTATAGTTTCCTTTTCCCCCTAATTCATCGTTGACCTTCTCACTTATTTTCATTTACTTCTAAGCACCAATGTTCAAGTCTTATAACACAGACAAGGCTTCTATTCCCCTTAAATAGGGGAATGCAACTAAATGAATAAATCACGTTGTATTTTTTGTATTATTTTGCAGATAATTTGAGACTTTGAAGCTATTGTGCTGCTCTAAATTACACATCGAAGGATGACAACACAACCAGAGTTTTTCTCTCGAGGAAAAAAATCTGAAATTTAAAAACCTTTGTTGCATTCATTTTATCACGCACCCCTCCCACCTCACGTTATCTCTCTGTGACAGTTTGAAAGGGAATAATGACGTGACGCTTCTCAATTTTGAGACACATGAATGAGCTGAAAGTGAAAGACAAAGGGACTGTTGGAGATATAGAGGGTGTTGAAGGGAAGACAGGCAGATGGAAGGAAAGTGAGATAGAGGCAGACACCTCGCAGGGACAGAGGGAGACAGACGCAGAGAGATAAATGCGATGGGGAGAGAAGAAGAAGACGGAGACAGACGGAGAAAGAGAGACAAGAGGGGAGAGAGGAAGAGACAGAAAGCCTGCCTCCTTATCTTACCCTGCCTTTCCCAGCCAGCCTCACACTGGCACCTCATGCTACTCTACTGTGTGTGTGTGTGTGTGTGTGTGTGTGTGTGTGTGTGTGTGTGTGTTTCTAACAGTATATTTTCATGTTGGACTTTTAGCACTCTAAATGAAATGAATCGATCATTTCTTTAATAACTCATTTATTATTTAATCACGTTCATAAATACTAATTGTGTACTACTTTTACTCATTACTATTTAATTATTTTATTCCTTCAACCAACAGTCAAAACCACAACATGTTAAATTTACAATAAGTAATAACAATAGCACACACTATTAAATCGAGAAAACTGCAGAAAATCAACTCCTGTGTTTTGCCAAGTAAAATTCATGTTTTTGCCAATGGAGTCTGGTGGACCTGAAACACACAACATGCTGTTCTTCTAGGGACAGGGGCCGCAGAAAGACACATTTTAGTCACAAAAAGAAAGGCCATCATAAGAAATCGTTATCATTCCAACTGTATGATATCCTCAAAACATTTTCACCACTTCACCTTCTTCATTAGACTGCCCTTTCTAATGAGGAAATTAAAGCAATGTCTAGTTCTCTTCAAAGCCACCAGACTCCATTGACAAAAAACATTTTACTGAGTAGTTTATTACATTTGAGAATGCTAGAAACAGGTGTGTATCTATGACTCGTAAGGCGCACATTGTTCTTAAAGCTGGACTTTTTGGGAAAGATTCTTTGCTTTCTTTCTTAGTTATGTGATCAAATATCTTAGCATATGTCATGTTGGAACTGTGAGTAGACTTTGTCAGGATATGATGTGCATGAATATCTCACTTTACTTTTGTAGGCTTGCTTTGGGCAGATTCAGTTCAGCTTCCACTTTGCCAATAGTGTTTTTTAAACGAAATGTCAACATTTTGGACCATTAAACAATTTCTTAGAAGTTTTATACATAGTGGCTCAAGCATCAGGAGGTGCTAATTGAACGGGTATATGCTGGAGTCAAAGAACGATGAAAAGAGTGAAAATAGAGGATTAAATGGAGTCAGGGTTCAATCACTGAAATACTTTTTGGGATAGATGAGAGAAACAGCTCAACTGGCTATTAATGTAACTGACATTTGGTTCTAAGTGCATTATGAGAAAAACGACTGATGGTAAATGATGAACCATGGCGATCTGTCGAACTGCTGATGAATGACAGGACCATTATACATTACCAAATAGTTCAATCAAATTGTGTTTAATTTATCAAGACATTTAACAAATGATCATGCTTCAGTGTATGTGCATTTTCATCACGCTGGATAAATATTTACATTCATTTTAGTCTACATTCATCCATCACCATTTTCAATTCTTTTGTTCTGGCTCATACTAAGAAAAATGGCAATTCATTGTGTAAGCGTGACTAAAAACAACATTGTTGTTGGATAACAACATTGCAAACAAATGATTGAAAACATTTTTTTTAACATTACTTAAAATTAAAACCACATTAAAACGCTAGGTCACAGAGATTCTTTGCGATAGCCAGAGGCAGTCAGTTTCACAGTTTAGGGCTATACAAACAAAAGGCACTTTGCAGTACGTTCAAGGAACATAAAGAACATTTATAAGAAAAGCAGTGGAGGACTTTAGGTGCTCTGGCTGGAAGATAAAATCAAATAAAGTATGATGTACAAAGGAGCAAGTAAAATAATAAAAAAATCTAATAAAAAAAAGGTGGCCAGTTTAGTGTCAGCAGTGAGATTATAGGATCCATTGTTTTCTGGCGGCACCATTCTGAACTAGCAGTATTTTTCTTATAAACGTTACTTAATTCAGTTAAACAGGCCCTATTATGCTAATATGTGTGGTGGTCTCTACTGTGACATGTCTCCGTGCTTTAATGTTCAAAAAGGTCTTTATTTTTCTCATACTGCCTGTGCTGCAGCACCTCTTTTCACCCTCTGTCTGAGACCAGAGTGTAGTCTGCTCTGATTGGTTAGCTGGCCGGTTCTGTTGTGATTGGTGAACAGCTTAGAGTCCTATGGAGGCATTTCAGGCAGGGAGGGAGTGTGTGGGAGATAAACTAATTCTGGAGGGAACACAGGGATTTTAGCCTTTGCAGACCATTTACATGCACAAAAACCTATAGAACACTCTACCGGAAAGGAAACCCCTAAATGAGAATTACGATGCTTAAATCATATCCTACCTGCACACTTATCTCAGTGAATGGTTTTAAAGGCTATATTTGTTAGGGGGATGAATAATTCCTTAAGCACCATTACTCTGAATTCATGAATTCCACATTAAAGAAATGTTTAATATCATGCATTGATCGTAAATTATAGCTCTTTTGGTCAGTCTGTTGCCTTTAGCCCACGTCGGTATCATAACAATGAGCAATATGAATTGTGTTTATAACCAACAGCACGGTAGAATAATGAGAGGGAGGATGTGTGGGTGGCAGAGAAGCAAGATCGGAATCAAACAGAGGAGAAAAGAAAACGGAACGGTAAAGAAGATGAAGGAATAAACAGTTAACCAAGAAAGGGATGAGGAAGAGATGAAAAAAATGTGGGAATGATGAGAAGAAAAGTGGAATGGAGGAACAACATAACTGTGGTTGCTGGCGTAAATCTCCCTCAGGTTACAACAAGATGATAATTAAAAATATACCGCAGGGTCACTGTGACTGTGTGTGAGAGTGTGTGTCTTTCTCTGCAGCCTTTATTGCTCTAGGTTTGTGTGTATGAGGTGGCGATGGGGGGGGGTTCAGATTGCGGTGCCCATTAAAAGGTGTCCCTGCTGCAATCAGTGTACAGCGGCCTTAGGGCCCTATTTGTTACCACATCAATCTGGAGTTAATGGAAACACACAAACACACACACATCCAAACACATTTCTGCCTACAGTGCTAACATTGTCAGAGAGACCCCCAAACAGCGGGACACACACATACAAGAACGCACAAATGCACTTGAAAACACACACACAGCTGGCAGAGGAAACCAGCCATCCAGGCCCACAGCAGAACACACACTGTTTGGAACAAGCCAATCCCAGGGAGGTGCCTTCAATTCTTTAATCCTTGTCTTATCAGACTTTTCTTGTTGTCAAAGCAGCTTATTGTTTTTTGTTCACATACCTAGTCCAAACCAGTTTTCCTTTTTCTTAAATGATAGTTTAACGTGACATTCTTGAGAGTGACGTACATTGCCAATCCAAACATCTTTACTCTCTATCTGAGAATCAGCCCAGTAGAGACAAATCAAAGATTGCATTTGAAAATGTCATGGTTTTGACTATCGGCCAGTTCTCATCAGTAGATAAGACAGCGCTGTAGCGAGTTCTGTGCGGGCTGTGTAAATATTTTAGCACAGAGTAAATTGGATTGAGCACATATCTGCTCATAAGTCACTGTTAATCGCCGACTAGAGGAGATGAAAGAACAAAAACGCAGCATGATGGGTAAAGTGAAAAAAGACTGAGGCCAGCAGAGCGGCACAGAGGCACCGTCTCTTAACTGTCTTACCCAAGACACCAAATCCCCAAAAGCTCAAAGCCTGCTGCTCTGTGCATTAACCTCGCCTCTGACTTCCCTTTCGATGAAAGTAATGTAATGGAGCAGTAAAGTATCTCATAATCAAGAGATCCCAAGAAATAAGCTTGGTGGTTGGAAGTATCTGAAATAGGGGCCAGTGTCAGAATTGCATGTTACTTGATGTCTACTGGCCAACTACACTTTTTCCAATACTCATTCATTAAAAAGGACAAAATTGGTTAAGAAAAAGAGCCAACACAATAAAACACTCTACTTCTGGGCTATAAGCCAGACGCACATTAAGACAATGTACACACCCTTTTTTAGCATTTATTTTAATGTGAATGTGGGGGTATCCAAAAATAGCGAGAATGTCTGCGTAGTGAGGCAAATGGGTTGATGATCTGGTCAACCAAAGGTTGTAGTCTTGTTACCGATATAGTTATTTTAACCTAAACCATAACGTCTTTCCTAAACCAAACCAAGTTTTACTAATAAGTTGTATTGCCTTGATCCAAATAAGTACTTGTGTAAGATTGCAAATGTTAAAGATGTGTTGAAGCCAACCGGAGTACCCTTCGCATTGAAAAATGTGTTAGTCACATTCATATTGGACACTCCCACGCCTGATGATCGAAGTTCAATGTCATTGTTTAGCTCCAATGCATGAAGTCAGGTGAATTTATGTATGCGAAAAATATAAGGGGGTTTGTTTTGGTTGGTTTAGGTTTAGTAATCTTACCATTAACATGTGTCTGAGATATCCCCAACTTACTCAGTATGATCAAGTCTTTTAGACAAGTAACTCTAACCATGTACCCTATATGCTATCACATGATCTTAGGTTATAGGATTGCTAATGTGCATGTTATGAGGGCCCAAAAAGTAGATGCCCAAAAAATATTTTTGTTGGTGTTTGAAGGAGATAAGCAATGTTCACTGGAATTAATCCATGCTCTTTATATTATATCCTTTTAGAAACAAATAAACATGTAAGTGTAGTCAAATCCAATGTAGTTTTTACAAGTTTTGACATTTGCTTTTATGAGGACTTGGTTATATCTCTCACAGGCTCCGCCCTCTACTGGACTCTATGGGTACTCCCGTGTATCCTATTCATGCACGCATTCCTTTGCTGAGACCTCCATAGACGTAGCCGGCGCCTGGGCGGGCCTACCTGAATTCGCGCGCATCCACCGCATAAGAGGCAGCCCTCACTGCCATCCCCTTCTCTTCAGCTAAGCAGCATGCGAGTAACTGAGTGAAGAGAGACGGACAAAGAAGAACGTTTTTCTGTAGTAAACCAAACACGAATATGGACTCACCTGCGGAGCGCCCGTGTCTTTCGGGTCCAGGTTCTATCGAGGGTGACGATCCCCATACTCGGTGTATCGAGTGTCTGGGGTCTGACCACGCGGCGGCTAACCTGCCTCCGTCAGCAGTCTGCAGCGCCTGCCAGCTATTAACTCGATCCAGCCGCCTGCACAGAGTGGCAGTGTTCGAGGGGTGCTACGTCTCGCCGGTGGAGGACCCATAGCTCGACGTGATGTAGATGGAGGACCTCGAGCAGGGAGGGCTATCCTTTTCACGGGGAGTTTTGCGGCGGGGCAGGTCACCAGAGAGTACCACAGCTTTATTGCTGGGGCCTCACAGTTGATTGCACATCCCCTGACACAGTGTTATGGGAATGGGAAACGCAGCTGAGTGTTAACGGAGTGGATGAACAGGACGCTGAGACTGAGTTATTTACTCTAGTTTTGCAGCATCCCTCCTCCGTTCACAGGCATAAGAGAGGCAAAGCTATCATCCCGAGGGAGATAGGTTTTCTCTCAGCAGAGGTTCAGGCCTTGGTGCAAAAACAGGCAGTGTCTGCTGTGTGCACACAAGACAGAGGGGCATTATTCCCTGTACTTTCTGGTTCCCAAAAAGACAGGGGGATTCAGGCCCATTCTGGATTCACAGTCTGAATCTCCACATTGCATGCAGAGAATTCCAGAGGTTAACTATAAATCAGTTACTGGGACTGGTGCAGCCAGGCGATTGGGTTACAACCATCGACCTGAGGGACGCTTACTTTTTTTTAATTACATGTTGAGATTGCTCCGAAACACAGAAAGTATTTACGTTTTGCCTGGGGAAAGCTATAGGGGGGCGCTGGTCTCTAACAGAGACACGGCACAGCGACCTCCTAGAGCTGCGGGCAGTAGTATTAGTCCTCCAACATTTCAAACCCTTAATCCAGGGAAAACATGTAATGGTCAGGAGCGACAACGGCACCACAGTGGCAGCGGGGAAATTGTGGTTATGGGCTGCAGAGGTGGTGTTATCTCTGAGAGCCCTCCACATTCCGGGTCTGGAGAACAGGGGGGCCGACCTCATGCTGAGGGGCGGACCCCTGCCAGGCGAGTGGGCGCTTCACCCGGAGGTGGTGAAGCGGATCTGTTCGCAGCCAGCGCAACACCCACTGCGCAACACCCACTGCGCACTGTGGTGCTCCATGGCTCTGAGCGACGACCCGCCTTTGGGGGTAGACGCGTTGCACACGAGCCATGGCCAAATAAGCTGCTTTACGCCTTTCCACCGTTTCGTTTCATTCTCCCTCTCCTGGGGAGAGTGAGGCGGGAACGTCTGTCAGTCATCCTGGTAGCACCGGATCGCGTGGGTGCGCCGTGGTACTCAGAGATGACACAGATGAAGGTGGGCCAGCCCTGGGCGCTCCCCCAAGTTGGGGGGCGATCTCTCAGGAGGCAGGTGCAATCGGGGCATTACCCACTCTGGACCACCCTCTCCAGGCTTGGCTCCTGAGAGGGATAGGCTGAGGAAGGGTGGATTGTCTGATAGTGTTATTCAGTCTATCCAGGCAGCTAGAGCGGGATCCACCACAGCCTGTTACAGGCCAAAGTGGCTGGGATTCCGGCGATGGTGTGAAGAGCAAAAAATAGAGCCCCTATCTTGTAAAATTGGGATCTATTTTGTCGTACTTACAGTTGTTGGTGGACAGAGGGCTTGCTCATTCCACAGTGAAGGTGTATGCAGCAGCCATCTCGTCCTGCCATGAGGGATTTGGCGGCAGGTCAGTTTTTGCCCAGCCGCTGATGTCGCGGTTTTTGCGAGGGGTCAGCAGGCTGCGCCCAGTGGTGCGCACCTCTGCCCCGCAGTGGGACTTGCCACTGGTGCTCGAGGCTCTGGTCACAGGACCATTTGAGCCTTTGGAGCTCTCTTCCCTGAAAGCACTGTCATGGAAGACAGCATTGCTACTTGCCTTAACGTCAGCCAAAAGAGTGTCTGAGTTAACCGCTTTATCAGTGCACCCAAGTTGTTTAAACATCCAGGATGACCAAAACGGGGCGACACTCAGACCGAACCCCTCCTTTGTGCCTAAGAGCCTAAGGAGTACGTTCAGGTCGAGGGCTATCCAGTTTGGGGGTTTTCATCTCCCCCCCCATAGTGGGGTGAGGGAGGCTAAATTGCACCTCCTCTGCCCGGTGCGTGCGCTGGCATGTTATGTAAAGCGCACGGCTGTCCTTAGACACACAGAACAGCTGTTTGTGTGTTTTGGCGGTGGGGTAAATGGAAAAGCTTTGTCCAGCCTGGCAGGCTGGCTTTGCGAATGCATTGCACATGCCTACGGACAGGCGGGGAAAGCCTTCCCCACGGGAGTCCGTGCACACTCTACACGAGCCATGGCTGTAGCCACGGCGGCATCTTGGTCAACACCAGGTCCCTTCATTAAGTTTTATCTCTTGGACATGTCTGGCTCCTTTTCATCGTCTGTGCTTGCTGGGGCAATGCAGGACTGGTGAGGAGAGAGAGGGGGGCTGTGGGTCAGTGGTCATCTGACCCCCTCCCCGGACGTAATGTGCTTACGTTTCCCGGTGGATGCGCGCGCATTCAGGTAGGCCCGCCCAGGGGCTGGCTACGTCTATGGAAGTCTCAGTGAAGGAATGCGTGCATGAATAGGATACAGGGGAGTACCCATAGAGTCTAATATAATATGGGTTACCATACGTAACCCTACGTTTCTACCTATTGCTCCGAGCCAATAATGCATTTTGACATCAGTCAGATTTCATAGAAAAACAACTACGTCTTTAGCATACAAAGTGCTAGCATCAGTTCTGAAGAGACAAAAAAGAGCTCCATTTACAGGATCATCATGGACAGAAAATCACGATAATCCATTCTGTGCAGCATTGGCAAGCTGGAAATGAGGTACTTCCCCCTTGCACAGGGTTAAGGTGGGATTATATTTTTGTGTAAAAGGGTTTTGGTGTTGTTTTGTAGGCTATGCACATATGCATCTCTATGAAAGGAGTCCCATAAACCCAACTTAAAATTCCACTTATGCCTGAAGGTCGCACTACAGTGGCACTCCAGCTGTCCACCTTTGATGTGACAGGGCAAAAATTGAAGCGTCCATGGTGTCACAGATCGGTGCCATGAAGAAACACCAGAGAAATGAGCACTTTGCACCACAGATGGCAACAGCATTTTAAAAACGAGTACCTTGAGGATTACCTCTTGAGCCAAAGAATAAAGAGATGGAGAAGAGCTGTTGGTCCTTACCAGGCGTGATTTCTATCGATGTGTCTTGTCTCTCCGGGGGAAAAAGGACCTTGGGAGACTGAGTGGTCTGAAGAGCTGTGAAAGCAAGAGGAAGAGATACAGAGGGAAGGATGATTATCAGGAGTGTGTGAGAGTTTTTAACTAATGAGCTTTGGTCTGGTGGACACATCATTTTATGGGCTCATCATTCCTTCTTAACAAATCATCAAACACAAAGGTAAAGGGGAAAATTCATTTTGTTTTTCAGTTCACATCATATCCATTCAACAAATACTATGTACAACTGGCTTGGTAAGGACAGAGCAAAGGTTGTCTTAATTCTTCCAAAGTAAAGTTAAGAGTGTTGTATATATTTCGAGAAGGTATTTCTTCAATTCAAACCATAGCAACTAGAAGCCATGCTTTGATTTGGATTCCCTCCAAATTTTGGTGGGTTCTTTCTTTCTCCATGCTACACCCTTCCACTAAGTTTCATGAAAAATCAAGTAGATTCTTCCCGTAATCCTTCGGTCAAACTGAACAACAAACTACCCAAACCTGAAACACCTGTACCTTATTGTACCAGCACTTCTGTGAACTATACAAAAATCACCTGAAGAGTCAGTAGACGGAAAGCGCAAGACGATAAAATATAAAGGTCAGAAAGTTGAAGAGTGACATATTATAAGATTCTAAGGTCTAAGTTCAGTTTTTTTATTTTCTCCTGTGGCTGAAAGCGTTTGCTCTGTGGTTTGTGTAAGGAAACACCCAGAGAGAGTGCTGGCCTTTGCACCACCAATTGATCAGTGCCCCGCAGCATCACAAAGCCAGATCTAAAGAGTCTGGCGCTTATTGACTCGCACACCTACGAGATTCCGCCTGAGCCACGGAGGCAGCTCGGTGCACAGCTGGTCTCACCTCATGATTTCTTTTTGTCTCTTTGCAGACACACAGGTTGACATACTCGCTGCCCTTCAACTGTGATGACCAGCAGACACTCTCTGCTGCCACCTGAAGCACCTTTCAATTTCACCTCACTTGATTCTGAACACCAAAGCTCTCTGTTGTGCAACACCTTTTCCCCTTCACCACCTCCATGTTTCTAATAATCCTCTGATGTGTTTTAGTATCCCCATTATTATCTGTGTTATAGCACAAGCAATTTGTTCTGTGTCTAAAATTGAGATGGTAATATTTACTGTCAACCAATTCCTACTGATCATCTGATCATATTGATATGCTAAGGCATTAACAAGGAACAAGAAATTGAAGGAAAAGGGGAGATGACTAGTATTCTGAGAATATATAGTTCAGTCGGTACATCCCCTTAACCCAGTGGTTCTTAAACTTTTTCTATCAGGCCCCCCCTTTGGAGAAAAAAAAAAGTCGGGCCCCCCGAACACAAATATTCACGTAATGGGCCAAGTTAATATTTATTAAAATACATCAATATGAACGTGAGCATTCCTTTCAAAAAAATAAAAAAATCACTTTGCTAGAACCGTGATAATAAAACAATGCTCCATAATTCTGTGTGGTCTAAAAAATAAATACATAATACAATTGTGCAATCCCTTTGCTAGAACAATAAGTTATAATACTTTGCCACTTTGCAATCTGTGCAAAAAAATGAAAAGAAAGAAAATGTGGATATTTGGCAATTAGTGGCTGCAATGAGCCTGTTTTGAACTGCACATTTCTTCAAAACGGAGTTGCAGGCTCAGTGGCGGCGCCAGAGATTTTCTTTTGGGGGTGCTGTGGGGTAGCTTGACGTTTCATAGAGGGTGCTCAAACATTTAGGGTTTCCCATTAATGTGACGGGCGCTACAGTGGAATCTTCTACTGCAACAATCCCCACACGCACATACACAGTACACCCGCGACTGTTACAATGAAGGCTCGATAATCAGCTCACGGCATATAGGTGTAAGCAGGGGTAAAGTGCTATTTTTATAGGTGGTATGTGGACCTAACATAGGAGGGTCCGGGGGCATGCTCCCCCGGGAAGATTTGTTTTTAAATATTGAAGTTAAAAGCATCAATCTGGTGCACTTTGAGAGCAAAATGAAGAGATCTACGGATACATCTCTCAGCACCCATATGAAACAGAACTGTAAACAGATTTACTTTTTCTTTATGGATATTTTACAAATCACCCTTTTAAACTTTATTCTTTTTTTACTGTCATATAGTATTTCATACCTGTTTTTCATTTATTCTCTTATTTTTTTATAACTATAATGATCATATAAACGTGTGCCTCGGAAATAATTGTTTACATTAATGGTGACCAAAACGTTTGAGACCCACTGAGATAACTTAGACTAAAGTTAACTATCTAAACACTCAGAGAGTCCTTTAGCTCACTGAGCCTCTCAGTCTGACAGGAGAGGACTCTCCTCCACCTTGTTGTTGAAAAAGCTCCTTATATTCGATAGCGTAGCTCGCTAGCACCAGAAGCTAACAACAACGATCTCCGGTACCGGTGCGCTCTCTCTCTCTCTCTCTCGCTCTCTCTCGTGCACGCACACAAAATGGCTCGTTCCATACACACACACAGAGCCGAGCTTGAATGAAACACAGAGACCCAGACATAATTGTACTGTACTGTATCATATCATTTTTGAATCAATAATTTTTCAAATTATGGTTTCTTTTTTTTTTATAACCATTTTTCCTCCTGGTCTCTCGCGCCCCCCCTCTCATGCCTCTGCGCCCCCCAGGGGGGGAGCGCGCCCCCCACTTTGAGAAACACTGCCTTAACCAATGATTTGACATTGTCAAAAAGCAAATTTAATGGGATGAATAAAACATTGGCTTGGACTTAAAACAGGACAGAAATTAACTATCTCCATTTTAGCCATGCAATCATTGGGATCTGGGAACAGACAATGTCTGTTTGTCAATTGCTTGGTTCAGGTTCAGATATTTTAACATCTATATGAGGGATGGCCAAGACATTTTCAACAAACATACATGGTACCCATATTGTATTGATTCTCTGACTTTTCCTTAAGCTGTAACAGGAGGTTGAGGATGATGGTTCTCAGTGTTTGACAACTATTGGATGATTTAACATTAAATTATTACTTTTTCATCTCACTGATAGGGTCAACTTTTTCAATGATCAGATACTTAGAGGTTGGACCAAATACCTTCAAAACTAATAGCACTTCTCGTGTGCTTTGTATTAAGTGCTAATCAGCAAATATTAGCATGCTAGCACCCAAAACTAAGATTATGAACATACATTTTATACCTTCTCAATAAAGGCATGTCTTCTTGTAATTGTTGCATACTGTATTAGCAGACTGATGTAAACATACAGACATTGAACACAAAGTACTGCTGTGTACTCAGCTGCAATATGTCTGTCAGTGGGAAGGTTATGCCACTTAAGAGTTATCAACTATTTCGGTCTTGTCTTGAGATTCATTTAAAAGTTATTTTAATCTCAGATGTTTTTCGAGGGTATAGTCAAGTGCCTTAGCAACAAGATAGCATAAAGTGGGCAACCCTTAATATGAAGGTGGAGGATTCCATTTTTGGATTTAATAGAGGAAATAAGGCCTTTAAGGGTGCGTTCACACCAGCCGTTTATAGTCCGGTTGAATCGAACCCTGGTGCGTTTAGCTGCTTGGTGCGGTTCATTTGGGTCGGTGTGAACACAATCCGAGACCTCTTAAGTGAACTAAACAACCGGACTCTGGTCCGCTAAAATAGGTGGTCTCGGAAAGCTTGCTTCCGAACTCTGGAGCGGCTCATTGCTGGTGTGAACGCAGTCCGCACCAAAACAAAGGAAGCGTAGTATTTGCGCGTGATTTCCTGTTGTGCAACTGGTGGAAAAATGAGCGGCAGGGGACACACGTGGAGCTATGAGGAACACAGATGCCTCCTGGATATCTGGGCAGAGGAGAACATTTCTCAACTGTTGGAGAAGATCCATAAAAACGCGGAGGAGTTCTAAATCTTTAGCGACAGACTGAAGAAACTAGGATTTAACCGGAATGTTGAACAGTGTCGTATCAAGGTGAAGAAACTACGACAGCAATACATAAAAGTGCGCGACGCGCTGCAGAAGAGCGGCAGCTCCCCAAGTATTAAAGAAACATTTATCTCATTATAGGCATGGGTTATAACGTTTTTTAACGCACGTTGTCTCATTATGTATTGATATGCGCCACCCGCTAGATTCTGTTGATATGCTCTCCATATGAACAGCAGCATGAAAACAATCTGCGTATGCTCCATGGTGGCGGCTACGGTAGAAATGGCCGCGATTTCCGTGTTTACCTGTGGTTTGTACCCGCTTCATGTCTGACCAATTGTTGAACAGCATTTCCGGTCACATGACTTGTATTTAAAGTTTATAGTCCATTTGAGTTTTTGCCAGTGTGTTACGCAAACCGAACCTTCTGAAAAATGAAACAATGTAACAAACTGTCGTCTGGTGCGCACCAGAAAATGGACTATTAGGTGTGAATGCAGCCTAAAAGAAGTAAAAATGAAATACATAAAATTAAAATATAAATTACATTTTTGGGCGATTTTCTTTAATTTCAATACTGATATTGGTGAGTCAGTTTTTGCCCTACTGTTCTCCGTTTAAGTATTTCTCCCTTGTACAAGCCCTTTATTTGCCGGATACTGTCATCTATGCTGTCTATATCAGAGGCTAGTAAGTAGAGTGTTTGGCAGTGATTCTGAACCTAAAACGGCTTAATAGCTCTGACTTTCAGTGGAACCTAATTGTCCCATTCTTCTCTTTTCCCCGCCCTGTACTTTAGTTTTTTTCCCAAATAACCCTGTCAATACCTCTGCCATTCCAGGCCTCTCTCTGTATCCCCGATAAGACTGATGGTTTCATTTGCATTCTGAAGGGATCACTGCACCCTTTTTAGATTAATGAGACAACCCTTCACCTAGACCTACTCCTCTCCTGTTCTGTCCTCTATTCACACCCTATAACTTTTCTTTCCTCTTTGACTTGTCAGTTTCCCTGTAGTGATATGTAAACCAACTTTCTTCACAGTATCGGCTCCATTCGGATGATACATGTTAATCGATTACACCTTTTGAACCTTCCGAGGTTTGATTACTCTTTTGCATAATATGGCGTCAGTTTCTACGTGAAACTCAGTAGAACAAATAGATTAAGCATTGGTGCTGCTCATAAAACGACTCTTCAATGGATTACCATTCCGTAAAGTTTGCACTAGGAAAGATACTTTTCTGGTTTGTTTTGATTGTTCCGTGCGATTAAGAGGTGGATTCATGAACATTCGGACATTTGACAGGTATGCCCAGTACGTACTGAATACTTAAAAGATCTGTTCCAAAAGATTGGTTTGTTTACTATTTCCCTCAGCATTCATATATTTGGTAGGCCTTTACCTTTAGTTTTTTAGACGGTAACAGCTAAACATCCCATATATTTACAGTAAACATGGACATTTGTCTATTTTAATCTTCCATCAGCTCGAGCATATTGTGTTTTAAACTTTGGTTTTAAGATTTCATTTCATGGTTTTTAATAAGTGACAACTTCACTTCAATGTCTTTAAGCTAAGTTAAGTTTCATTTTCCTGTAACTGCCTGTTTGGGACTCATTGTGAACTTGGTTGTGTCAAAGTGGGAGGTAGCCACAGTAGGAGCTTCGTCAGTAGTGATTAGGTAGTGGTGCAGTGCGTTTCTACTACATACATTCATGTGTATATCAGGTGAGCCTCCTACCAGATCCTACGGAAAATCTGCTTTACTATTGTTGTTTTGTAGGTCTTTTTGATATAAAGAAAGTTTCTCCAGGAGAAAAGGAATTTATAATAAAACCATTGCCACAGTTTACAGAATGATGTTGTACCATTTGGATTTACTGGAATCTTTTTGGAACTGCCTTGCATTTTAAACACAGCACTACTGGGTCCTACATTACCAACCATCTGTCACAAAGCCAGATGCACCAACACCATGTGCCATTCATGCACACAAGCCAACTGTCTTTACAAGAGAAGGGAAATTGTGGGTCTGTGTGTTAACCTGAATACAAATCTGAATATCAAAAGGTGTGTTCTGATAATGATAGGGCTGCTGTTTACTTTAGCACAAAGCTTTCCAAAGACACACACACACACAGCATGCATTAAGATCTTTGAACTCTACATAAAGTTTGACTAGGAAATCACAGAATGCTGATGTGAGAACGTAAACATTATTTTCGACATTCATGTGTAGCCACTGCCAAAAAAACATCCTCAGACTTATAAAATCTACATCCTAACTTCCGTAGAATGACCAGAAAAAAAGTAATACCAACACCACATAACAAGACTCACACTGCTGCTGCTTCGATGCTTTTTGAGTTTCAAATGAGATATGACCTTTTTCAGTTGGGTAGTGTGGTGCATCGAGGACATTAGGTCGGACTGAGCCATAATCACAGATCTTGGACACAGTAGTCAGAGTTTTAAGTGCTTATCTCCTAGTCATTGAAGGGGATACAAATCTGGCATTTTATTGAACTTAAAGGTGTGTTTGTGCACCTTCCTCATCAGATATGAACTTATATTTTTGCCAGAAAGCACCCCAAGTGCTCTAAATAGAATAAAACAAGCACTTTCTTCTTATCGCAGTGTTTATGTCCTCAAATGGATTTGTCTGTCTGACAGAATGTAACAATTTGTACATGTCCATATCGAAATATCTTGAAAGTAAGACTACCAAACATGAAGACATGTGTTAACATTTAACACCATGGTTATAATGATATTGTTCTCTTAATGATGTTGATTGGTCCTGCTGTTTGGCCTTTAGTGCTTCGTACTGCAAATAGGATGAACTCAGAATGTTAAGGGTCATTTCATTCTGACCTTTGCTGCATCTGTCCATTAAAACTACCAAGCACTTTCTGTCTCATCTGACCTTTGACACATTAGACTTTTTATTCTGTTGCAGGGGAAGTGGGTTCTTTGAGAAAGGGTTTGAGAGATATTTTGTAAAAGTATAAACTCATAGGGACTGTTATGAAAGCTCTTTATATAGGCAATAGATATAAGTGGTGTGACTATATTAATATTGTCAGAACTGTTCAGCCTGCTGGTGAATAAAAAACAGTACTCGGATATCGTTCAGGTTTGCAAAAAGCCCTCTATGGTTTAAAGTTGACAATTTTATTTTAACAAAGCTATATTGACAGGGCTAATTTTGTTGAATGATTTTGCGTCCTATTAAAACTTTTGCAAAGCTGCAATTTTATTGTCAGGCTTCTTGTCCTGTTTTTTGAATTTTGCATGTCTTAGAAGATTGTTCCATAGCATTACTAATGGTAAGGTCTATGTATGGTCTATTTTGACTGGTAGCTTATGAAATTAGATGACTTTTAGTAAAAAATGCCTTGTGTGTTACATTTCTATGTCAGTTTGTGGACCTTTATGCTGTGTCTAGAATCGAATTGTTCCCTAAGTACACTAATATGTTGTATACTGAAAACAGTTCTAGCTAGCAGATTGCTCAATTAACCCAATACAATTAATGGTGGCAACTTTTAGAAAACAGTATGGTGGTATTATTATTAAATGGGGAAATTTGGATACAAAATGTTTAACTGTTATTCGTAAAGCACTGTTTACATACATGTAAGCAACCGCTATTGTGGCCGGTCATGCACCTTCCGTTATGTAGCCAAGATGCCTAAAGAGTGCGATAAAGGTCATGCGCTCCACACACAACCTTTTGACCAATATGAGTGCCCCACCCAAATAATCATAGTGCACTGCATTTTGCATTAGAACATATTTAAACAGCAGATTTGACTAAAGAAGTCCACATATTGATACTGTACTGCTGATAATAGACATTTTAGGTAAGGTGCAAACCTATGTTCCTGTTGGGTACTTAAATGTTTAATAGTGCAGCATGTTTAATAGGGCCAATCTTTATTACGTACAATCCTATTGTAAGTGACTACAGCAGTGGAAAAAGCACATTACAATACCTTTGAAATTGAGTGAAGAAACAAGTAGCATAAAGAAGTATAAATAGTCATGGAGATAATAAATTGACATTGAACTTAGGACTGTAGTATAAAGTATTTGAGTAAGCTGACATTTTCAGCTTGGACTTAACAACACACAAGTCAGCTTTTCTGTTAAATAAAAACGACAGTGAAAAATATTGTATTTCTGTGTTCTGTTCAGTGTGCATAATCAGATATATTATATTCTGTATATCAAATTGATTTGACCTTTTGGGGAAATACGAAATGTCGGCCGAAGCATAGGAGCGGGAGACATTTATGTTTAGTCCTGATACATTTAGACTTGTATGTCATGCCCTACTCATAGTAAGACTCATTTATTCCTGTCAGGATCCCCTCTGATATTTTTTGTTGCAAAATGTTCACTCTGATGGTGGTATCTCGAGGGATTTTGGTGCAGAGCGAATACCCACATTTTTTCTTTCGCAACCCTAGGCAACAGTGTCCCATTTGTGAAAACTATGTGAAGCATTGATGTTAAACTGATTTAAAAAAAAAAAAATGATTTTATCAACACGCCAACAAGTGATTTGGTTACTGTCCTTGCTATGCTTGTCTGTCATTTATTTCTGTAATTCTCACATTTACATATGATTTAATCATTTTATCTCTCCCTCGCTTTCAATGTCTCCCTCTATCTTAGATTCAACTTATCTTTCTTTAGTGCTTAAATCAAACTGAAGGACCTTGTAAGCAGCAGAGCAAAGGTGTGTTCAAATATTTTTGCCCTCAACCATTTTTCAAAGCACTGTGTCACCAGTAACACTATTTTTTACTGTGCAAAAATGTGTGTTTTGTGGGCCTGTGAGTTTTGATGTGTGTATTTGTGAATCATTCTTGCCCTATCAATTCATAAATTAACATATAATTAAAAACTAACAAATTCAGAGGTTTGAGTCTGTGTTATGGAATGAATGCAAATCAACAGAATGTACCCACAGATATGTGAATATGCTGTGAACATTAGTGTGCAATTGCACGTGTGCACTGCACTTATGCTTTTATCCGTGAACTCGTGTCTGCCTGTGTTTATACACGTGTCATCTTTGCATATTTATCTACATGCAGTGATATTCTATCAGTGTTGTGAGTCAGCTGAAGAGAGCTGTCACTCTTTCTAAATGGCATATACGTAAGTAATGTCTTTCAGAGTTTGTTCAGTTCCCCGCCTTGTTTCTTGCATAATGAGAACATGGAGACAAGTCTTTGATATGTTTGAGAAGATTATGATCTCTTGTGTTTCACTTTGAGTAGCACAAATGGCAACCAGAAAACAGGATGGTTATGTTCCTCCCGATGTGATTTAGCTGTAAATATTGAAGGGTGTTGCTTTTAATATGGACCTCATAAGCTCAATATAAAAGCAGGAGAGGTATTTCATCAGGCATCTCAATAACACTGATGCCAGTATTTGTGGACATAAATTTTAGAAAATGAAAAGGTGAAAGTTAGCTGAAATTCTTCAAAACACATACAAATGATATCTGGTACAATTTAGTCATTAATTGAAGATATAAAAAGTAGGTCCAATGGATAACATTTTAAATCTTAAATGTTAGAAGAAAAAACACAAAATGTACAACCGACTTCTAATATAACGGACATCCTTCAGAAACACAAGTAATCAGAATCATCAGTATACAATGGTAGCGTTGATTTAGATGAAGCAAGCATAACATTTATACACAATAAATAAAAAAGGCTCCTGAATGGAGCCTTGCGGCGCCCCATATGTAATATGCCTATATTATATTGGCATGGCCCATTCAACATCACAGATTTAAGTTAAGTTGTAAATCACTTTACAGTTGTATGCCCAACCCCCATACACTGTAACATTGACAACAGTATAGATTGATTCAATTCGTCAAATGCTTTCAGCAAATCAAGGAAGATAAAATAAACTACAAACAGTGCACTTTCATCAATTCACAAGGAAAACAGCCTTTGTGTCCTTTTGTTTGTTTTTAAGTTCAACTCTACCAACATGAAGCTATAATGTTTATTTAATAACTAAAATGTAGCTTGAGAGTTATGGTAAGCAACTTTAAGCTAAGAAGCTTATTATCAAATACTGTTGTATACTAATGGATTAGCATTAAGCTTTGGTGCAAACAACTCAAATATTGTTTTATTCAGTAAATTGGATTGATTTATAAAAAGAAAGTGTGTATACCTTTAAATAATATTGTAAAGGCAGACACACGTCACTGGATGCGACCTAAATTATACTTAAAAATGTAAAGGATGAATCATTCTTTTAAAATGTAAAAAGGCCTTTGGATATAGAAAGCTGAATCATAGCAGAGATGATGCAAGTCCTGCTTTATGGTAATGTCATAATGATGATTTGCTGTTGTGTGAAATATACACGGGCCTATTTCTGATGCAACAACAACTCTTTGGAGAGAGCTGGAGCCCGAGGGTGGTACACAGCGCAAAGGAAGTGTGTTTGAGATTGATTGGCTTTAATATGAGCATGGTGCAAGTGCTGAGGTGAGGGAAACATTCAACCACCTTTCTCTTTTCAAAACACACACACACACACACACACACACACACACACACAGTCATTGTAGATCATTATCACCGATGCCATCTGCTCCTGAGCAATGCCACACTGGAGGGACACCCTGGCGGAGGAAACAAGCGCTCTCCCCTAACTCTGCACATAGAGCTAAATGATTGAAGACATGAATTAAACATGAAGGGCGCCACAGGGAGGGGAGGGGGTTTGCAGAGGAGGAAGAACAACACTTGATGAGCTTAGATGGCAAGCGCAGCAACTAGAATTTTGAAGAGTTTTGAGAGGTATTAAAATCGCTAAATAACATCTATAAGGTCTTGTAGACACAATATCACCTGGTCATGTATTTGGTTTGTTAAAGCTGAGAAATTTGATTATTAACATATATGTATTACCTTTTGGAAGAAGGTCAAGTTCATTTTCTGTTTGTTGGCCTGTTTGTCAGGATTGCGGAAAAAACCCTGCCTGATTATAATTAAACTTGTCGGAAGAGTGTGGCATGAGCAACGGAAGGACCCAAGTTTTTTGGGTAAATATCCAAAATGTTGCATCCAAGACTTATTGATTTGAATGACATGTATTCCAGTTTTCCTCAGTGGATTGTTTAAGTGGATAAAAAAGATCCGGACTACTTTAAATGGCAGAAGAACTTTCTACTTGAAAAACATTGAATGTAGCTTGTCTTTCTATCAACACCAGAATATATTGAAAGTAACACAATGAAAAGGTTTTGCAATAGAATTATGAAATGGATTTTCTTATTCAAAACCTAATTTCATGAGACAGAAATGCACTATTTGCAGAAAGTGCAACCCGGGCCTGCTGATGAGTCTCAATAGAAGGTAAAAAGCTCTTTAGACGATTACAATGAAAAACCCATTTGGCTGTGACCCTAGAGATCTCTCTCCATGTCACCAACTAAAATACCCCCACAGGCAGACATAAGATGACACCAGTGAACTGTGAGAGCAGTACAAACATTATATATAAAAGGAAAAACAACGAGGGATTCAAGAAGATATAAATAGCCCAAAAGTACATACAATACTGTAGATATACATAATATCATCCAACTCCGTCCTTAAGCCACTAACACCTCATCTTGTGTGAAAGAGTGTGTAGTTAGCAATTCTAATTAGTTGATTTAAATCAGTTAAGGGACCCTAACCTAACTGCCGCTACTACCACCGACAGCATGGATGGGAACACAGACTATTTCCAGTTCAGGGGCTTGGGGCAGCTCAACCACCCATGGAGATTTGTCTAATTATCTTCCTGCTAACTGTAGGCTACAGCGCTCTCTGTCCTTCTCATTCAACAAAGGCTCACAATGAGCAGGTGGAATAACTGTCAAGATATTGAAGTGGCAGGAAATGCATCAAAATGTAGATACTTTCTTGAATTGCTGCCATTTAACACACACACTAAAAATTAACACTCAGTCAACGTTAGAATGTTTTCATAGGAAGAAAGCCAAATTGCCCGGATTACAAAATTGTAATTAATGAAATTAAAATCACTATGAATACCAGCCAATATCTATACTGCTTTTACCACCATAGTAAGAGTTTATTTCAAATATCACATATCGTTATTTAAAATGTAATCTCAATTTATAGACTCAAACCCTGCCTTAACTTTGGGGCTAATTTAACTTTTACAGAAATTTCAATTGTAGCAAATTTTGTTTCACCTCTAAAAAAGACGTTAGGAGAACCTGGATAAACAGTTTTTTTTCTTCTAAAACCTGTCTTCTTGTTTGACTGTTTTTGTTTTTCCTTCTCTATTAGATTTCTCTGTAGTGTTGGAGCTGTACTTCCAAAACTCTGCAATTATCCACACATTTGGATAGTTATCAGCCTATTAAATGGCTATTATCAGTTGTTATCCCTTCAAATGTATCATGTTAGATAGGAAAAACTGCACCTACCCGCACCTTATTAAAAGTAAAACTATTGCAGTTTTAAACGTGGTAACATTGTGGATTGGAAAATAAACGGTTTGGTAAGGTTTAGGAAAAGATCAAGGTTTGGGTAAGTAGAAAGGTATATTTTATTCGTAACCTCAGTAAGGTATTAACGTGTGTTCCGTTTGTGTCCCGTGTGATAACAAACTCAACCTGTCTCCTTGCTGAAAGTAATGTTTTTTTGACCAATCCATCCATCCCAACTTCCTTTCAAAGCAGACGTTGTCTCTACTTATACTACATCACTCAACTTCCTTCTTTACTCCCATCATATTTAGTAAGGCCACTAGAGTTCGCTGTCAAATTTTTTGGAACTTCTTTATAGTCGACAGCTTACCAATAGAGAGGCGAAGTCCCGCCCATCTACTTCCGACCCATGGGACCTTATTTCGGAAAAATTATGTATTGAAGTCAATGGGGAGAGAAAAAATATCTTTCGATCCCGTTTGAATTGTGCCATGAATTAAACATATGATGTTTGTCAATCTTAAAAAATCTTTTCCATGACAAAACAGTCACAGTTTGTCGTAAAACTGTTGAAATATAAGACTTGGAAAAATACGCAACTAGAAAGACTACAAATCCCAGAGTCACGTAAGTGATATCATAACTGATGTCATAATTGTTTTCCTCCACTAAATATAAGAGATACCTAAGATAAGATAACTTTAACAAGATACCTGTGTGCTTAGTATACAATTTTGAATCTGTATTTTTGAATATGGATCTTAAGATGGCGTGACGTTGAAGTCATGCGACCCTGCTGTACTCGGCTGTAGTTCCTTTATAGCATAACGTTAGCATTTTGCTTCTGGCGATTAGATTTATGATTCGAAAATTATAAAAGTAGGGAAGACATGTGGAGATTATCCGGCTGAACAAAACGTGCATTTATCAAACAGGTTCGTTTTCCGAAAGACCTTATTTCGAGCTAGTTTCCAAAATCCTATGGAGAAATCCCATTGCTTTGTTGTCGAGGGAACCCATGCGCAGCTTACTTCCGGGTAAATACGTCATCCCTGCACCACTCTATTGATAATAACAGCTGACTGGGCCCTCTAGGAGGTAGACCAGGGCAATGCCACCTTAAATGTATGCTCCAGATAATGCCATTGAATCAGCTGATAACATTTGGATCTGGTAAATCATCTAGGCAAATCCAAGACTATAAAAATAATAATTGTAAATAAACAAACTGATCTTTTAATAACTAGAAAATGTATGAATAGTGAAACAGCCCTTTTTAGGTAGCATAGTTTTGTCTCTATCATGTCATTGCAGAAAGTCTCTTCCATAAACTGTATTTATAAGATCTGGCAATGTTCTCTGTCTTTCTTCTTCTGGTTTCTGTGCCAGATATGTTAGAAATATATTACTTTTTTGGCACTTCAGGTAACCTTGACCTACAAGGATGCTTGTAAAAAAACGTTTTAAAAAGGTGAGCTAGTGCCAAAACGTTGATTACGATGACAAATGCATATACGACATTGAGCAATAACGTGTGTGTGTGTGTGTGTGTATGTGTGTGTGTGTGTGTGTGTGTGTGTGTGTGTGGTGTGTGTGTGTGTGTGTGTGTGTGTGTGTGTGTGTGTAACTGAGTCTGGTGAGAAGTGATAAGACCTTTAATAATGAGCTTGTTCGTTCTGTCATCTGTCAACGCACTGTCACTGTCTGGGCCATATTCAATCATTAATACATTTTTAGAAACATAGACACTCAGGAATAGAAAGAGAGAGAGTAAATGAACATTGAAAATGATTTGCAAGGTCTAGACAGTGACAAAGTTTCTCTCTCCTCACACACGCACACACTTCCTGTCAGTAGCGAGGTTATACTCACTCATTAAACTGTACATTTACATGCCACCTTCATCATGTGCGCACATACACACACCGACCCTTGATAATCCTCTGTGAATTTCCTAAATTAAATATCACTTCATTTCCCGGATGGAGAGCTTGTCATTGGATGAATTATTGGAAACATCTTTCACTGTCTCCCACACCTTTCAATATATTTAATTTTATCTTTCAAGTAACAAAATGATACAAGGTCTAAGTGCTCACTCTCGGGGAAATGCTGTGGCAATCTGCTGCAATTTGTGTCTTTAACGAAATTAACATTATTTCAATAACCTATTCCTGAAGTTGAGTTGACACATTTGTATTGTTTCCAGTGACTGCCTGAAAAAAGCCTCTTGGCAAATTGGAAGATAACAACAGAATCCATATTCCTTCAGTCGGACATACAAACACGCACAGCAACGTAATGAGGATAGAAGTTGCTGCCAGAAATCAGGAAGGCATATCACCCGAACAAACACACGTGCAGGGCAACAACATCAGGAAAACAACCAAAGACACACACTCTTCCTGAACGATGGATTCTGTCCTCTTGCCGGAGTATCAGCCATGCGGTGATGCATGGTGGGTAATTATTTAAACTTTTTAGTTTTAATGAGAAATATGTCTACGACAATCGTTCCATTAAATAATCTTGCTGGTTAATGGTCAGTGTATGTTTTGGTCATTGGATTTTCTTTTCACAAATGGATATTCAAAAACAAATAACGACTGGATATTTATTTTTCGTTTTAAAATTGAAAAACCAAAATTGAAATACAAGGCGTTTTTCTTCATCACGGTCAAAAAATGATTTACTAAACTTAAAAAATGGGATGATTTTCATTTTCTACTTCTCAAAACAAAAAATAAAATCACTAGAAAACAGAAACAAAAAACTACCGTTTTTTCATATTGTGCTACCGGAAGTTACCTTACAAAATAAGAGCGCAGATGAGGACGGTCAATCCGTGTATCTACGGTCCATTTGTTTTCACAACGAAAACAGCCAAGACACACATTGAGCCCAGAAAATGAATGTTATTAAGGGCTGTAAATATAATAGGCCTATGTCTAAAATGGACAACATTGTTAGGAGATTTAAACTATACAGCGATTCTGCACTGCGGTCAACTCAGCCGTCTGGGTGACCAGACCCTTACAGCATCAGGACAATATCATATGGAGTCAGACACTGGAAGTGTGCTGGAGGCGTTGACTGGGACTGATGGAAGGATGAGGCTGATGAGACTGAAGAATCTGCGAGGAACGAATTAGCGGCAGAGGAATAGTTATATATTAAAAGACAGCAGCATCATAAGAGGGCAACCATGTGACAGAGTGTGTTACTTTGCTGAAGGATAGTTGTGACCAGCTATCCAGGCCAGTCTCTAAAGACTAAAAGGTGTAAAAATGCTGCTGCCGGAGTACTGACTGGAAGTATTGCTGATATCATGTCTACCATCCTCTTAAAATACTCTGTCCAACAATATCAGTCTCAGGAAGAAAGGTTTTTTAATGCATATTCAAAGAAAAACATGCATTCTTGTACTCGGGAGGGGACATTGACAGAGGACTACTGGAAAAGTACACAGTAAGTACTTCATAGTACTTGTGGGGGTAGTTTCAGTAGTACTGAGTCCAACAGGATCAATCTCACGAAGAACTAATGCAACAAAAAATAATTCCCTCGTCAAAAAGCAGAAGTGGCTTGATTTTGTTCTCAGCAGGGTACTTTGACAGAGTATTTCTCAAAGTACACAGTAAAAGTACTTCAATGTATTGTTAGTAGTAGGCTAACTAATACAAAGTCAAACAGTATCAATTTCATTAAGAACTAATGGTAAAATGTTCTTTTTATCACTCATCAAAGATAGCAGATAAACATGCATCATGTACTATGGAGGGGACTCTAACAGAGGATTACTCAAAAAGTACACAGTAAAAGTACCCTACTTCATTTCATTTCTGGTAGCAGTCAAATTAGTACCGAGTCCAACAGTGTCAGTTTTATTAAGAACTTGTGGACAAAAATATTTGTATCACTCATTAGCAGGGAAAAAAATGAAGAGCAGCTGATTTGAAAAAACAAACTCGAGAGACGGCTGAGGTGACCAGGTGCCAGAAAGCCACAAGTGGGACAGAGCTCTGTCCCACTTGTGGCACAAACATACTCAAATACTCGTACACAAATGAGTGATACAAATATTTTTGTCCACAAGTTCTTAATAAAACTGACACTGTTGGACTCTGTACTAGTTTGACTGCTACCAGAAATGAAATTAAGTACTTTTACTGTGTACTTTTTGAGTAATCCTCTGTCAAAGTCCCTCCATAGTAGCCTACATAATGCATGTTTATCTGCTATCTTTGATGAGTGATAAAAAGACAATTTTACCATTAGTTCTTAATGAAATTGATAGTGTTTGACTTTGTATTAGTTAGCCTACTACTAACAATACATTGAAGTACTTTTACTGTGTACTTTTTGAGAAATCCTCTGTCAAAGTCCCCTGCTGAGAACAAAATCAAGCCACTTCTGCTCTAGAGTATGTTTGTGTGGGACAATGTGGGACATGTAAATGCAATGTCGATGCGTGAACTGTCAACGGGGGGTGGAGAGACACTATGGACGCTCGTGAACTGTCAGCGGGGGGGCGCCTGTCAGCGCAACTTACATGATGCCGTTTAAAACATATAATAATAAAGGGCGGTGCCGGCCGTCAGCGAACCGAGCCAGCCTTTCTCCGCATCTGATTCATGTCATAAATCAGATTTTAGAAAAGCGTTTTAGCCAATCAAAATGAAATATGCGGGACATCGTCTCAATTTGCGGGATGCACCAAAAGTCGTGAAAATGCTGTGCAATACCGCACAAAGCGGGACATCTGGTCACCCAGACGGCTGAGTTGACCGCAGTGCAGAATCGCTGTATAGTTTAAATCTCCTAACAATGTTGTCCATTTTAGACAAAGGCCTATTATATTTACAGCCCTTAATAACATTCATTTTCTGGGCTCAATATGTGTCTTGGCTGTTTTCGTTGAGATAACAAATGGACCGTAGATACACGGATTGACCGTCCTCATCTGCGCTCTTATTTTGTAAGGTAACTTTCGGTAGCAGAATATGAAAAAACGGTAGTTTCTTTGTTTCTGTTTTCTAGTGATTTTATTTTTTGTTTTGAGAAGTAGAAAATGAAAATCATCCCGTTTTTTAAGTTTAGTAAATCCCTTTTTGACCATGATAAAGAAAAACGCCTTGTATTTCAATTTTGGTTTTTCAATTTTAAAACGAAAATCAAATATCCAGTCGTTTTTTGTTTTTGAATATCCATTTGTGAAAAGAAAATCCAATGACCAAAAAATACACTGACCGTTAATGTTGTATTCATCTGTCATCATGATGTACTTTCAGGAAATAACACACATGGACACTCACTAAGAAAAGAGAGACACAATGTGATGCCATGCATATTCATCTAATGGGGATGAAGATTTTCTTTTTTTTTTTAATGTTACTTTTTTCATACATCTTAGAGTGTTAATTAGTTGTACAAACTAACTAATTTGGTGTGTAATAACAAAAATTTGAAAAATGATTATCCCTAGCATCCAATTGTCATGTACATTTCAATGTTATATTACATTTTACAGCATTAATTTGCCTTCATTAAGTCTTTAAGCTCTGTTTTGGTCTCCACCACCACTTGTACCTAGCCGCACTTCCGTTTACTGAATAAGTCATTGCTCTAAAAGTTTTCAAAAGTACTTTAAAGACTCTCAGAGTGCACACTCACAATGGGTTATCCCCAGAGATCCATTACAACTTTAAATGGTTTTTTAAGTGACACCCAAATGTATGTATAGAGAGCTGTTAGGCTGGCAAGACTCCAAAATGTCTGCACCCACAATTCCTGAGGTCGTTTTGTAAAGAGCACTGAGAAAGCACAGAGGGACCCCGACAAACGAACACACACACACACACTCACACACACACACACACACACACACACACACAAACACACACACACAAACACACACACACACACACACACAAACACACACACACACTCACAGACACACACACACACTCACACACACACACACACACAAACACACACACACACACACACACACACACACAAATGAGCGTGCACAAAAACACTACTGTCCCCATCTGTTGAAAATACACACACATTGCCTCGGTGCAAAGGGAGTTTGAACTCTGTCCAAGTGGATTTACTTGTGTTTAATGCTGCTGGTGTCTTGGAAATTGCATTAAAAAGTGTTAATTTAAATATGTGTTATGCAGGTTTAGATTTGAATCAGCGCTGGAACACCATTAAAAAGGCTTCAGATGGTTTGGACCTAACGTTTCGGTTTAAATGAGTGTTCCCCAAGTTTCAAGGTTTTTATTTATTGTCCTTTGCCATTAGCTACAGTGTAGATATGGCAATGAAAACTTCGGTCAACAGTGCAACATATATATATAGGACATAGAACAAATAAAACAGATAGAATAGTGCAAGAGAATGTACAGTACTAATGTCAAAAGTAATGTGTTAATGTTACTTTTTCTGATTATACACAGACTTCATTGTTATTTTACCTCTTAATTTTCTCTGTCTTTGTAGTTTTTGTGTCTATTTACAATTGTCTTGTTGGCATTTTTGTAGTTTTTTTGTCTATGGTAGCTTTGCACATTCGTAGTCATTTGTTTGAGTTTTTTGCAGTCGTTCTGAGTCTCTTTGTAGTTGTTTTGCGTCTCTTTGAGGTCCATTTGTGTGTCTTTGTAGTCTTTTTTTGGTCTTTTTGTGGGTCGTTGTGGTCAGTTTTTGTGTCTTAGTAGTCAGTATGATGCATTTTGTGTCTCTTAGTAGTTGTTTTCAGCCTTTTTATATTTATTTTGTGTCTCTTTTAAGTCATTTTCAGTTGTTTGTATAACTTTACAGTCTTCTTGTATAAGTCATTTAAGGTATCTTTAAGAACATTTAACTCTCCTCCTGGTTGGTTCGTGTCTCTTAGAGTGACATTTTATGGGCAAGCAGGGCCTTGACACTTTGTTCCCTTGGGCCTGCTTCCAGTTGGCCTGGTCAGTAACCCAGTAATGCTCTATTGAGGAAGATAGTCCATTTAATTTCACAATTTGTGTTGTGGAATTCAAAATGACTGTAAGCAGGTTGGGGCTCTGAGGAAAAGCTGTTATTCCATCAGTCACTGTATCACTGTTAGATTCACTAAAAACATTCCTTGAGGGTTGCTTGGTATGCAATGTGTTTGTGTTTGCACTGCTGTGTTTTTGAAGCCACCTTGGGCCTTGCTGCACTGGGTTTGGATGGAGGAGTTAGCTGTATTTCACTGTGAAAGTTCCATGAAACTGAATCCGTGAAGAAAGAATGTAAGACACTTACACGGGTTGTGTATGCCTTTGTGTGTGTGTGTGTGTGTGTGTGTGTGTGTGTGTGTGTGTGTGTGTGTGTGTGTGTGTGTGTGTGTCAGGGTTTCCGCTAGGATTTTTTCTTGCCGGTCAAATGTCCGGAAATAATTTATTTTACCGGACAAATTTGAAACTTACCGGTCATGTTTCAATAATAACAATAATAAGAATTGTGTAGCACAGTTTCCGTTAGCAGGTAATTACCGGACTATGACCGGATATGATGATGTTTAAAACTCAGTTAATGGGAGTCATTTTTATATTGCTTCAGTTTATAATCGTAACAGATCGAAAAGTTCAGATTCATTTTTCAGTAAATGACGCGCTTCCACAAACAACAAACAACATAATTATTACATTCAAACAAACTACCCCTCTTTTCCTCTCTCCCTCCCTCTCTCTCCTGACAGCTCGACAGTTTCTCACGCAGCAAGCTAAACAGTGGGCGGGGCTTCAGGTGATCATGCAGAGCTGCGTGTCTCCGTCAGTCAGCAGCTGCTCTCTGATCTCTCTCTCGCGTCCGGTTATACTTCACTCGCGTTTATGTCCATATCGATCAGATCCAGCTCTCCTGATCGGCCTTTATAGAGAGCAACGATCAAACTATTAAGAGTGAGTATCGGCCGATAATGACCGGCGGCCGATCGATCGGAGCATCCCTAATTATTACCGGACATTTTGACCGGCAGGTTTTGAATTTACCGGTTTTTAATACATTTTACCTGCTAAATTACCGGCTAACGGAAACCCTGGTGTGTGTGTGTGTGTGTGTTTGTGTGTGTGTGTGTGTGTGTGTGAGTGTGTGTGTGAATGTATTGTGTGTTTTTTGTTATGACACAATCTTCCACATTGCTATCCAACTTTTCAGCTAAAATACATTTTTTGGACACTTTTTTTTAACTCGAATGTTCAATTGTTTAGCTGAGTCTTAGAGTAGTACAATATAAAACATCCTTTCAATTGGAAAACAGTGTCAGCTGTCAAAGTTTACAGAGTGGAAAAAAAACAAAAGATGCTTTGAAAGATGCTTCTGGGAAGTGAGGATTGGTGCTCTCGGTTTTCATCATATCACACACGACACAAGTCACACACACTCTCCAGGTGTAAAGTGCTGTATGAAATATTTAGAGCAGTGTCAGGCAAAGACTCCTAATCGAGATGAGACACTTCTTGGCTTCATTGTTATTGTTGTCTTTATGCACTGTGAACTGTATAATAAAGCATTGGCTGAATCTGTTGCTCATCATATTATGTTATTTTAACAATTTGCTGGCTCTAGACATTGTAGATATGTCAGCTTTTTCCATATGGGAAATATAACCAAGAGTAAAATCGATTTAATAGGGTAGCCACATGTACAATATTATATAACAACTCCCATAATTTCTCTACTTTATTGACCTTTTTTTCCCTTATAAACTAATACAAAAAGTAGTTTTTCATCACAGTGACACTATCATCACTATGACCTTAGCAAAATCCATTAATCTTCAACCCAGTCCCAGGAAAGTGAGCTTTTAATACTACTTATTTGCTCAAGGAAAGAGAGAAACAAATAGTTATGCTTCCAGTATTATGTTTTTGTCAAGAAAATAATGAATCATTACTAATGAGCATATCTGTAATGTTGCAGAATGAACTTTGCATACTAAACAGATCTGCAAAATGTTCCCTTAGAACGTATTTATTTTGTTTTCTGGACAAAACCCACTTTTGCAATACAAGATTTTCTCGTAGCAACTAAAGCATGATTCATTTTTTGAAAACATAGTTTATTTTAAAGGTTAAAGGGAGTATCAGACCACAGGGTCTTAGTTATATTGAACACGTTTAAAGCATGAGACTTGACATGAACTTTGTCATTCAATCCATGTATAATCTTTCCAAAAACTTAAGGAAAGGTCTTTTGTGGCAACATGTTTCCATTGGCAGATACCTCCCCTGGGCACAGAAAGGCCCCATCACTCAGTAATCATCTTCGTTTTTATATTTTCTTTTGTTTCTCTTTGTGGCTGCAAGACTTTGTAAGTTTAGCATCTCTTTGTGGTAGTTTTTGGTGTCTACGTTGTTATTTTATGTCTCGTGGTAGTCAATTTTGATCTCTTTGAACTTTTGTTTTGTCTGTGATTGTTTTTCTTCTTTTCATAGTCGTTGCAATTCTCATTGGGTCTCTTACCAGCTGTTTTGCATCACTTTGTAGTAACTTTTGTTGTCAATGTTTTCATTTTGAGTGTCTTTTTGTAGTTGTTTTGAGTCTCTTTGTAGTCATGTTGTGGTTGTTTTGTCTCTTTTCATTGTCGTTGTGAGTCTTTGTGTTTTTTTGCATCTCTTTGTAGTTGTTTTTGGCTTCAGCTGTGACAAAAGTGAATTAGTTAGTTAGTTAGTTAGTTAGTTAGTTGAATTAAAAAATGTCTTTGTGCTATTGAGCACCTTGCGTCTTATGACATAAATGTATTCATTCATAGACCTGAACCATGACAGAGAACACACATCCATGCAGAAACTGTGTTTCCTGCTAAACATATTTGACAACCAACACATGCAGTGTATACACAGTTAAGAGAAAACAGGGTATTTCATATTTTTAGAGTGCAATTTACCTCAATTTACTATCTTGAGTACTGTTTGAAATGAACAATTTATTCCGTCTATTTTCAATAAGTACAAGTTATATTCTCATGCAGGTACGGATTGTTGAACAGGCAATAAAAAACAGGCACCAACTCTCTCGTGATATCAGGAATAACATTTTATGTGTCAACTCCTGGCAGTGTAGACCTGTAGGAATTTACGTAGCAGTGTTGTTGACTAGAAGTGACAGGCTAATTTGTTTTTGAATTATTTTCAAGAAGCACAAACAGACTTCTGGACCTGAGCAGAGAAGGCTCCAGCATTACAGGAGGTACGCCTTTAAAATATAAATACATGCAGGTATAAACTATGAAGTGGTCTGTGCTGTGTGGACGTGTGTGCATATGCATACCTAAGTTTGAGTCAATTTGTGTGCTGTGCAATGTCTTTGGTCAGCTAAAATTGTCCATAAATATTTGATCTCCCATCATTCTGAATATACGTGCATGTAATATGTGTCTTGACAGGCAATGTCGGACCGAGAATTATGTAATATTAGTGGACTATTTTCATCATCACGCTACTTCGCAAGAGTCAATTTTAGTTCAAGCGTTAAAATAGAAGACATCCTTGAATATATCGATCATTTGATGTCACTAATTATATCATTTATACATTAACTCCAAATAGCTGATGTTGACTTGATAAGCTCCTTAAATGTTTCAGCTGTTATAGTTATGTTAGATGTACACGCAGTCTCTGAAAAGACTCCAAAGCCTTATATATCTTATTCCTCTATTCTACAGAGCTTCATTGTTGCCCAAAAACCCCATTAAAACCCATTAATGATACACGTTGTGGGACACCTTTCTTGGTTATCATCACACAGTCAATTAGTTAATAGTTCATTATAGAGCTCCATTAAAAATATTTTGATATATATATATATATATATATATATAGGGTTCCTGCAGGTTTCACCAACTCAAATGTAAGACTTTTTAAGACCTTTTTAAGACCACTTTGAATATAATTAAAGACCTATTTCACGGCAAGATAGTATGAAGGAAAATTGCTATGAAAGAAGAAATACGTCCCATACTTAAAAAGTAAATGTATTTACGTTCAACATAAGAACGATGACTGAACATAACAGCATAACAGTACATCATTGCTGTTGTAGGATTGGTGTTTAGCTACGGTATTTAGCGTCCACAGCACCTCCGCTTTTAGGGTTGACGTAGACCCAAACGTCACCCGGAGGTCCCCCGATGTTGTTGCGGGAGCTGCTGCACTAGCTCACGCTGCACTAGCTTACGCCAAATTTGCAAAAAAAAACGCTATTTTTTTTTGCAAAGGGTGCAGTGGGCTTCAAACACGTTCTCCTCCACTGGTTTCAACCAAGCACTATATTTGATGTTTTCCAACCAAATACGGTTGAACTTACACTTCCCCATATTTATTTGTAAGTAGATTCGAAGATACCTGAGCCGCTAGCTGAAGCTTGGTTGCTAGATTACTAGCTGGGTGTTCTCCGATAAGGGACCGGGGGATGCAAAGTTAGTGATTACTGGTTCCATGTTGATTTATTTCAATACAAATTGTTGGGGGGAACTGAAAGGCTATTACCGTACTGGTTACTTTGCGGCCCGGACATTTCCCCCAAAACACATTTAGACGTGATCACAATCACAGAAGAACCTTTCAAATTTGATCATTTTGAAGACCTTCTAAATCAAGTTTAAGACATTTCTTATTTTTTTTTCATATTTAAGACTTGTTAAGGCTTTTTACGACCCCGCGGGAACCCTGTACATATATAATGATATCTTGAACATGATCTTAAGACATCACTGGGGGAGCTGAACATCAAGACATTTGTGTTTGCCTGACATTGTAAAAACATGGTCCAGAGTGCATGTTTTGCTTTAGGCTAACATGCTCACAATGAATATGCTGACATGTTCATGTTTAGCAGGAATAAGGTTTACCATTGTACCCCATCTGACTCTGATCACCCGCAAAGCCAACCCTTCACATTAAGCTGGGAGAATAAAATCAATGTATATCTGAAAATGTTGTGAACTGTTTATATCTGTATGTTGCTAATTGTAAATCTGTATTTGGCCATGTGTCATTTCTTTGTACTGGTGGTGAAAGTGAATAACCCTCTAGTACAATACATCTCTATGTTGATAAAAAGTCAGGGGTGAATCCTCTGGGCACCCTGAATGTCTTTAAGCATGTATAACTATCCAAGTGTTGGACCAACTGACAGATCGAATGACCATCTTTGTAATCTTAGGAGCCATGCCGCTAACATGGCCGAAATATGGTACACGTCATTGATGGTATCTAAAATGTGTGAAATGGTATGCAATGTAAATTAACTATTTTGTATTCATCTCAAATGTGCTTACGGCTTTATGGAAACCAAAGCTTTTTGACATTCCACAATTTTTGTGTCAATATTCGTCAGGGCATATGAGCCGTTAAAGATTTAGTAAGAAGAAAAGTTGTCATTCAAATACAGCTCTTAACATTCATGCCTCAATAGTTGGTTCACAGGAATTCTAAACGGGTTTCCCTAAATAATTGGCATGTAAAGTGTAAAGTTATACGCCACCTGTAATATAAATGAGCTCAAATTGCAATACCTTGTCAAATCTGGTTATGTTGGGTTACTACATGATCCCCCAAACAGCATGCTAGCAAAGAGTATTATGGTAAAAAAAGACAGAGGTAAAGAGAATCTATTGAGTATATGAACACTTGAAAAACAGAATCTAAATAAAGTTTCTAAAACCATATGGGGGAATAAGTACTGAGAAACTGATGACTATGCTACGATTACTCAACATAATGGAATTGAATGGTGTCAGTGCGGTATGAATTTCTATGCCTGCGCTGAATTTGTGTGCGTTCGCATATTGGGAGTGTGAACCATGCTGAGAAAATATTCATTGATTTGTATTTGTAGAAGTGTGGGAAACATAACGATATTTCATATTCACTTATCTGTATGCTCTGTGAAGGAAATTAAGAGAGAGAGGAGGAAGCTTCAGGAAGAGAGTAGTTATATGAAGAGACAGAGCCCAGACACTTACGGAAAATGTAAAATTATTCATTATTGGCAGGCAGATATTTATAAAAGTGTTTTAATGAAGTGCTCTAACTTTATATAATATTCACTCTGGTAGCCAAGCTGGAGAACTACTCTCAGCAACAACAGTTAAAGCTTTTCGAATGAACACCCACTCATTATAAACATACCATTTTATTTTTTATAAAGTGGTAACTGGTCCAGACAATATATGTGCGCAATGGCATTCCTTATGCTTATTTAATCAAAACATCTCTAGATTATAACTTCAAAAATTAGTTGAGAAACATAAAAATAGATCAAAACAAAAATAATCAACTTCTGTGATGATATAAAATGTTTGTTAGCCTTTTTTTTTTGACAAAAAAAAGCAGAAACCGCGTTTTAGGCCTCTGGAATATTAATATTCGCTGCTCTGTTTTAAATCAGAGTGAATATTTCTTCTGTTTTGAACTGGAAAAACATTTAAAGAGATCACATTGGACTTTCAGAAATGTGGATTTACTTTTTAACAATTTACTGACTAAATTAATTGATAAAAACGATGAATCAAGAAAATAAATCTTTAGACCAAAATAAAATGAAAATAATATTTAGTTTCAGTACTAGTCCATGTTCCCTAATTCTTTAATGTAGGTAAATGTTCACATAATGTTTTCTTAATATACAATAGAAATGATTATATTAATCAAAGGATTGTTTATTTAGAGCCTATTTAGTTCGGTATAGATATACCTATTCTTAAAACGACGATCATCGACAAGGGATAAGATATAGAGTAAACTGTTTGAAATGAGGGTGTCTTGTAGCGAAGACACTGGGAACTGGTGTCTGTGTGGAAACTTCACATGGTCAACATGGCTCACAGGTCAGGTAGGAGGGCCCCTTAGTAGAATTAAGTTTAAGGCCCCGGGAGGTCAGGACCGGATCTGACCTTATGTACTCAAGCTGAAAGATAGAACTCTCCTCAGGGATCTGTCTGACAGGTTAATCCCTCTTTACTTGGATTTAGTGGAACACATTTCTTCTAAGAACTGCATGTCAAGGCAGGTTATAATGGATGTATACATATCATAATAAACAGATTAACATAGAAACAAGCAAATGATATCTCCAAACAATTAACCCCATGGCAACCCTATCGGTCTTAAAGGTAGGGTAGGTAATTCACTTCAGAAACACTTAACTCTTAATGCTCTTAACATCCCGATAGCAATGAATATATGAAATGCTTTGACAATAAATACATACAAACAAATTCATCTGTGGAAGCCGTGGCGCTGTAAAAAGCACGACCAATTATTTTAGCCGGCCCGGCTAAAATAACTGGATGGCCTACCTGCCTGTCAGCCTTCCATCTCGTGCCCTCATTGGTCATGTGCGCGTTCGTGTGTGTTGGAGGAGGGGCTCTGTAAGGAAGTCTGAAGGAAGGGGCAGATTTTTTTCGGCTGCGTAGTTTCAGATTCTAGAGCACTCGAGCTGGTTTCTCCATTCTTACCTACCCTACCTTAAAGTAACTAATTAAGTGATAGCTTAAACCTTCTTATGAAAACATTTTCCAACCTTTGCTATGCTGTAATTAAAGGTCCCATGTCATGCTTTTCTGGTTATTACCCGTCCCCTTGTGTGTTATGTAGCTTTTTATGCAGGTAAACGGTCTGCAGAGTCACAAACCCTCAAAGTACACCCTGTAGCGAGTAAAACTCTAACACAGAAAAGACCTGTCTATGCTGCCCCAGAACGCCTCGTTGGGGATTTCTCTTTTTCCATTGTTTACTTCTTGGGTATATTGACGTATTTGGGTATAGTGACGTTACGTTACGTCCGCGGAGCCGTTACGTTTGGGCCAATCTGCGGACTTCCTCACACACACACACTCGGCAGGACGTTGCGAGGCTCGCTGCTGTGAGGAGCGGGACAGTGTGAGCTGGCTCACTGGTGTGGGGTCGGCGAGACAGCGAGACACCGCGGAACAGAGCCTGAGCACACACACAAACTCCCAGCCAGGCTGCGGGTGTGTGTGTGTTTCGGGCTGGGTTTAATTGTGTCTCGCTGTCTCACAGAAGGCCACTGGGCTCACAGGGAGGGGGGGGGGCAGGAGCTCCAACAAGCCGTTTAGGACAGAGAGTGAATACACATATTTTACAGAGATGCTGTATGAGAAACCAATGTGAGTTTGGAAAATTGCACAATATAAATGTATTCTAGTATACCTCAACAATGGAATTATGATCAGTAGAAATGGCCATGACATGGGACCTTTAACTGTTTTTTTTTTATGAAATCTTGACAGATTAGACAATAATGGTGTCCCCATTTAGTGTCATTTTTCAAGATACAGGACAAGACATGGTGAATGTTATGTAACCTACGTGATGTAGGTTTGGTTAGAATATTACTAACACTTAGGTTTAGGGAACAAAACTACTTTGTTAAGATTTGTTAAACCAAATTAGCTTGTTTCGTACATTAAACAACAAAGGTAAGTATGTGATGTATGATAAAATAAGTCAACCTTGAGTTTTGGTTCGAATCAGGACATGAAAAGCATATTAAAGTTTCATTTGTGACAAAACAAAATTGCCTCAGTGAGGTAAGTTACATTCCTCAAGTTAAGACATCACGCAACATTAAATGATTATATTTTGGGTTTTCAATGAAAAAAACAAACCCCGAACAACTCCCACAATGGACTTTCTCACTTTTCATAGTCATTTTATTTTCTCACTACTACAGCCATTAAGAGCAGCTCTGCTTGTTCTTAACTGACATTAGAAGGATATGCGGAGCGTCACCGTTGATGCGTACTGCGACTGAGCACATGCAGTCAAAAAGATGTGTCTCTTTGTTTCTGGATTCTGGGTTTTATCAAATACGATTTACCCAATCAGGGTATTCTCAGGGAAAATAGATGTGATGCAGTCAGACTTTGCAAAACTAGTCAATATCATACTAGTTTATGAATGATAATACCTTTTCTTGGATTGGATAACAAGCAGCACTGAAAAGTCAGATTAATATAACAGTTTCCTGTGTGTCACTGGAGATTTTTTATTGACCTCACTTTTTCTTTCTTTAGAATACATTTCTTGGCATGAAAATAGTCACATATTGAAAACAGTACTTGCAGCTACTGTGTAAAAATACTTGAATACCCTGCTTTGCTTATGCCATCACGTATGCTTTTCGACTGAGATTCTTGCCCATTTCCAAAAATACCAATGTGTTGGTATTTTCAGGCTTCATGTTGTGTCCCTCTTCTATTTCCTACCTTTCACACAACCAAGTTTACTTGTAAATGTGCCACACAAAGTTTGACTTGACTTTACTGGCTGAGGTGAGGTAAAACTTTGCCATGGCCTAATATACCAGTGGCACAGGCTCACAGTCCTTTGAGCTATACTGGCTCATAAGCAGTGTCTCTTTTGTCTTTACTGCCAGGCCAAACCCAGTTGGAGTGTGGCTGAGCCAAACGTATCCACAATCTGGCCAAAGCTAACCAAAACCTAGAAGAAAATAGTCAATTTCTATCCTTCATTTTATGTGGAAATAAAATGCTATAGTTTACCACATATAGGTGTTATAATTTCAAACTTTTCACACTGACTGGCTGATCTTCTGAGTGTTTTTTAGGTGTGTTTGTATGATGTGTACACTTCCTGTCCTGGAAACTGTCCTGGAAACTGAAGGTACTTAAAAGGTTTGTTTGTAAGAATGTAATGCTGCTATAATAGTGATAAACTGTCAGGGTTCTGGGTTTTGTCGGCTGATTCTGCACAACGTGTGCTCATTATTTCCAAACCCTGCTGTGGGCGGGTTGGTTTAGCCAATCAGTTTAGATCCAAACCAAAGCAGACCAAACACAGCCAACCTCTGCCAGGCTGAACTCAGATAGCCAGTCAGTTCCTGTCAAGACCATAAGTTAATACATCTTCCAGTGCATTGCTTCCAAACAAGAGTTTTGAGATACATTAATCTTGAGCCATGTCTTTTGGGCTCATGAGTGTGTTTTCAAAAAACGATACAGTTTGTACTGATGTAGTATGTGGTCAGAAATGCTGACTCAGTGGTAAGACACAGCTTTATAGAATCTGTCATTGACAATAACAACATACACTCACACTAAAGACTGTCCCCGTCTGTCTGTCTGTCTGTCTGTCTGTCGGTCTGTAGCCACATACATATGGAGTTTTGCTGCTTTTCTCTGTTTTACATCTTATTCAAATTAATATATTTTTCACGGATTGACATAAAATAACGTAAAAGGGCTGTCAATGTTAACACTTGCGAGTAATCTCGAAACCTTATGTTAAAACAAATGTACGTAAATGAATCACATTACCAAGTTCAACCCTAACATAATTGAAGTGCTAATGCAATACATGAACTGCATGGCAGTGAAAAGACAAAGAAAGCGATCTTTAGCCTTACTCTGGATACGCAAGGTGTTGAGAGATATTCTCACATGAATAATGTGTGAGTGAAATGACGGCAGGTGTGAGGGATTTGGCTTCTCAACCTGCAATAGTGAGACTTGAAAATCTACCTGGATACTATAATGAGACCGCAAGAGAGCTGACCTTTCTAACCAAGTCAACATATGGCATATCAACACACACACACACACACACACACACACACACACACACACACACACACACACACACACACACACACACACACACACACACTGCCAATATGTGTGTGTGATGCTCGATTCTTCCAATAGAAATCAAATGTCCTCACAGTGATAGAAACATGAAAATAAAAGAAGATAACACTTAGGGATTGGACCTTTTATGGTTCTGGGTATTTTCTTTTATGAATGAATTGCACTCATAGGCATCATTATGGAGATGTGTGTCGGCATGTGTAGTGCACAGGTGGACGATTACTAAAAGGTACCAATTATGAGGCAATCTGCCAAATGGAGCACATTGCAAATCTGTGTGTGTGTGTTTGGGTGTGTCTTTGAGGTGCCCCAGAGGTATCAAATATTAGCAGACATGCCAAACGGAACATATTGTAGATTAGGGAGGTGGAGGGGGCTCAGCCATCACTTGGCAACAACGCATCTCCATCACCACCAGGGGAACGGATGAAAAAGATTTACAGCTCAAATGGAATTAACACACGCACACACGAACACGCACGCACCCTGGCTTTTTGGAGTTTGACATACTTGGTCTACATCCTAAATGTTTTTAGAATAATGTTTTGACATCAAAGCCAAAAACACTTCTTAGAGAGACTAAAATGTTTTATATTGATTTATTATTTGTCCTTAGGCACTACCTCTATTTTAACATATTCTATATTTCCTATTATAACTATTAATTACATGTTCCTTGAGTGAGTGTTTGTTGGTTTTCAAATCTGTGATTAGCATCACATTGCAAGACTTTTGAAAGAGTAGACACATGATATTATAATAAAAAAGTTTGTGGTGTTTTAACGAAGCAGAATTTCTCCGTTTATACATTTTTTTAATAACACAGGCAATACTTTAGTTTGACGCAGTAAAATGAGTCACCATTAAGGAACGTCTTGCTGCAGGCTGCTGTAATTTTCTCTCCAAATGTCAGCCAAAGCCACTAATGCCATTGGCTGCGACTATCACTCCGGCTCAAGTGATACCATCAAAGATATTTGCATGTTGTCAAACCAATTAAGTTTGGTTGTCAAATCTAACGCTCAAACTCTGTAGTTAAGCAAGATTTATTTTTGCCCTGACTTCACTATGAGAGAAGTAAAGGCCAGGGCTTTGTCAGGACTCTGCCTGGGGCTATGGGCTGATTGAGGGGCAGTGCACGGACTGTAACCCTGTGTTCTGACTTATACCAACAGCAATACAGGAGTCAAAGTGCAAAACATATGTCTGGATTTGGTTAACTGTTTAAATTCTACTCTATTCCTCTAGTTTTTGAAGAATCACAAGCTATTCTAGCGGCTCTATGAGGCTGTAATGTCCATTTAGTTTATCCTTTGGGAACCATGAATGTCACAGTGTGGCAATTTAAAAGTTGTTGAGATATTTTAGTCGCGATTAAAGGGGTCGAAATCTGACCAACCAATGGGATCCAAAATCCACATCATTTATAATCAGTTTCTAGGTAAATTACTGTTTTGTGTGTAATATATTACATTATAGGATACTTTTAAGAGACAGTAATAAGTTAATTTACAATAAAAGTAGTTCATTACAATTCCAGGAGTGCGTGATATTGAATATCCTAAAGATGCGTGTCCAAGTTGAGATTTTCTCTGGCACAAAACATTTGTTTTTGACATAGCACAACTATATTTTAATGCTCTTAATATAATTAATTTCTTTAAAGCACTTTGAATTGTCTCGAGTTGAAAGGTGGTGTATAAATAAACTTTCCAAGACTTCTTTGTTTCAATTTTAATTTTGCTGTAATTATTTTTTTTTCACCAAACATGCAATTTCTTTTTAACCAAAACCTGACACCCGCACTGTTTGATCCTGCTGTGGACAGATTGGTGCCGGCATGTTAGTAACATGACAAACCTCTGCCAAATGTTACAGTTTTTGGACATATTTTGTAAGATTAAAGATCTGACGGGGTCAGGCTGACACTGGTTGTTGTCTTGTTCCATTAAGAGGTATATTGGAATCAGCTCAGCTGTACACATAGGGGTATAAGGCACACTGATTCACAGGGCACAATTGCGCATGGTTTCCAGTAAAACCATCAGAAAACTCTAGACGAGGAATTCTCCATTTCAGCCTCAAGCTAGGATAGATAACGGAGCACGTACACACACTCAAACACACAGTCCTAATAGAGTATTATCTTGGCTGTAAGCTCTTAAGATTTTCCTGCTGAACATACAACTGCCTATTAATACATTTTAATAGGGGTCGTCAGTACTACTGTGCTGGGGAAAAATACCTACGCTCATGGTTACTTCTCTCAGATCAAATAACTCACTCACTCACACACGCACGCACGCACGCACGCACGCACGCACGCACGCACGCACGCACGCACGCACGCACGCAGGCAGGCAGGCAGGCAGGCAGGCACGCACGCAGGCACGCACGCACGCACACTCTTTGGTTAATTTATCCTTCACTTGAAACTAAATTGGGTTAAAGAAAGTAATTAACTCATAATAGCCTCGACCAGGCTGCCAATTAACATGATGTCTGTATGTGTGTGTGTGAGAGTGTGTGTGTGTGTGTGTGTGTGTATGTGTGTGTGTGTGTGCTCATGCACAGGAGTTTGATGTGTATATGGTTTTATATAGACATGTAAATGACACTATTGTATCTATATGTGTCGAGTTCCCCACGTGATTAGGTCTGTGTGCGTGTGTATGAATTAATAGATTTTTTTTCTTCGTCTGGCCGTATTGGGAAATTAAAGTTACACAATTAATTTTTATTACCCTGAAGGCCTTTTCAATTATTACTTAACACTGTTGGCAGGATAGAGAATAGTAGTCTACAAGGGTCAGTAAGACTAAATCTAGCTTGAAGAAAGGAAAGAGAAACCCAGAAAAAGAAGGAAAGGGAGTTGAATGGTCATTCAGGCAATGTGTCAGTCAGTTAAGCATTCACTCACAACACATTACAGCAGCAGAGGCAGACTTTGTTGATCTCAGGGAATCAGACCTCGGCTGCTGTCGGGCTGTTTTCTGCCTGCTGTCAGTCGCTTTTCCCAAACACAACAGCTTATTCTTCTTTAGGGATGGCAGAAGTGGAGACAGGGAAAAGAAGGCATACTAACACACACTGTCCAGAGTTCATCAATCAAGCAGAGACTGTTTTGAATTACCGGCTGAATTTCAAGGCTGTGTGAAGGCCGTATGTAGATATCGCCCTGGAATGAATTTCAAAAAGTTATTGATATAGTGGTGAATAACTTCATAAGAAAAATAAGCCACTAACTGACACAAATGTGTATGAACTGGGAAAGTACCAGGAAGCCAGGCATCTAAGAAAATGTAAAGCTGAATTCATTCTTACATTTTATAGTCAATCAGGTCAAGTGGATAGGTATTACAAGGTAATTTTAGATATCCATATTACAAATCTTAAACAAAAATGGTTTATGTTTTCCCCATTTATGGTCACATTTAGCGTAAAGTAGACAATAAAGCAGGATATGCTTTAGGGCAAACTTTTTGGTAGTTTCCGGGTTTGAGTGTTTTCTGTGTCCTTGTCTTAGAACTTTAACCCTTTCAAAGTGTGTTTTCTAATTAAGTTAATTTTAACACTTTGGTTGTTATCCTTTTCAGGGTTTTCGGCTTTAATAAGGTCTAACTGCTCGTCCAAGTATTGTCAATTACATGGGGGGACTGGAACTGAAAAACAGCCCTGGATTCGGACCCAAACCAGCCACCAACAAGAGCTGTGGTGCTATTTGTTTAAGTACCGGAGCACACCTTTGATGCATGCGAGCATTTACACATGCATGCATGCGCACGGTTGTGGCTGGTTTCGATTGTTATGTTATCACTGTAAATGAACAGTTTCCAGCCAGAATCAGCACAGCAGGAAGGTCAGTAAACCAGTCTAAATTGATATATGAGTGACGGTGAGTTGTTCTTACAGTATCTGCTGCACACAGCTTCTTCATAGCATGCATAGTATGTACATTGACAACAGTTGACTTGATCACGGAAAAGTCACCCCCTGGTCACTTATGGTTCCACAAATACGTTGGTGTCGAGACGAAAGTCAATATTAAAATTAAAATAATAATATCTGATAAAAAACGGACGGATAAATAATTATTTGTATGTATTTTCGTTTAGATTATTATTATTATAGTATTGTTCAATACCAATAGGGGTATTTGTTTTATTTTGAATAGCGTAGGCTACTTTTCTTAATGATAAGCGAGCTGTTTTTAAAAAATATTAATGCCGCTTCCGGTAACACGGCAACAAAAGGGGCAGGAATTCTGATGGCCGCTCTTTCTTCCCAAAGCCACGGAGGGAGAAGTTGGCGACAGTGTGTGTGAGGCTCCAGAGACGCCGTTGGTTTTCAACCTGATGAAAATCTGCATAAAATCTGATGAGAATCTGATGAGAATCTGATGAGAATCTGATGAGAATCTGATGCAAAGTCTGATTTAAAAACTGCTGAGCAGAAAATAAAGACAAAAGAAAGAATCTGAGTTGTCCAAGCATCCTCTGTTGCCCTCCAGCCTCTCAAGTTCGGGCAAAACACTGAATACAGGCCAAAACCCGGAAGAACTTGACATTTGGCGAAGGCCACAAAGTCAAGATGGCGGAGGCCAAAATGCCAAATTGTAAGCCATAATACTGTAGTCCACAAACCAATAGTTGACGTCACAGCAACTACCTCCATTACAGTATATGTTCTCAATATGTACAATTCAACAAGTAAATCGGTACCAATTCAACAGTTGATGAGAGAAAAAACATAACACAGCGCACATTGAACTGAACCAATGAAGGTCATCATAAACAAAGCTACATTGAGCACATGTGCTTTGTAAAGATGTGCACAGAAATGTGTCCTAAGCAAACAATGTAAAAAAAAACACGCATTTTTATACTTTTGTGATAAAATAATCTATATAAAAAAATATTTTTGTATCAAAACCCAATTCCACAATCATTAGTCTGACATTAGCCCTATTATCATAATCGTTATTGCCATCATAACCTCAATTTCCCTTCTTATCATCCTCCAAATCAATCATCAACAGTGATTAATCACTCAGTAGAAATGGAAGTAAAAACTGACTGAGCTTTTTATGAGTCCAAAAAAGAAATGCCACTCAAGATGATTCGCAGAATCTTATCCCTACTTCTCAATTTAATAATTGAACATGTGATATGTCCAGTATCTAGGTACATCGTCTGTGTAAAGATATCGGATAAAACGGTCATTTAATGCATTTAAAACCTGGTAGTTATAACAAGCATTCTGATTATGAATCCAAAGGCCTTCATAATCAAGCGTTTCTCCTCATATAGATTTGATCTCCAGATTGAAGTCAATGCTATATTAGGTATCAGAATCCATTGGGGGATTTTGGCTTTTGGTTTGGGACCATGTATGGATTTTGTTCGTAGAAGAGAAATGTCTAAATTGAGATGATTTGGACACTTGTCAAGATGGCATTTCATGATGTACATATTAATAAGTATAAGTAGGGTTTCTTATTTTGCTGTGTTCGGGGAGGTTTGTAAGCATCAACCTTATACATTTGTAGGGACAAGCTGTCAGTTTATTATCTCGGATCGAAGACAAAAAACAGCACCGAAAAATAATTATAGGGAGGAATGACATGCAGAAGAAGCTACAAATCCTAGACGATCCTGTGCCTCAATATCAGGTCATACATATTTATTTTTCTCTTTATAAGAGACTAGTCTATTTCCTGAGTACTATAAGTAAAAATAGCTTAAAAAAGTGTAAATAATGCATTTGCTGGGGACTATTTACAGAGCTGGATTCACACACATATGGTGCTCCGCTGTGTATTTATGGCTGCAGGATAGTGCGTGTTGAATTGTCTCAAAATAAACTACAGCGCCTATGTTCATCATAATAAAGGAAAATGTCACCCTGTGCAACACAGTGTGACTCATTGATGTGTTTTTAATAGCATTTGGAGGACGCTGGTGTGTGCTTTGGGCACACACACAATAGTTGTTAGTAGATTAATCTAGTGTTGGATTTGGTATTTTCCTGAGATTGTTGACTATAGAAGAAATATTGAACATTTCCAGAATGATCCGTTAAACTCTTCACACAGTTAGTGTATTTATACGGGAACTCAATCACTCACTAAGTTACTCAGTCTTTTAGTCAAAAGGCGATGAGTCAGTGGTTTAACAATTCAGTCAATTATTCTGTCTCTCATTCTTTAAACTGAGACATTGAGTCAGCCAGTCCACTTAGTAGTTCCATTGTCATTACGCTACATGGACGTGTAGTCCTCAGCAGTGCTAATCATGTTAATGCCCTGAATATATAACAGCCAAGGAGACTGCCAAATGCTAATAACAGACCCAAGTCTGAAAGCACACACCAGCACATAGAGAGCCGGGAGAAAAACAGAAAGACTTGTCTTCTTCACTTTTCTTTCTCTGGTTCTGCCCTTTTCTAGATTTGTGTCTGTACTGGTGTACATGTATCTGAAAACGAAACAGAATACAAATATCAAGCAAAATATTGAAACAAGTAGAGAGATAGGAATGTATAGTAGGTGATAACATCATAACTGCATCATAAAAGGTTATGCTGTGTCTCAATGTGGTTACTTTCCTTAGTACAGAGCATGTAATTCACTGTTCAACAGTTTCGCAGTGTGGGAATTTTAAATGTGTAGTGTCTCAAATCACACACGGCTGCTGTTCCCTCATCTCTGTTAGCTAACTAGCAACTTAATTGTAGCATGTATTCAGCGGCGGACTGGCCATGTGTGAGTCCTGGAGAGTCACAGAACGGCTGGAAGTCCAGGGCGGCTTACAGCCGGCACGCATTCATTTATAAATGTGTTTTTTCCTTTAAACATCATAATTTAAGTTGCACACGGAGAGGTGACAAGCAATACTAAGCAATACTTCTTACTCGCCAAGTAAAGATATCTTCGATAATATTATGAGTAAGATTAAGGCATTGCGACACCGCTGCCGAGGGATCTTGCATTTCCATGTGCAGTGGAGCACAAAGTAACAAAACTCCTGGCAAAAGTAATATTTGCAGTTCACATAAGCGGCCATACCTGCATATAGTTACCTGTTCAATAAACAGAATAAAATTAACAGTGGCTTGTTTTTAACACTAGTACAGTGGTACATTAATTAAATAGTGAAAATAAACTACAATAATAACTAATATTTGTATAGTGCTGTGTTGACCAAAGCAACCACAGTCGCGGCTGGTCAACTTCCATTCCTGTAGCCAAGATGGCGATCATTGAGTGTCAGAACTCAATTGATTTCCAATGTTTTTACTATTATGAGTGCACAATCCGAGTACTCATAGTGTATATTGCCATACTTTGCCCGACCAATACACTCAAAACAAGACATGTAAATAAAGAAGTATGCGTTTTGAGACACTATATATATACTTATATGCACTATGTCATATACTTTAACGACAGATGGCTATGCATTTTGCACTCATCTCTCTGCTGAAGAGAAGCAAGAAACTTGGAACAGTCTCTAAATGACATGCGTTGCTGTGGCTGGCAGGGGGGGCATGTATTGGAAACAACTTGAGGCCTTTTCTCTCCTTCCTCTTATTTAGTTGTAGCCACCCAAGGTAAAGTAGCTAGGGTGGTAAAGGGAGGAAGGGAAAGGTGATGAAAATGCAAAAGGGAGGGATAAATGGATAGTAGAAGAGGAAATCAGGGATGTTTAGGCAGTTCAATCTTGGTTAGGAAATAATCTCTTGCTGTTTGGATAATGTTAATTCATTACCCAAATAATGAATTTCCTGCTCTGCTAGCTTGGAGAAAAGCTTCATAATTGGTATTCCTGGAAATATTACCCAATACTGTATACCTTCGAAGAGATTTACTTCCTGAGTTTTCATATTGACTGAACTCTAATTATTACAATATTTTTGCTTAGATAGTTTACAGTAACTCGTTGAGGGATGCCGGAAGAAGCAGTGAAAGCTACTCATGTGAGATGCAGAAATAATTAGGGTTTACTGTTTGAGTCTGTGTTTCAGACACAGGCACAGTCACAACACTAAATTCCCTACTGACTAACTCTGTTTGTCAGGACAGAAGGATTGTATCATTGTTGGTAAACTGCAGAACAAGGTAAGACAGCTGTGCTCAAAACTATGTATGAGGATGAGTCTGTTTGGGTCTTAGTTTTACCCTCTGAAACTTTCATTTTTGGTCCATACTTTCTCTAACCAGTTAAGCCAGTTCTGGAAAACCGCCCTAAGAGGATTTATGTGCCCCTGATAAGCACGTCCACCTCCATTGTCTTGTTGGCATTTATTAGCCGCTTGGACATGTCAAGCTCCACTTCTGTTATGCCTTTTATGGGATCATACCAAGTCCTAATACACCAATATACTGAACCCGGTATATGGTTGTAAAACTGAACAAATACCATTTACAAGGCAGGTCAGAGGTTACATGGGGGACAACCTACTCAGGGAACACATTGAGCGACTCATAAAAACACCCTATTACATCACATGGCAATGTTTTTGGACAGCAGTGGTTTGCTCTGAGACCCGTCAGTTTTTAATGCAAAAAAAGTAACCTTTCACCAGCATTATTATTCATGTATGGTAGTGTGATATACTTCAACATGTGGATATTGTTATTTTATTTTTTTTTACGAATGGAAGGTCATTGTCAAGATGGGAGTGTAAAGGCTCAGCTTTAATGGATTTTTTGTGTCAATTCAAGGCAGTGGAGCAACACCACATTTACCTGATAAATGTGTCAATGTGATCCTTAGCAACTATGTTGTAAGTTAATCTTAAGCATTGAAATTGCGTTCCTCATTTATAGAAAATTCATTAATGTGGCTGGAAACGTTAATAAAACTGATATGACTTCCTCTGTCTGACTGTAACCTTGAAGACTGTTTTCTCATTCAGAATGAATGGTAAAAGCAAGCCAAAGGCTCTGCTAGCTCTTTACACTGAAGCTTATTAATGCAGTATATCGCTACTCTCAATTTATAACACGCTCAAACAAACTTTGTATATTCACAATGTCTGAAAGGGCGGTTTTTGAAATGTCAGATGTCCCACAGTGTGCGGTTGCATTGATATGTGTTTGATTACTAACACACTGAACAGCATTCTCTCATGTCTTTTATTCAATTTTTTAATATGCTTGTTTTGTCAATGCGTCTGATGAGTGTAATTAAGCAATAAATCTCCCTGTTTTATCATTTAGATGTGTGACCATCTGGCATTTAACAGCCCGCGTACACACTTACGGTGTGTTTGATGAGCTGTGGATAAATGTGTGTTTGTCTGAGTGCAGTAAATATGTTCCCTTCTGTCTGTAAGTGTCTATTTTAACCTATAAGGAGCATTACATTTCATCATCTGTTTGTGTAGGAGCACTACATCAAGCGGAATAACTGATGCAGTGGCTCATTAAAGTCAGCTTTTTAAATATGTGGTATTCTACTGACAGCACAGAAAAGTGCCTATATAAGCATATTAATTGTATGTTTATACATTACTGCTACAGTTAGTATTTAACTTGGCCAGTAGACATATTTCAAACCTCTGAATAACAGACAAATTGTTCATATAACGGATCACAATAGCTAATTTTACACTGGATAAATGTCCTTTGTAAGTACCTTTGTAATACGGTTAATCGCCTATTTTCACAGGCAGCCTTTCATTATTGCTGATTAATGATCAGCAAATTATGATCCTGAACCCCCTTTAGGTCATTCTTGACTCTACTAGGAATATGAATATATTCAGTGCAGACAAACAGTACCTCAGGACAAAATAGATTAATTTAAATAATTATATTATATCAATTATACAATCAGTTCAATGTGGTCCTACTCAAGTAATCTAAATTAAAACATAAAATACGTCTTTTGCTTATCGCCTCCAAAACAAAGTGTACTGTATACGTTTTTGTCTAAGTGGTGAAGGCGACCATTTTTGATATATTTCCTGATACTCAATTAGTTTTCGAAACCAGCCATCAGGCTTAGGGAGTAACAGATTACATGTAACGGGATTACATAATCAGAATACAAAAAAAAATGTAGTCGGATATCTGGTTAAAATTTGAACTACTGGCAGAATAACAATGTTGCAATACATTTTAAAATAAAAATGATTATATTATAGGTAAAGATACTGGCTGAATTTTCTTCTCGTTTATCATTTAGTCTGGTTTCATTCTGGTTTTCATTTTTTATACCAAATATATTGGTTTCTTCTTTTCTCAAGTGACATTGTTCTGTTGTCTTGCATAATACACTAATGTTTAAAACTTCCTTTTGACATGTCTTTAATATTGTATTTATGACCAGTGTTGGGTGTAGCGCGTTACAAAAGTAACGGAGTTACAGTAGTGTATCACTTTTTGCTGTAACGAAGTAATGTAACGCATTACTAATGAAATGTAGGTAATATACTACCCATTACAATTCTCATTAACACAGTTACAACTCATTTTAACCCGAAATGAAATGGTGTTTTGTTTTTTAAGAATTCACTAACATCGCGAGACATTCCGACACCAGAGAAAAATTGTGCCGGTAGATTAGTAACCTGGTGTTTACGTAATCAGTCAGGCTGATCTTGATGAGCCTGAAGGGTGTTCTTTTCCCAATAATGACCAATCGCTGCACATTATTCCGCTTATTACATGGCCAGATACTAAACAAACTAAGGAATCGACTCCCAATATTAATTGAAATGATTTTATTGACTTAAAATGATCATATTTCTTCCGCTAAGAAAAAAAAAAACTCCATTCCACGGCGTACCAACGGCTGGAACTTCGACAACAACAACTTTACGGCAGCACTGTCCAACTCTGTTCACAGATTCTGATCCACTAACAAGTCCTTAAACAGTGCAGAGCCCATACCGTGTTCCTTTTTGTTTACTTCTTGTCTGTCTTCTTCTGTTCATTTATCTGACGTCCAGCGCTCTTTCTTTTACCCTCTTTTACTTTCTCTTTCTTGATCCTCCTTAGCAACGGAATTGACCAATCAGAATCGAGTATTCAACTAAGCCTTGTAATAAAAGTTGTTAGTAGCCTTAAGGGCAGGGGTCTCAGACTCCATTTACCTGGGGGCCGCTGGACGTAGAGTCTGGGCAAGTCTGGGCCGCTTCAACATTAACAGTTCTTCAACATCTTCTTAATATGAACGGTTCTTCACAACATAACTATTCACAGTTGCTCTTGCCTACTCCTTGCTGGTAGAGACCTGGCAGCGCTTCCTCTCACACAGCTGAGCCACATTTGGTTTGAGGGAGGAAGCAGTTGAAACCCTTAGTATGGCTTGAAAATGTTCATCACTAAGTCTGGACCTGTACTTTGACTTATTGAAGGTTATGGTGGAGAAGAGCTGTTCACACATATATGTGCTCCCAAAAAGGCACATGGTCCGCTTGAACATCCTGGAAAGCTCAGGGAAGGAGGGGGGCAATTCTCTCATGAACTGTCCAAGCTTGTCTGCTTTCCCATTCACTTCCCTGAACTTGGCTTTGAGCTCAGAATTGCACTGCAGGTCAATGAGCTCCATTTGAAGCACACCAGGGGCATTTTCACATCAAAGGAGAAGGGGTCTGCAAACATTTGGAAAGTGGCTCTGTGTGTCTTGAAGTCTGCAAACCGCTGATCAAATTCCTCCTGTAGCTTCACAATGGCATCAACATACTTCTCACCACTGAATGCTGTGCCCCTGTCCATGAGAGCCTTGCATGCTGGGAAATGGCAGAGGTTTTTCTGAGGGAGCTGGGCTTTCCATAACACCAGTTTTGTAGAGAATGCTTTGACATTGTCATATGCTGCACTGACAAGCTGGCCCTGGCCCTGCAACTTCTTATTCAGTGCATTCAGCTCCTGCGTGATGTCAACAAGAAAAGCTAAGTCCATGAGCCATTTGGGATCACTCAGCTCGGGAACAGCCATCCCTCCCTTCTCCAGCATGAATACTTTCAGTTCTGTTCTCAACTCAAAAAACCTCTTCAGGGCGTTTCCCCTGCTGAGCCAACGTACCTCTGTGAAGTAGAGCACATCCTCATATTCTGACTCAATTTCCTCCAAAAAAGCACGGAACTGGCGGTGCTTTAAGCCCCTGGATCTGATATGGTTGATGCATTTCACAACGACAGACATTACATTGTCAAACTTCAAGCATTTGCTGCAAAGGGCCTGCTGATGGATAATGCAGTGCAGAGCAATAGCCTCATCCACACCCTCCTCCTCCAGTTTTCTTTGAACAAGTGCCACCAGCCCATTTTTCCTCCCTGTCATTGATGGCGCTCCGTCGGTCGTAATTCCAACAAACCTCTTCCATGGCAGAACGATATCCGCAATGGCATCACACAGTTGCTGGAATATCTCCTGAGCGGTGGTCTGGCCATGCATTGGTTTCACTGTCAGCAACTCCTCTGTCACTTCAAACTTGTCATCAACACCACGGACATACATTGCGAGCTGAGCGGTGTCAGTGATGTCCGTGCTCTCATCAAGAGCCACAGAGTATGCACAGAAAAGTCACTTGATAAGTCAGAAATGCACTCTGCCACTGTGTTAGCTGACAGGCTGATGTTGTTAAACTGACCCTTCTTTTCTGGACAGACTATACTTGCAGCCTGCAACATGCACTTTTTTACAAACTCGCCTTCCGTAAACGGCTTTCCCGCCTTAGCAATCATCTCACTCACCACATAGCTAGCTTCGATCAGCCTCATTGCTTCCTTTCTTGAAGAGATTTTGTTGCTTCCATAGACATTTTTTTAGCTCTGTGACTCTTTTCTCTCTCTCGTCTCCCAGGTATTTTGCATATTCTGCATGTTTAGTTGAGTAGTGACGTTTGACGTTATACTCCTTGTATACAGCGATTTTCTCTGTGCATATAAGGCACGTTGCGTTTCCCCTGTACTCGACAAAAAAATATTCAGTCTCCCACTTCTCCTGAAATTTTCTGTGGTCATCATCGACTTTTCTTTTCCCTGAAAGTTTTGATGAAGACATGACTGGGCGATATATTTTCCTTCCACTCTGTGTCACTTTTGGATCACTCTGTGATTGATTCCGCTGCGCGCATTTGATTGACGTGTGGCGGAGTTCCCTCGGAGGGGGGAGGGGCGAGGGAACTGCACGCAGCAGTTCCCTGCCAGCAGCGGGATCAATCCAAAAATAAAATTAAAATCTAAAAGCGCAAACGTAAACGCGCGGGCCAGATTAACACTATTACGTGATATCAACAACCGGGCCATGAGAAACTGTCTCGCGGGCCGCGTCTGGCCCGCGGGCCTGGAGTCTGAGACACCTGCTTAAGGGCCTACACAGTTGCTGCACTAAACTACATTTTAGCATTTAAAATACCTAGCCATTATTTTGCGGTTATTTTGGTGAGAGTAACTCAAGAGTAATATAAAAGTAGTGTTACATTTCAGAGACAGTAATATTGTAATGTAACTTATTACTTAAAAAAACAGTAATATGTAATGTATTACATTTTGGAAGTAACTTGCCCAACACTGTTTATGACATTGCACTTAATTTAATCAGGTTACAACACTTTTATGTTTTACTCATATTAGGTTACTGATTACATTGTTTTGCAGGTAACTTGTAATTGTGATGGAATACATGTTTAGTGTTACTCTCCTAACCCTGTCATTAATGGCTCTTGGTTGGCAATGGCGCCCACCTCCATAAGTAGACTTTGTCGCACAAAGATGTCCCCTGAATTCCCACTTTGTTCTTGGTGGACTACAGTTGTAATTACTAAAGACACTAGAGCTTTGCAATTGGAGAATTAACATATGTGGTTGTTTGGGCACTTGTTTTTTGCTCAATTAAATAAAAAGGAGCCCAATTGGGCAGGAAACTACACTGTTTCTTGTAATGACCATTACAGATTAGGGAGTCTTTGATGTTCGTTCAGTAATACTTTCCTCTTGATCAAGTAAAATATGTGGAAATCTGGGATTTTTTCTTACCCTTTTCACAGCAAAGTAAAAGGCGGCTCCACATTCAGGGCGATGGAGTAATGCTCTGTCATAGCCGATGGGTGTTAGCGGTTACGGGGTAACTGGGTTAATATGAACTCTAAGTGTATCCATGTCTTTTTATTTGATTTCGGCTTGAGCCTGTCTGAAGGCATACAGGGACATGCCATATTTCTAAATATGGACTTTAACATTTTCACCCCAGCTGAACTAATGAGATTACATTAATAGTCCATTGGGAGGATGGATTCAGTCCCATGTTGGCTCAGATTCATGTTGGCTTCCCTTTCTCTTGTTTTTATAGAAACTGTCTATTTGAATTTAGAAAAGTATGAGACTGGTGAGTTTGGCTCTGCGTTTAAGATCTCGGGTGGAATAATATTCCCTATCCTTCAGCTCAAATCTGTTGCTTTGAGTGGCCACAAAACATGGATTTATTCACATTTAAGTTAAGGTTCAACTCGACCGGAGTGCAGGGTGATTCACACTACGACTGTCCCCAGAGACTGGTACCATCACTAGTTTACAAGTGAAGCAGCCAGTACAACACACTGCACTTTCACTTTGGCTAGGCCACAAGTAAATATTTTAGCTTTGTACAGTATATGTCAGATGAACAGCTGCCTGTGTCTCTGCTGTATTGGTTTCTCGTCAAAGTCCTAACATATTGATGTTGATTGTTGACAGTTTATTGAATAGATGTCAGAATTTCTCACGGTATTTGTGGACGATGAAAAACAAGATGTGGATGAGCGCAGGTGAAAGAATAACTAGAAACACCCTTTCTGTATTTCTAGGTGTTCCCTTTTTGTCTGTCTTTTTTTGTTGGCCTTTGCTCTTATGCTCTTCTCCGCGTCTAGAATGTGAGGAGCATAAAACAATATATGCTGTGAGGTGACAAAGACAAATATAAAACACTGGTTACACACACACAAACACACAAAATCACCAAATTTCATGTCATGAAGGGCGTACACACACCAACACAGGCTGCTTACAGTCGGATTACGTATTAAAGTAAATCAAAACATAATGAAAATGCATGAGTGATTCCAACCAGCTCTCTAAAAAGAAGTGGCCTGTAACGGAGGTCTTTCCTTTCCTCTGAAAACTCTATTACAGCCAACTGTGTACTACAGTATGTTCCAACAGCAGTGTTTCGCTTTGCTAACTTTCAGTGCCATAAGTGCTTTGTCCTCTTTAATTGGTCTAGCCAAAACATAGCCTGAAACTCCACAGGCTTAATTACATCCAGGTTAACGTGTAGCTGCCAGCATGATGTGGCAGAGTGTTCGGGTGACTGCATATTCATCCTAATTTATTTTTTGGTACATAAGGATTACGTTTGTATGGCAATATGAAAAAACTATTCCATTCATAGCAATTATAACTTTCAAATGTAGCTGAATAAATACATCAAATTTATTTGTGAGTCATAACCAGCATAACACATATATTGAAATATGTAAAAAAAAAAAATTATATCCCAGATAGATTTTAGCGATTAAAAGTCTCCAATGTAACTGAAAGGGCTTAATAAAATATAACTACTAGACTTTATTTTTTATTCAAGAATTACATTTCATCTATAGTGCTACATTGTTATTTATTTATTTTTATGGTTGAAGATTTAAACTGTGCACTATAATATATGGGAAAAAATTAAGAAAAGTGAATTAATCCTCAAAAGAGACATCATTAAAGGAGAAGAATGTGAGGGGCAATAACTGTCACAGCCTTTATCATGCTCACATATAATGTATAATAATGTGCCTTCTTATAGCTAAAAGGCCAGTGTTTCCCCTACCATTGTCTTGGAGGGGCACTGCGCCCCGCCAACGGAGCCCCGCGCCCCCCCTGAAATTCAAGGTGGTAAAAAAAAAAAAAAATGTAATCTTTTTTTTTTTTTTAGATATATATAGCACCAAATTGCAACTAATCTATATCTACTGTCACTTTTCACATTGGACATGCTTTTATTAAATAAACTAAACGCTTTCATTTTAAGTTGTGAGTTTAGTGTTTTTGACCCTAAGAAACACTGACGCATTAATCAATAACAATAATCCACAGCTCCTCTCTCTGCTCCAGAGGATTTAAAAAATATATTTCCAATGCCAATTTTGTAATTTTGTAATAATAAACATGGGTCAATTTCTCCCAGTGCCCTCTTATTTATATTATTTAAGATGGCCTTTGTACTTTGAGTTTCCAATAGGTCAAACATGAGGTGTTACTGGATCTTTGTAGACAGCATAATTGCATTCCAAATAGAAGCTTACATTTCGGACAATATTGTACAACATGGACGACTGAAATGTAATGGACAACAACAAGTAATTGTTCTGTTTTTTGGGGGGTGTTTTTTGGATGGAAATCTAGCTAATGAAAATAATTTCCCCTCTGTCTCCCCGTTTCAATTCTATCTCTACAATAGAGGCACTGATTGCCCAAAAAAGTCTTTAAAAAAGTGGGAGACTTGAGATGCAAGAGAGAGTTAATGAAGAAAATAACAAAACGAAAGGTAGTGAGAGGTACTTGTTATTGTCTCTAATTAATTGGTGACTCATTAATCACATTCTCATCTAAGCTAATGTCTCACTCCATGGAGCCAGACAATGGGCAAGGGGGTTGGAGGGGGGTGTACTGTATGTGTGTGTGTCACGAACAAACAGGCTGTTGTGTAGCAGCGGTTAATGAAATGGGTGGTTATCAAGGCAAACAGGCTTCATTAAGTCCAGTGTAATGACCTGTGTCACATTTAATATCATCCCCGCTGTCTCTCTTTTCTTATCAGTCTCTCTTCTTTTTGTCTGTTTTCATTTCACATACTGCGGAGTAGTAGTAAATCACACAGAAATGAAATCTTTAGCTGTTCTCCAAAATGTATTCAAAGAGAGAACAATTTTTTGCTACAGCATAATTTTAAAATCTGGGAACATCTGTGAATAATCAAAAACTCCTATCAAATACTTGTCAGCTTTTAGAGCTGATTAAGGTATCAGATGAGACTACTTAGCTTTCATTAGGTGTGTCAACATGATCAAGTATGTGTGAAGTATCAACACAGGCAACAAAAGCTGAAGGCATTACTGCTGTTGGCTGTCAAAAATAATAATATTACTACAAGACTAAGACTGCAGCCACACGAGGACGATAACGGTCGTATCTGCTACAGTTCTCTATCAGATAGACGGTTCAGCCACACGAGGCCGACATGGAAACGCAGAAAATGATAACGATAACGGGTCCCTAGGTGGGTATATCTGCAAACGAAACGCTCTGGGGGGGCAAACGGCTCCGCGTTTACGCCTTTACGATCATGTCCTGATAACGATGACGCAATAGCCCTGCCTCTCCTCACCTCTCCTGCTCAGAGATCAGCTGCTGGGCTCTCAGAAGAGGGGAGGAAAAGAGAGGCTCCGTTTTTTATTCTTCTATTATTATATAGAGTCGTTATTCATTTGTTTTAAAGCTCAATAAATAACAAAGAAGACCTTTGACCGGCACTTTTCTAATTTTGTCCGGAAGGTTGAAACTTTAACGGACATGTTGACCGGCGAAAAAAAGATCTAACTGAAACTCTGCTGCACGGTCCCCTCGTCCCTTGGAAGAGGCGGAGAGGTGGGTGTTTTTCATCTGCTGGTGGACTACCGGAGAGATCTACAGCAGGAGCAAACGCTTGCCTCGGGGAGGGAGAAAAATAGCCAGAGCGTCCACAGCGGAGAATAAACAGAAGGGCAACCATGGCAACCATGCACGGGAAGTCTTCTTCGCTGCTTCTGTGGCAGACTACAGCGCCACTTACAGGGCTGGCATATGTACTACAGCGTCTACAGCGCTTTCGAGCGGTCTCGTGTGAACGGACACGTTTCTGGTGCCTGTTGCGTGTGGATGGAAGACTTTTTTGATAACGATTGCGGTCCGTTACCGTACCTAAGAGGACTAAAAGGTTTCCCAAGGCTGCAGTGTGTTTACATAACTGTAATAAAGTGTTACAAGGAACAAACAAGACATTGAGACGTTTGCTATTGAAAGAGTCGAGCCATTAGCACTGCTTCAATTCTAAAGATTCCCCTGAGGGCTCCGTGCCATAAAATTATGTTCGAATAAAACGACATTGCATAGTCTATTACGTTTTGGGGAAGCAGTATTTTTCTCCAATATTCTGGATTTTTTTACTTCTAATCATAGTCCAGGAAAGTCTGCGGAGGTCGAGATTGATTGATCTGTAACTTAAATAACAAAAAACAAATGTACTTTTGTGAGCTAAACCTTGATCTTTTACTTAACATAACCAACTAGATTTGTTGCGTTTTTGTCTTGGTTTTGTTCCATTTTACAACCTTAACCGCATGTTTAAAAAGTTGTCCATAACTAGATATAAAATACATTTCCTTGGTATATAGTTGAGAATGCATTTAAGTTGTATGGAAGTGTTTTTTTTGTAAGACAGTGTTGTGGAACTGATGAACCTACAGATAATTATTACCTACAGTAACTCTGCAGTCCTGCTCAAAGTGTTTAAGTGTCTTTTAGCTCAATATTTTGGTTTTACAAGTGTTGGTTGGTGTACCTTCACAGCTTTTTCAAAATCATTGTCATGCCCAGCGAATACTCTCTTAATACCTGTGCAGCACCAATCTGCAGACAGATAATGTTGCGACGTAAAATTATTAAGCATTTAGCAGCTAAAGAGCAGGATCATTAATGAATGTAACTCCAGGAGGCTTGGAGGTGCATTCATCAGGTGGAAAGAAACACAGGCTCAGATGAATGCTAATGTTGCTCTGCATCTGCTAGATGCACGTATAAATAAGCTTAACAATGTCAATAAATAAATAAGAATTCATTGCCGTGTTTCTGCTGGCCAACAAATTGCCATCAGATAAATCAGAAATGATCAACTAATGCAGGTAAGAATAATGCAGGTTAAATGTAATGGCATAAATAGGTTTTGTTAATTAAAGTAGCATACCTAACAGCTTCCATCCTGATCTATAGCTCTGTTGTGGTGTACATACCAACATGTCTTTAAGTGAAACTTTCAGTAAGATGCTAGTTTTAATCTAGTTTTACAGATGAAAGAGTTGAAAAGATCCAATTGGTACTAAGAAAAAAAGAACATTGCCGGATATATGTTAGTGAATCGCACAAAGAGGGAGGAGGCTCAAGGACTGGGAGAGAATCGAGTGACATTCAAATTCAAATAAGGCAGAGAGGAGGGGAAGTCACTGTAGGTCAGACTGTCCGGCCGAATCAGGCCCGATGCACACACACACACAAAAACATATGTAAAGAAAGAAAGAAAGAAGAAGGGAAAGACAGAGAGAGAGCCGGGCAAACACAGACGCTGGAGAAAGCGCTACTTGATGAATGTGTCTGGTTGAAGTGGAAATAGCCTTCTCAGAAATATTACCCTGTCCTCTCTCTCACTTGTTACAAAGATACAAATGACTCTTGGTCCGATTATGTTCCACACCAAAGATATTCAGGTCACGGAAAGGTTATACTGACATGTTTTATCATAAGTTTGTTTCAAATTGTGTCGCCTCTCTTTTCTCCCTATTTATCTCTTCCTCTGCTGTTTATCTCTTCCTCCGCCTTCAATCTCCCTCTTTCAGCTTAGTCAAATGATTGGATAGCGCATTTTACAACTTTTAGACCCTAATAATTTAAATAAGGACTATAAAAGTGTTCATACATTCATGATTTAGTTTTTATAGAAGTCTCTTTCCCAATGGAAGTCAATGGGAAAAAGTATTTTGGGCCCAATGACGTCACGGACTGACACAGAAGTTGTAGCAGGGTATATGCAGGAATCCTGAAGTCAAATGTAATACCTTTTAAGACCTTTTTTAAGACCCTTTCTATACATTTTAAGACCTCATCGCCACTTCGAGTTTTAACCGGTTACACACTTTAACTCACATTTACTATATACAGTATTGATTGTCCTCCCTCCTTATCTTCCAACCATTTGGACGCAAACTTGCATTTCCCCATAACGATGTTGTTTAACAACCGGCGTAAACGGACCTTCGCGCGCTATCAAGCAGTGAGCGTGCGATGTCCTGTTCAGATGACGTCAAATCCAACGGGATGCCATAAATAAACTACATAGAATCACACTACACACCTACGCAATGATTACATTCAGGCAGACTGTAGAATACAACCTCTTTGGACAATTGATATACTTATTGAAAACAAGCTACAACATTTAATACCTTGGAAAATGCCTTTTAATACTTGTTAATACTTTTTAATAGCCTTAATTTTCGCTAATTGATTTATCAACTTTTAATACTTTTTAAGACCCTGCGGACACCCTGTGTAGTACCACCGTATGGCGACTACGGATATTTGCTTCAATGTCCAGCGCACTACCTGGGGGATAGTGTCAGATCCCGAATCACGCACTGCTGTGCATCCACTGCATGTCGTGCCTTTGGTTTTGATTTGACTTTGTTGATGCTTTAGCGTCAGAAAATTGGCAGACTACATTTCAATAATTCAGGTAAAAATGGAGTCAAAAAGAAAAAAACTCATATTTTTCTTACCAGTTTGTAATTGTTTTCTTTATCAGAAAAATAGACAGATTTTTTCATGCTGAAGATTGAAGATGTTATAGATTAAATAAGAGAGTATTTGGTTTATGATTACACTTAATGGACAGAATAATTCGTTCAGTAATGAAAATAAATGTTCCAACTGGACAGGGTACAATCAAACATAAGCCGTTTGTGTCCTGTATCAAACCAAAATTCAACGTTAACTTATTTTAACTTACATTTGCAAGTTAACCAACTAACATACATGACGCATGTAACATACATTACTAACTGAACGTATGTGAGTTGCGTACACAGGCAGGGTTACTATTAAAATGTCTTCTGTTGGAATTTCTAGTTACCTGTAAATGTGATCAGTAACCTAATCTAAATATAAAAAAAAAAGTTATGTAACCTGATTGTTACTTTTTTACAAAATGGACAACAGAACAATGTCACTTTAGAAAATGTTTTTTTTAACAAGATATTTAGTTTGAAAAATGTGTCCTGTGCTCAGAGATTTTATTGATATTAAAACCTGCCTTTAATTAAGCATATTCAGGCAGTAGCCGATACACCAACAATGAAACACATGAGCACTCCTACGTTTTTTAGTTACATTTTGAATTTTTTTTTAATTGTAATCTGATTACATCTTGTTTTTAAAAAGCTGTAAGGGATATAAAGTAACCTCAAACCTGGTTACATTACAAACAAACTTATTTTGACTCAAATTGTGATCTTTACAAAGTCGTTTATTTTCATTTCACAATGTTACCCGCATGTGTTTAAGGCCACGTTTACACGGAGACGGAACGGGTTGTATCCGCTACAGTTCTCTATCGTATGGACGCTCTGGGGGGCCAAACGGCTCCGTGTGTATGCCCTATATGCCATAGCCCCGCCTTTCACCCCCGCGTCACCCGCGTCATTGCTGATGTGTTTCGCCAACAACAACAACAACAGTGTTCCGAGTGTTTCGAGCAAGGTCCCGGTATCTCACAGGACAGTGCACCCAGCAGGAGCCTCCAGCAGACCCCCCCGCACGGTTCCCTCGTCCCTTGGAAGAGGCGGAGAGGTGGGTGTTTTTCATCTGCTGGTGGACTACCGGGGTGAACGTACTGCTCGGGAGCCAGGCTCAGAGTTAGTGGCAGTGGATGTGGTGCACCTGCCTTTTACAGCAGGAGCACACGCTCGCCTCGGGGAGGGAGAAAAAGAGAAACAGAGGCCGCCGAAACAGCCAGAGCCCTGCCTCTCCCCACCTCTGCTGCTCACCCCCGCGTCAAATCTACAGCCCCTCTACCACAACCATCAGCAACAAGTGGACATGGAGAACTACATGAACTACATGTTGCTAAATCCACCGCGGAGCATAAACAGAAGGGCAACCAGGCAACCATGGCAACCATGCTCGGGGGGGTCTTCTTCGCTGCTTTTGGTGTATTTTGTGGTGGAAGTACAGCGCCACTTACAGGCCCGCATATGTACTACAGCGTCTCCAGTGGGTCGAGCGGTCTCGTGTGGACGGACACGTTTATTAGGCCGATTCCGTGTGGACGGAAGACTTTTTTGATATCGAATTCTGTTCGTTTTCATTTTTGTGTCCGTGTAAACGGAGCCTTAAACTCAAACAGTTTCATAAAGTTAGTAAGGTTAGTAAGGTCAAGTTTGAGCATGTTTGAGTCTCAAGCATTACATTGGTGATAACATTTGAAATGATTGAAATTGGAAAGAGCTAGGCTAACAAATGCTTCTCGCTAATCAAGACAAAATGTCCTCTCCTGCTCTGTATTTAACACACAGACAGTGGTTTTATCCTCTCACCTCACCTGTTAGTTCCCATTATTGTGACAAATATTGAATTATGAATTTGACTGAGTGTGTGAAATGCAGGATGTAGAATGAATGGTTATTATTGTGAATGAAATTACTTGCAGGTGGAAGTCATGAATATAAATGTACCTTCCATCTGTGATTAAAGCTAGAAAATAATTTGACTTGCTCTCTAATGTAATGTCCTGATATGCAGTACTGAATATTGTGTTTTATTTTTCTCTGCATTATTATCTCCATGAGTTGCGTCTAACACATTTGAATACTTCTTAAAACTAACTTTGAGATAATTGATCTAACTTTTTTAAATGTGAGGTCTCTGCTTGCTAAACTAATTTTATTCTCTGCATATTGGTTTTCTCTGTGAGGCGGAGGATTATGAAATGTCCCGTTCCATGCAGGCCTCACATAATAATGCTATGGATGAAGTTTGTTGAAGTCTACCGAGAGTAAACAAAGTTTGTTATTAATGTCTCAGTGTTGGCTAACCTGGCGTAAATCATTTTGCATAATCCCTCCACTTTGGTTTCTCCTCATCTTGTTTTCCTGCTTTCTTTTCTCCTTGTTTTTGTTCTTTTTTGTTGTTTTACTTTGCCTCTGTCAGAGGTATCGATGTGTGAGAGACAGAAGGGTCTGCATCTTAAGGTTGCTTATGCAATTAACTCGACCGATGGGTTTTTAGTGTGTGTGTGTGTGTGTGTGTGTGTGTGTGTGTGTGTGTGTGTGTGTGTGTGTGTGTGTGTGTGTGTGTGTGTTTGTATGAGAGAAAGCCTGAATCAAGGATATGAGTCAACATCAATAGTCTTTTGATGGGATTCTGAGTAAGCGTGTGTTTGTGTGTAGTTGAAAAACACATGGTTGTGCCCTTCTTCAACATTAATGGATAAATTAAACTTGTGTGTGTGTGTGTGTCTGAATGTGTGTGAGTCTACATAATGTACCTCTCGAGTCCCTTATTTTCCAGACCAGTGGCTGAATAATGTTGCATCATGTTTTAAGTGGAAAATAAACAAAGGGTATCAAGTCACCTCGACCAAACACATGCACACACACATGAAGTATACACCAAAAACGAAAAGACTGCTGTGTCCCCTGGGTCCCTTCTTCTTTGTATCTTCCCATGTAAAACTATATCACATGTAGCAGTCCTTTTAATGCTGTAGTTGAGTGATATTTAGTAACATGCTAAAATGTATGTGTTTATAATATAGCATGTCGCTATTCTCAAGTGTTATATAGCTTATTAGAGTGTTTCACATGTCTTCATTATGTCTTATGACTGTACTTGAATACATACATGATATGAAACTAAATGAAACTGAGTGTGTTTGAACAATCTTATATTAATGTCTGTTGAAAGCCGGTTTCGTTTAGGAGTAGGGTTTGTGTAAGGAAAATGTTCTTGTTAGGAGTAAGGTTCTTGTTAGGAGTAAGGTTCGTGTTAGGAGTAAGGTTCGTGTCAGGCCTAAGCTTCGTGCTAAGCGTAAGGTTCGTCTTCGGCGTGAGGATCGTGTTACGCTTACGCCCTGTACAAACGGTTCCGTTGGAAGCTTCAACGGAGACGCTTCCCATTCACTTTGAATGGGGTGACGTCTCGCTTTGCCGAACTGAATAGTGGTTCCGTTGCTTCGCTTTGCCTGCGTTTCTCACGGAGAAAGTTGAGAAAAGTTCAACTTTTCAAACGTCAACGGAAGCGCCAGCCAATCAAACCGTGTGTATGTAAATATGCTGGGAGAGCCGTAGCGCTGGTCATTTAGTAATTTACCAAAAAATGGAGGAGAAAGTTATAATTGCAGTACACAATAGCCACCCTTGCTACCAAATTGGCATCCATTTTCGCAATAGTAGAGCTCTAGAAAGCGGGCTTTTTTACTTTGTGGTTCCGGGACGGGAGATTAATGTGATTGTGTTGGTCGCGTTAACCCCAAGCACCAGACACGCCCACCGGCAAGCGTCAACGCAATGGAACCTTGTGTACGTAGCGTTAGGGTTCTTGTTAGCTGTAAGGTTGTTGTTCGGAGTACTGTACGTTCGTCTGGGGTCTAAGATCACAGTACTTCTTAATTTAATAATGTAAACTTATACATTATTTTTGTTATCATTTTAAATCTTTTTGCTTGGCACCTCAGCTTTTCCAGGACAGAACAAACGTATGCAGTGTACTGTTTCGCACAGACATGTTTACTGTTCCTTTACACAATCATCTTACAAAAACATGTTCCCATACAAATAGACTGCATCCTCAATTATGTCTTGTTTTAAAGAAAACGTATTTTCTACCAGATTACCCTATAAAGAACTTTAAAAATAATCATAATAACTGTACTGACAAAATGCATTGAAGTCTGTTTGAATGTTGTTGACTTTATAAACAGCTTACTGTCTTTATCACCCAAAAACACAATGGTTTTGCTTTTAGTGGCATACATTTGCATCATTATGGATGTTTTACTGAGGTTATTTAGAGGACATACAGATGTAGCACTCCAGATAGGACTCCACCCAGCGGATTCCAACCAAAAACCCAGCGGATCCCAGTGGCCCTCCCACTATTTCCTAAGAGGGCGTTGCCAAATTTCCCCATTTGTTCAATTTCAGGATTTAACCATGAGATGGCGCTTCATTCACAAATACACAAAGACAACTGGGCAGAGGTGGGACCAAGTCATTGTTTTGCAAGTCCGAGTCAAGTCTCAAGTCTTTGCGCTCAAGTCCGAGTCAAGTCTCAAGTCTTTGCGCTCAAGTCCAAGTCAAGTCTCAAGTCAGGATGGGCAAGTTCAAATCAAGTCCAAGTCCTAAACTTTGACAAAACGAGTCTTAAACAAGTCATTATGTGCTTTTCAACAAATGTAATGACATCGATCAACAGAATAATACTTAATAATCAAACTGCTCTTTATTAGTCACATTAATAATTTAATAATCAATTTTCTCTCTGCTGGTAAAGTAACGTGTTTTCTTCTATTTTAAGAGGGATAAGTAAGGTAAGGCTACCGTGACGGTTTGATTCAGAAGGAGTTTAATGTATAAGATCCCTGATGTTAAGGTAACCAGAATGTATATTTCCACTGTGTACAACATGTTATAAGGGACCCACAATCTATCTTTATGCAAGGGATAATGTGCAGCGAGGCGGTCTCTATGGGGAAAAAAACCTGAATCTAGATCCCTCTGCAGGTGGTACTTTAGTATATTTTGATGCTAATACTTTTCTACTTTTACTTGAGTAACATTTTGAATGCAGGACTTTTTATTGTAACCGAGTATTCCTACACTCTGATACTTTTACTCAAGTACAAGATCTGAACTTCTCCCACCTCTGACAATAAATCCTGAGTGGTTACAAAAAAAAACCCTGCTCTGAAGGTAATTTTCATTTTACAAATCCTGCACTCAGCTTTGCTTTCTCCAATATCATTGAAATGCAGCCAGATGCTGCTTCTTTTTTCGGTTTTCGCAAATTTCTTGACTTTTTCCGACGCACTTGCATTTAAATCTGGCTCCCCGTCTCCCCGTCGCTCTGTGTAGCTGGCCTATACCACTACACCTGCTGTCTTTGGAGCGTCTGCCCCCCACCCTTCTTTCACATAATGGTATGATCCTATTGTGTCCTCGCATATGATTGGCCGCATGGTGGCTCAGCAAAATAAAGTCCCGATCCTGCCTGCATGGATTCACCGCAAGAGTTGGAGCGGCTGAAGATTCTGCTCTCCCCGACGGGAGTCCGCTCTTCTAGCGGCATCTCGAAGAGCCCCCATGGGAGACTTTTGTCACATTCCGATGGGCAATTATTTGAAACAAAGAGAGTCCGCAACATATGCTACTATCTCTTGTTAACAGAGGGGGGATGGTAGAGCTTTGTCACACCGATGATGGCCGACAGACCCTTTCAGGGTTAATGAATAGTAGATAGGAGAATTCAAAAGGATTTAGGAGAAGAGACTGCAGTGCTTTGAGAATCCGACTGCGCTTACACTATCGACGTATTTATGATGCGCCAGCGGACGTCATGAATGTGCGTCTGCTGCTGTGGGGAAACTACAGTTTTCTATACAGCGGACTACATTGATGTATAATAAGAACAACAACTACTGTAAACCCAGCTCCGTATTCTATCTAGATACTTTGCACCGCGCTCCCTCCTGGCAGAGCAAGAAACACTCCAGCCTTTTATTTAAACTTGTTTAAAACATATCTAAATAAATATGTGTGTCCTGGGCCATAAATGCAATTATGCTGTCAGTTTTCAGATAAAGCCACGGCATCACAATTCTTCTGTATTCTACAATATAGTTATTTTCACCTCCCGTATTGCTTTCAACCCACCACACCAGCTTTTATGGAGAAAACAAGTTATATAATTATTAACCAGAGGCATGTTTCTCACTATTTTATGCATAGAAACAACAGGCTATTGTGTGTGTGAGGAATCAGCTGTTTATTTCATATGAGTTCCATTGTGGCAGCGTCCATCACTGCTCTCCCTAGTTGCAATACACAAAGACAGCTAACTGTAAGCTTGTCACTCAGAGGGGAGTGGGGGCTGGTGAACGGTATGGTCAATGTTTGTTTGTTTAAAAATGTTTGCAATCGCGAAAGGTCTAAGCCAATCAGACATGGACAAACAAAAGGATCAGTCTATGTGTTGAGGGGGAACTAGACACCCCTAGTCCTTTACAGCCATGGTCCGGTCTGACATCGATCAGCTGTCTGCGGTAGAGAGGAAGAGACAGATCACTGCATAAATATGCAAACCTACAGTTAACTTTACTGCTGGAGAAGAGAGATCAGGGGGGGGTGGGAGAGCTGTGGCTGATGGGCCATTAGGTGTGTAAACAAAGAGAGACACACACAGCTTGAGAGCTGCCGTTTCATTCAGATTATTTAAAAAAAAAACAATGGTCTGATTTTATCATTGCACAACAATGAACTCAATGTGTGATTGTTATAGCAGTAATATTAAACACTAATAATACAGTAAACTATTAACAATAGTATCATATTTTAGCCCGTTTGCCCATGGTGAGATGACGAGGCTCCATTAAAAATAAACCTCTTTTTAGTGAATTACTGAGTTTGGGCAAGTTAATAACGTTTTAATGAAGTTGACTACAGTATATTCATATTTGTCAGTGCTTTCATGTCAATTTGGCGAACATAAACATAAATGATCGTGAAGATGATGATTAAATTATGATTAAAAATCGGTACTGAGAGCCGTGCTGCATTTCCTCCCGTTGGATGTGATATAAAAACAAACCGATTATTTTTGTAGTTGTAAACTCACCTGCATTAAACCACATTTATTAGTGCTTTCATGTCAATTCGGCGAACATATGATACATTAAATGATCGTGAGGATGATGATTAAAAATCGTTTGTTGGAGCCGGTCTGCATTTCCTGATGAAAAAAACAAACCGATGGTTTTGTAGTTGTAGTACGCCAACGTGGATTAAACAACATTATTTTGTTAAATAAAAACATGGTGATGTTTTGTAAATGATTACATGTCTCTTATTTAGCACAGAATATGATCCTATCCGTGGCATATGGATCTTAACAAAGATCCGCTATATCAGATACCTGTAGATCTATGAGCTGTTTATTTCACATGAGTTCCAGTGTGGTAGCTTTTTAATCACTGCTCCCCTGGTGGATCCATGATCCATTGCAGCTGGTTTCATTATAATTTAATTTATTTATCAAGGGGGCGTATCAAGTCATGCGGGGGGTTTTCCTTTCAGCGAGGGCCCACCCCGTGCCGATCACGGGCCCACATCGGTAATCACGGGCCCACATCGGTAGGGGCGTCCGAAATGAGGTGCTACATCTGTATGTCAAAAACACATTCCCTTTAACATGTGAGAATGAAGGGATTTTTCTGTATAATAATTATTTTAAAGTGCAAAATGTATCGCTGATGCCTCCAGATTATACAGCAGGTCTCAAACACCAAGTATGTTCTGTATGTGTGTTGAAAAAATTAATAATTTAAAAAATATATTGTCAACAAAAGGATGTTTAAGCAAGCAGGTAAAGCAAATGTAACGAAAGAGGAGGTCACTTTATCATGGATGATTTTGATAATTTGACCAAAAGGTTTGAGATGTATTATAGAGGGACCGAGACCCTCAATGTTTCCGCAAAATCATATAAAACACATTTTTGCCACAAAGCCCTCTTGCAGTTTCTTTTTTTTTTGCCACAAAGTAAATCATAATGCTCCATCGATACTTTAAAGCAGGGGTCAGCAACCTTTTTGATATGAAGTGCCATTTAAAAAAAAAAAAGTGATCAGCATGCCGACGTTCGTGAACTGTCAACAGGGGGGGAGAGCTCGACGTTCGTGAACTGTCAACAGGAGGGCTGGGGGAGCTTACATGATGCCATTTAAAAACATTTAAATAAAGGGTGGTGCCGGCCCGTCAGCGAACCGATGGTGCACTCCGGCAGCACTACACCCCTGATCGTTTCACCACGTAGGAAAGCAGCAGAAAGTCGACTTGAGTTAAAGAAAGCGGGGCCTAGAAGTTATCCTTGTGTTGCGTTGCGTGCATGGCTTCCTTCTGCAGGTAACGGGGAGACGCGCTCTGGCGGCGGTCTCGTTCAGGATCCGAAAATAGAATTTAAATATTTTTGCACACTTATTCCAGTTATTCCTAGTGTGCCACTGGTTACGGTACCACGTCCCAATGGTGGCACGCATGCCTAGGGTTGCCGACCCCTGCTTTAAAGTATGCCTGAAAGACAGCGAACTAAAAAACAGGTTCCTGAAATATTTCAATGATAGTTCAGAAGTAATGGCGCATGCGGTGCCTGACATGACTCATTCCATTTATTTCCATCATCATTTACCAGTTTCTTTGGCGTTTACCCATCCATACATGCATGCTGTCAAACTTCATCAGGGTGCATTTAAGAAAAATGTTCCCCCAAGACTGAACCCTATATATCTTTACACCTTTGGTGCGAATATTCACAAAGTCCTCTTAGTTGTACATCACATGATTATACTTTACTGCATAGGCCATAAAAAAGGATTTTGAACTTTCTGAAACAAGCATTTTACAAATAGAGGTTTGTGAATGTTTCACTTTATTATGAAAGGAAACAGAAGGATTCTATTTAATGCTTACCAGATAAAAAAAGCTGGTTTATTTCTGAATGGCAAAGACCGTTAGACCTTCGAGAAATATTTGAGAAACGCTAAAGCATCACATTTAATTAAGAGTAGAGAGATTTGATTAAGTAGAACAGTTTTAGCACCATCCTCTGCGTCACTGTTTTCGTTCCATCTCTTTGGGAAGATGACCTTTTCAGAAATACAACTGTGCTCTGATCCCAAGTTACATAAAGTTTGCGGATGCAAACCCAGACACTAAAACTGGCTTCATGTATCTTTTAAATGTTACAGTGACTAACGCCTGAGCTCTTACATTTAAATAAATGAATTCATCCTCACAAACGCCCCAATACAACACAGAGATATTATACTCTTAGGTTCGGTTGTCCCTATCCTGCCATCTTTATGTCTCACATTATATTTAAGATGCTTGTTAATGAAAAAAGTGTGTGTGTGTGTGTGTGTGTGTGTGTGTGTGTGTGTGTGTGTGTGTGTGTGTGTGTGTGTGTGAGGGAGTATCAACCTCACCGAGCCCATCTATCTTTGGAGAACAGAGCCAATTTCACAATGAATTAGGAGGTGAGTCTCTAACTAGGTCACTGGCCCTTAAAAAAAGAAACACACACACACACACTAGACACCGTGTCAAATTGAGAGATAGATAGGTGGAACAAGAGGAAGAGTATTTAAAGTATAAGAGAGATGAAGGGAAGAAAAATGCATCTCTGAAAGAAAAGAGTGGGATGAGGGTGAGAGGCAGACAAATGGAGGGAAATAAAGAGAGAAGAGGGAGGTGGAGAGAGAGAAAAGAGAAAGAAGAGCTACATCATAGAGAGAGGGGTGTCTGTTATGCAGAGGAAGTAATGTTGCATTAGGCTTAACAGTATTCCAATGAGGTTACAAATATTTTTGCTCCACGACAAATCCCCTCTATTCCTTTGTTTCTCTCACTCCTTCTGTGTCGCTTCCAGTCTTCCCCTCGCACACAGACACTAACACACATCGGAACACAGACATCCTCAGGAGTGTTAAATTCAGCCTGAATGCTGTGTACTTTGCTAACTCACATTTTACTTTGAAATCCATCTGAAATATGGATGATATTTTTTTTTCTTTGACAAATGGCTACGGGTGGAAAGGGAAGGAAACAGAGAGAGAGAGAGAGAGGGTGGGGTTATCTCCAAGAATTGGTTGGGACAAAATATGCAGAGGAAGAGGATTAGTCCATGAAGTCCAAAATGGCTGCTAACTGGATTAGCTCAGAGATTTAGCTAAGAGAAAGACTGTCAGGTAACAGAGCTCATTGTGAGGGTGTGTTCATAATGTCAGTGTCATTTCAGAGCTGGTAAAACTGTGGCAAACTCGAAAAGATGATATGCTTAGTCACTCTAGAAGGTGTAATTTGAGGCAAAGACAAGTCAGAGGAAGATTTAAGTGGTTCATTTTGAGCGTTTTGAATGGTACCGATGAAATGGCTGTTATCAGTTGCTATTGGGAGCATAGATTTGAGGCTTACTCTAACGCATTTATAAATGATTGGTAAGCTGGATCACTATAGGTAGGTTCAAAATTGTTGGGAGTGGTATTAGTAGTTCTGGAAGGAGATATACAGAAGTACATAGAGCGACAAAGAAGAGGGGGTAAGGGGGGTTGGATGGGTCAAACCTACACAAGAAGAAGTCAACACGTTCACTTCTTTTAATTGTAACGTTCGTAAGGGAACTTACATCAAGTATGTAAAGTACCAGAGTTTCTTTACTGGGGATAAAGTGTTGAAAGGCGGCGATAGAGGACATGACATTGCCTGAAATGTCCCTCAAGCTTGGGAGCGTATTTGGAAGCAGACACTGCATACACCAGCTCTACCCACTGAGCTATCGCGCTCAAATCTAACCAAACAGGCTTAAAGCTGCAACAGTTTAATTGAATGGAGAAAGGAGTAGTGTGCCCAGTCTGAAGCATTATAATGGTACTGATCTGTACCTGTTATAACGGTAATTTAATTACTTGATTACATTCAAAATGTGTATTTGAATTTGTGCTAAAATAACTAGCATATCCCAAGTGGTACAGTAAAGTGCTTGTCTGGATGTATCAGGATGCATTAACAATTACATTATACAAGTTTGGAGATCAAAGTGGTGCAAACCACTAGGATGATATTTATTTCCTTCATATTTACAAGTGAAACCGGATAGAAGAGAAAATAGATATTTGCTGTAGTGATGGATATGTACAGTTTTTTTCTTTACACTTTCACATGACATTTACTTCCAGGTATGATCTAAATTGAACATTACTTGCATAATTGCTGTGATTTGCTTCCACTTCGTTCCTACTTATATTGCAATTATAGAGTCAAAATGGTTATTAAGTTTAAATGACTGTCAGTCCAAAATAAACTTGACATGCCTTTAGTATATTCCTTGGTTTTCTTTTTTCATATTTGGAACCAGCTGTACACACATTTAGATGTTCTCCCTGTATTACACACTTAAAGATAATAGCACAGACATAGTGTCAGATATATCATAATACTACTAGTCTTGTTTGTACGTAAAGGCTTGCGGGCAAACACACACACAGACACACACATACACACACACACAGACAAAGAGTTTTGGTGTGGTAGGTAGCAGATTGCTCCTGAAGGCAGCTCGGGGCTGATGGAGCTCTTCACTGTGGGACATGACGGTTAAAAAAAACCACGAGTTCAGTCTGTCTTTCTCTTGCTCTCCCTCTCTCTGTCTGCAGAACCATTAAGAAAAAAGGTCTTTCTCCAATAATCTATCGTTTGATCCTAACAGAGAGCAACATTCATTCCTCGGATTATGATGGAAAACTGGGTTGAAGTGCGGAGATCACTCCTTGGTTTTATGGAGATTCAGATTTTTTTTTTCTCATTGAAGCTCTTGTTTCGATGTTTCGAGGGCCTGCATGCTTTTTTTTTTTTCTTTAATTTAGTAAGTAATATTCGCTTTGTAAGTTGCTTTGGCGTCTAGACTATTTATATATCAGTTTAGTCTTAATTTACATCATTGTTTTATCTCTATTTTGAAGTGTATCGCTCCCTACAGCTTCACTTTGAAACTTGAGATATAACAATAGAGAGTCTACAGTCACACTTGCGGCTCTTTGAGGCGATACTTAAGCACATCTTTGAACTAAATGCCAATGGCTAAATAGACAGATTCCTCCTCAGTATCCTTTTTGGACATTTACTGTATTTTTTAAAGTTCTTATTTCACTTTCTGTTTGTTTTTTTCTTTTTATGTTCCTTCCTGCATCTCTGCCTCTCTTCCACCGACCCTGAGTTATCCCTGCTCTGCTCTGACCTGATCAGATCTGTTCTGGCCAGCGGAGCTTGCGTGTGCCTCATTTGTTTATGTGTGTGAAAGTATTTTTGTGTGTCTCGCTGTGGGATCTATTCCGGGGCTATTCCCCCCAAGGGTAGCGCAGTGATACTATATGACCCTGCACTCAGTGATCACCAGAGAGATCACATAGCATTACAAACAACTGCATGCTAATGTCAACACACACATAATCATTTAAAATACAGAAATGCAATGTAATAGAACAATTCTTTATAACAAAAAAAATTACATTTAGAAGATACATTTTGACTGGTTAATAATGATGGTGAAGGTTTCATAAAGCATGTGATACAAGCCTTCCCTTATGTAATATAGATTACTGCATGGCTCAGGGAGAGTTTTATATCACAGGCCATAAGACTACTACGCTTTGGCTTGCACTATTTTATTGTTACGTTTTTTTTGATGTTTTTTGATGTCTTGTAATTGCATTGTTGAGGAACCTGTTACCAATCTACATTGTAGTTGTGTATTTGATATGACATTAAACCTTAGAATCTTTGGAAAGTAGGACTGTAGTAGTGTTCTATTGGGGTCGAATGAATTCCTTTGAGCTTGATTAAACATGGTAAATATTTAATTGCACTTTAATTGTTTTGTGATGTAGCCTACAGTGTCTTAATTATGATTTCCTAAGATATCTTGATTCTGATTCCGAGGGGCAGTATCAACAAGCGTAGACCAATACAGTATGTCTCTGGACGCATTAGGATGGACCAACAAAAAACTTGTGAACTGGGGGCGGGGGGGAGAGTATGCTCGTGAACTGTTAGCAACGGTGTTATGCATGCCCGCCGAGATATGCATGCACCTCGCGGGAGGCGCACAGCGTAAAGCTAAAACGCAGACATTTCAATACCGGAGGCTCGCTGCGGGGAGAAACTGTGGCGCTGTTCCGAATTTGTTTTAATCTGTCAAAATGACTTAAAGATTTTTCCGTCATTGTTAAAAAAATTCCATCATAGACGGAAAATATTTGGTTAACGCGACCACTGGTTCCACATCACATGGGTCCAGACTTTTCAACTTTAAGAGGATTGGCTCTTCCTCACACATTATTGTAGATATAATGTTTTCAAGTCTGTTTAAAGTGTGCTTTTCAACCCTTGAAGTGTTTTGTCAGCGTAGTTTAACCTAGAGGAGTTTCTGGCTGTTTGTGTGATGGGTTTCGCTGTAAGAAAGGAAATTACTTTCTGACGACTTAATGAGTTGAAAGCATTTTCCGCCATCTTTGATGCAAGAACAGACTGGGACTGTGGGTGTTTCTCAATGTCGAGGACGCTTGCTTGCACATGTCTTCAGAGTCACTTGCTTCAGAAGCGAGGCAAGAATCGCATGAAGGTTATGTGTCTTTGCAAGGAAGTGACAAGAAATTCCTTGTTAAGATACTGAGAGACACGGGTGCTATAGATTCGTACATAAGTGAGGGTGTTCTTCCATTTTCCTCGGTAACTGACACTGGAAGTTGTGTATTGTTCAAGGGAATGGGGATGCAGTTGTTGTCTGCTCCAAAGCATCGGTTGGTGTTGTCCTGTGATTTACGGCAGGGTGAGGTTGCCATGGGAGTCCGGCTTTCTTTGCCTGTTCCAGGAGTGGCAGTCATCCTGGGTAATGTTTTGGCTGGTGGCAGAGTATGGCCCAATGTGCCTCCTTCACCAGTGGTGTCCTCCAAGCCAGTGGTGAGAGAACTTGCTGACCCTGAGAAAAATCTGACAAAGGTATGTCCAGCTTGTAACACATTTTTTCCAGCTTGTGCAGTAACACGAGCCCAGGCCTATAAAGCGCAAGGGCCAAAAGGCAATTCGGAGAATGTTGTTTTTTTGCTGCCGGTTGTTCCATTGTCTGTCTCTCTTAGTGAGTTGGTGAAGCAGCAGCAGGAAGGTCTACAGCCTTTCCGTCTAGACATCGGACGTCTCAAAGGTTCCAAAAATGTGATGGCTGATGCTTTTTCGAGGGCAGTACCTTAAGGTGGTTCTGTTTTCTAGTTTTCCCCTGCGCTTTAATTGCTTCTAAGATACAAAGTTGCTGAGTTGGTGAATATGGAAATTAGGCAGTGTTAAAATAAGGTAACATTTACACCCGGGTAAACTATGTTTAATTTATTCTATGTAATTATAAGCTCTATTAATTATTTGATGTTTCAGTGTCTTGGGGACACTTTTTTTATGGGGGGGGGTGTGACAACCCTGTGGTTGTCCACCATGTGGTGCTGTTGTAACCCACCTGTGGAACCTGGTTCCAGTATTTAAGAGGGCTGCAGAACAGGCTCTCGCTCTCTCTTGGCTGCCCTGCTCGGTGCACCAGGCCAGCGCTCCTCAGTGTGTTGAATTGTTAGTTGTAAACCAGTGTGTTGGGATAAATAAATGATTGTTTTGAGCAACTCCTGTGTGGAACTGTTGTCCTTTTGTTACAAGCAGAGCCAGCTTGTAACATAGGTGAAAGGGAGACAAATCTGGAGCATAGTGCACTTTTTAGTTGGCACTTTCAAAATATAAAATGCTGTAATACGTGTTATTTAAATTTTGTTTTTATGGAAACACAACCGCTGGAGCACCATTTCCAACAGTCCTCAACATTTCTGGAGTGCTGTCCATCTTCATTTCTCCAACTTTTCTGAGCATCCAAATGTAATTTGTAATCTTTGTATTATGACTAATTGTACTTGATTGTTTGATAATTCATCCAAGTGCCAAGCCTCCAGTAACTCAAGACAAGCACTGAAGCACAGTGACCTAGATGTTGGAGAGTTAGCCAAGACACAAGAATATCCCAGGTCTAGGAGTTGACAGTAAAAACAGCGTTGTTAACACAAGTGCTTTATCCCAGCTTTACAAAGTGAACACTTCCCCTCGGGGGCATCGGTTAATCAAAAGCTTTGCATGTTTAAGAAACTAACAGTAAGAAGCTCTGAATAAAGCACATTGAGATATTTAGAACATCTTTCCTCATTGCAGGCTTTTCTTTAATCTCACAGCCGACTTCTGGTCTATTTCCAGCACTTCTTTTCAGCTAAGTGTATTTTTCTGGAATCATAGCCGGCAGCTGATCTGCGGGCTCTTCCTGTGTCTTTGCTTTAATCTCCATTTATTGTTGAGAGCACGGCGATAAAGCCTGCTGCCAAGGGGACACAGACCTAGCTACAGTATCAAGGACGGAGATGTTTAGCAAAGGCTTGGCACACACTGACAGATGTCTTAAGGGCTTATTTCACTGAAAATCCTTTACAGTGGAAGAGTGCTGTCAGAAATACTGAGCTAACGTCGAAGAAATCCTTGTTCCCACGATATGAGATGGATTCTTAACTGCAAACCATGATGTAGCAAATCTAACACCACATGCACACATTTGTATTTTTGTGCATGCACAGAGACTACACGCAAATCTTGCCGTTGGTCATGAGCATTGGCTTGGAATGATCAGAGATTTGGCTTTTAGCTGTTTGTGTAGAAACGCAGAGAAAACAGGCAGACAGCGGAGTCAAAGATCTAAATGTGGACAAAAATAGAGAGGAGTGGAGAGAGGCTAGGAAGTAATAAGAGTCAGAGCGATATGGTGGCTTCCAAAACAGGGCGGGATAAATTGGCCCCTCAGCAGTTAATGTGTGTGACATCAGGCTGAAACACAAATCGTGGTTCATTAACGCTTATATTGCTTCACTGAGTCTGGTTCCCATATGTTAGTTTGCTTATCTTTGTATTGCCCGCAAAAACAACACGAGGATATGATGGAGAGTAAATAAATATAGCTAGGACAATAAAAGTGACTGGGTATTTCACTGTGGTGTCATTATATTATAATAATAATAATAATATTAATACATTACATTTATATTGCGCTTTTCCTGGCGCTGGGTTGTTGTGTCCTTGCGATGATAAAATAACCCAGAGTCACGATAAGCATGACGATCATTTTGCATGCAATTTGAACTAATGACATTAAACAACTCTTTGAACATATTTACATAGTTTGTTTTTGCTGAGAGCTTGAAATGTACTTACACCCTACTTGTATTCCCTACAACATGATTCCCTTCTTGACCTCACGTTACCTTGAGGTTTTTGATTTGTGTCACCTTGGCACTTGCGCTATTCGATGTGTAAAGCAAAACCTGAATACGAGAAATTAGGATCTCCATAGCACGTACACACTGCTGCACTCACTCCTGTTGTACTTTCAGTTTTATTGATTGTAGTAGAAGTGATCAAGAGCTTGCAAATCTTCTGCTGCAACACTACGCATACGCTACATGTTCAATATAGCCTGCCTGTAATGTTAGGGAATCTCACCATTCTCGTGTTAACCAACCCCATTTGAAAACAGAATAGTTTAAAGCGAAAAAGGTTTCTGAGTCACAATCAAAGTATCATAGAGGGGCAGAGGGCGAGGCACCCACAGAGATCAGGAATCTGAACATTTAAGAAGCGACAAGTGGAAGGTACTTGAATTTTCGTCATAATTTGGAAATATATCAAAGATGCAGTAATGTGCAAAATATTCTTTGTTCAAAAGAAGTTTCACTTAACAACGAGTAACTTGAAGGTTCACCAAAACACTATACCCTGACCAGTTAGGCAATCGTAAGTTTGAGGAACAACATGTGAGCATTCACATTGTAAATATGATATTACAAATAATCCTTATGACAACTTAAATAGTTTTTTGGGGAAATAAGTCAAAACTAGTCAACAAAAATATAGAGAAAATAATTACAGCTGCATTTTTACACCAGCTTCCGTATATATCTCAACAACCTATGTTTTTTTGCCAGAATGTCATTCTTTGGCTGTAACAAAATAACATTGTACCCTTGAATGAAGCATTTTAACAAAACCTATAGTACTGTAAACCTTTGTGCAGTAATATCTGTTAACTTAACATTATTGAAATTACATCCTTTGAGCTCTGCATGCAAGAGGACAAGTATAAAAGATGTTAAGATGTCACAACATGGGAGCCAACAAAATCTATTTCCTTCTTCAAAAAATAAACTTGCTGGGAAAAAAAGTGATTTCCCATCTTATCTTCCTCCACAGGAGAGTAGATGAAGGGATCTGAGGGGGAAGTGCTTCTGAATAATTCCTTGACTAATTAAGTTTGCATCGACTACGCAACAAAAGGTTTCCGTATATATCTGAACCAGATCACAAAGTGCAAGATAAAGAGTTTGGTTCTGGGTATTAAAATGTAATAGATATGGAGACCTTAATGCAAGACAGAATACTAATACTAAGTGGATATTGTTCAAGACATATCTGTTTTCACACTATACAACCTACCACATCACATTACAATATGTAGGAAATACTGGAATAACACACATTTTCTATGTAGAAACTCTATGTTGTCATTGTTGTTCATATCAAAATGCATATTGCACATGGCACAATAAAAAAACACAAGCTCACACTCAGAGAAAGCAGCCCCCCCTCTCCCACACGTACTCTGACACAGTGAAAAAGTGCTGATGGAACTGCCGAGTTAAAGTTGAGTCACCAAAGCTACTGCAGCTTGACACAATGTATGTTTAATCTGGGGTTAAAGCAAATAGAGCGAATACCCAAACTGGTGCCAAGAATGTAAAAGCACTCCGCTGTTATAGAGTAGAGTTGTATTGTGCAAAAATGAAACTTTAAAAGTGCTGTAGTAATGATGAATGATGTACTGCTGAGTCTGGGCATCTGTCAAAAATAATGGATGCTCTGGAGTCACTGAGAGATCCATTGCATATTAAAAGCGGACAAAGTACATATTCCTGCATTTGGTTTGAGCCCACTCTCTTTGATTTGTCAGTTTACCCGAAAGTACTCTGAGGGGTATAATGCACGTATATACATTTTATTCAATTCATCTATATAGTGCCGAATCATAACAGAAGTTATCTCAGGGCACTTTTCCTATAGAGTACATCCAGACCATATTAATAATATCTACAGAGAACCAAAAATTCCCTCCAAGGACAGTAGCAAGACATGATGTATATCAAATATAATCAACACGTTTAGTTTTACCTTGGGTAAATGTGCAAGCAAAAACATATTATCGTTATACATATAAATTATTCTGAAAGTAACCGTTCTGCATAATGAGTTCTTATTTTACAATACATATCATGTTGATGCTAGTACTGTTGTACTTTTACTTAAATAACATGTTGAAAGCAGGGTCAAACTGAGTATTTCTACACTGTGGTATTTTTACTTTTACTTAAGTACAAGATCTAAGTACTCTTTCCACCTTTGCTTATACTCTCTGAGTCTGGATGACCCAATAGACACCCCATACTTTTACAATGTACATGTTTGCACTGTCAAACAGTATTACAGAGGCCCCATCCAATCATATCTGTATTCTCTGTAGCCATTCCATTTCATCCTATCATATCTTGTTGTATTCCTTTTTCATGTGTGGTGTGCCACATGGCTCAATTGGAAGACCACTCTAGTGTTTTGTTTACTCTCAGCAACATCTCTAGCAAAAATAAATTGAACACCACCAAACTTATTTACCAATAACATCAGCGGGAAATCCCAATCTTATACATGTCATTTACAGCCTTGATCAGATTTAGTGCTGAATGTCTGATGTTCCTTCATTTTATTGACAAGAAATTGCAACCAATATGAATCAGTGACCTCCTCTTTGTCACTTCATAAGGCAACTTTACCATGCCTTTATTTTATGCCATTCAATCACATTTGATATATTCAGGTTCACGCCAGAGATCTCCTTCTCTTTATTGTAATAACTGCACATTGCAGCAATAAGCTTAACAAATTCAAGCAAGCTTGCCCACAATAATTCAATTTTTGCCTCCCTTCACTAGCTTTCAGAATTGGTTTCAAAATTGTAATAATCATACATCCTGACCCTCTATGAGCAGGACTGCAGCCTCAGGCCCTCTGGTTAGATTCCCCTTGCTGTGTCTAGGTCCAGGTGAAGGCTTTCCCGAGGATTAATCAATATCATTCAATTTCTAATTCCAATCCTTAGGTCCAATGCTTCCTCTCTCAATTGTTTTCTGTCCTAAACTCTTTCATTTCTCATTCTATTTTTCAAGGATCCATCCACCAATCCATGCAGAAAGACGCCACATGATATTGCTCAAGTTATGGGAGCATTCATCCATACATCCATGCACCGTGTCCTACCTGTGACTTTGAGTTGAGTCGTTCGTCGCACATGTCTGGAGCCATACTGTAACTCACAGGTGTAATTTCCACCGTCACCCTCCTCCACCTCAGGAATCCAGACGTGTGTAGTGTTAACAATGATGGAGCTTCTCCATTCAACCCGTTCACACTCCTGAGAAGAGACACATGCTGATGAAGTGGAACAGACTACAGAAGAATAAAAGAAGTCTTGAGTCTTTTTCTGTGTCTTACCTTATACCAGGTCATCTGTGGCTGCTTGTATGGAGCCAAATAGTCCCCTATATCAGGACAGATGATCATTTTGTTGTGGGTTATTTCGGCTTTCTCCACGTGTCGGATTTTGCTGCTGAAGCATTTCCCCTCATCGCTCTCGTCCACAGTCATCGACATGGACACTTTCATGCAGTAGGTTGAGTTCCTGAAGAGATTAAAAACACAACATTGTCTACATTTTGAATATGTTCTTTTACTGGACTAATTGATTGTCTCCTTTGAAAAGGATAACCACAAATAATGATGTCCCTACTCTACAGTTCCTGTTAGCCCTACATTGTTTTAGCATTTTCAGTTATGCTATTGGTTTTTGAATTGCAGGTCACAATTTTTACTGCTATTTTGTGTCAGTCGTAGCAAGCATTGTTTTTTTTCAACAGACTCTGATAAAAAAAGAACATTGACATCATACTTGCCCAGGATCAAACAAAAGACACACAAGCTAGCAGGCAAACATAGCGGCTAGCATTCAGGAGCCTAACAGCCACTCATTTTCCTCAGAAGATTACTGAAGAGTGGTTAACAGGCAAGTCAATATTGGAATTACAATTATCAGGTACCCAGAGTCTCGACTCCACATAATAATAATAAATAATAAAATGTTTTTTTGTGACATAGTGTCATAAAGCCAATTTTTCCACCAGGTTAGCACACCTAATGCAATCATGGCTCTTAATTGGATCAGGTGTGCAAGAACAGAACTAAAGCACAAACTTAAAAGACAGGTTGGCTCTGTGGAAAATGTGTCGTGTTTGTAATGGAGCATTGCTGGAGGATATAGATAACACAGTACATCCATCCTTGTTATGAAGTTACTTGTTTCTTGTGATGTGTTTGACGCAATGTGTTTAAAAAATCGTTTTGTATTTGAAGTCCCAAAATCTGCTCAAGGTGATGGTTATTGTTTTTTGTGTGTCAGTGTGTGAGATTGCGAGAGTGTGCGTGTAGCCCTTGCTGTGTGTATTCTCCCAAGTTCACCTCCAGACACAAAGGACCTCATTGATCTCTCTTTCTTTTTCTCCCACACATGCACAGGACCTGCCCTACCTATAACCTCTCATCTAAGTGAATCTGCCACTTATTCGATCAGTTCTTTGTGTGTGTGTGTGTGTGTGTGTGTGGTGTGTGTGTGTGTAGGTGTGTGTGTGTGTGTGTGTGTGTGTGTGTGTGTGTATCTGTGTTTGTTTGTTTGTGTCATGCAGGAGGAGTTTTTCAGTCATTGACCGAAACGGGACCACTGAGCATTGAACTTGAGGCCTGGAAAGCCTTTTATCCATCCATCCATCTCTCTGTGTCTCTCCTCCTCATCAATCCATCTTCAGCCTGCAGCATGTTGTTTTCTCCTCCAGTGATTTGGTTACCTTTCCTTGTATGCTCCTGTGGCTCTCTCTCTCTCTGTGTCTCTCTCTCACACACACAAATCATCCAGCATTTTATGAACCCCTCACATTTGACTTATTTGTCCCCCAAACCATAACCAGTATTACATTTGTCAAAGCAATGAATGGTTAAATCTACTACAATATATTCAAATTTAGAAAGACGTAAGAAAAAACGTATTTTTAATGGCATGGATTCATCAGTGAAAACCAACATCAAATGCTCATAATGCAAATAAAGTAAGCCAATATTAATATATTATTGAAAATAAAACTTCTGAAATATACCCATCCATTCAAACTGAGGACATATAATACAATCAAATTCAAATAAAACAACTCTGACTCAGTTGTTCATCATGTACAGGTAATAATGAGTGTGATATGCAGGGTGGTGCCTATCTAAATCTTACTGTTAACAGTTGTGAAGTGTTCAAATTATCAATGGAACAAATTACTGCTGCATTTAATAAAAAAACACTATATTAGAAACTAGCCTGAGATGCAGACGCTGTTTCCATTATAATTTAAACCGTGACAATATGATTTTTGCACCGTTTAGTTCCAAGATCCGTTAGCAACCGAAAAAATGTTTTTGTATAGTAGCACACTGGTTTCCAGTTTCTCAAGTTTCTAGTTAGAGTGAAAACAACCACTGCTGCACTGAAGAAAAAGTATTAGCCCGGGTAACTCTCAAAATACTCCCTATTGCCACATTGGCATCCGGCCGACAGCCAATAATTTAAAATCTTGTATTTTAGAGGACAAGTCACAAGTCTTAAGGCTAATAAAGAATTGCAAAAAGTGGTAAATGGTAAGTTAACTGCATTTATATAGTACTTTTCCAGTCCTATACAACCCCTAAGGGCACTTTTAAATATACAGGTCAGCAATGACCCACTCACACACATTCATACAAAGTCAGGGGCTGCCATACAAGGGGCCTCCTGCTCAGGTAAACTAACATTCACACACATTCAAACACTGTTGGACATACCACTGGGACCAAAAAGTCTCTAAAAATGTTTCCCAAGGATACAATTTCATCTTGACTGCAAGGGCTGGGAATCAAACCACTGACCTACGGATTGGATTATACCTCATAGCCACATTCGCTAAACAATGACTTTGTCTTACCTCTACTTGTTAGTTATACAAGTAGTGGGAAATATGCATGTGGATTCTGAATTAAGTGGTAAACCTCCACATGTATGAAATACACTGATGAAATATCTTTATTCAAACAGTCCAAATCCTCGATCAAAAAGGAACAGAAACAAACAGACTGACGCATCCAAGAGCCGAAAGGGATTTTATGTTAACACATTCTTTCATCTGGTTGCTTTGATGATATTGTTCTTTACATGCATGCCAGTAACGCACATTGAATTGTAATGAGCTAAAAAAGGGAGAACTAATATAGCTTCCTCTTGTTTTTTCTCTGATGTGTCCCGTCTCTTTTTCACCGTTGTACCAGCCTTTGTCACTGCCTGTCCAACCCAGAAGCCAGAAGCCTAACACTAAACTGAAAAAGCAGCATCTATGTAAAGATGAATGTATTATGCATATCTCACCATAAACATGACGATTCCATTAGACGGTGATGCAAACGCTGTGTCAGTAGCATTTAGCGCATGCTGTGCACCTCTTACAGACGCAAATTGTGCATCTATGAGTGGGTGTGTTTACATATGTGGAATACATTTAAAGGCTTCAGTTAGTAAACTGGCCCTGAAGGAAAACCTATTTTATTCAAAAGCTGCTCATTTTTTGCCATGCTCTGATGATAAAAAGGTCTTCACACTTAAAATACTGGAGTTATCTCGATGTTCACACTACGCCGATAGAACATTTTTCATTATTAATTAACTTTAGGCCTTTTTTTAAGAGAACAAGTTTGAATTTTGGGGGGCGTTACCAGCTGGTCCCGATTTCTTTAAGTTTACATATTGTGAGAAGTCTTTGGTAAGGCAGATTACAAAAGCTAACAGTTTTAACATGTCTGTAGTTTAAATGCTAGGATAAGCTAACCAGCTACTGGCTGTAGCGTTTTACTTAGCATAAAGGAAGATGCTCTCATTGAATGTTTGACCTGTATTATTATTAACACAAGAAGGTGTGTTTTTGTGTAACCTTCACAGGTTCACCAATTTTTTTTCCCTGCTACTCTACTGGTCGGAAAAATTGTTAAAATGTTCTTATTTACAAACTTAAAAGATACTGAATGTCCCTGAAGATAAAAGCTGTTAATGGAACATCTCAGCCCTTAAGACAGCTGCTAATGTGAATATCTGTCAGGAGGAAGGAAGAGGACATTTATGTGGCACAGAACTTTATTAAGCAGACAGGAACATGCATGCCAGAAACAGGAAAGAGATGCTAGAAATGCTAAATAAGAGTTAATATAGTGTAGTGCAGAGATGGTATTTATGTTTCATATTGATCTGTTTAAAAATCTGTTTGCACTGTATAGCCTCGGGTTGTTTCATTGTAATGAGACTTGCACACTTTACAGGCCTACAAAGCAGAGTTACCAGCACTGGTGTTTACCGGGATCATTTATGTCCTTGTTATTGGCAATCTTTTTTCAATACCTCTATTAACTTAACCTAGTAGGGGTGTAACGGTTCACAGAATTCACGGTTCGGTCGTACCTCGGTTTGGGGGTCACGGTTCGATATGGGTTCGGTACAACAAGAAAAAGCAAAAAAAAGTCCCAAATGCATAATTCCAGGTTTGTTGTTATTTATTTTTGAACAGTAGTGCAAGTTTCAGTATAAAAATAAGGAACTCTAACATTTTGAATATTAACTGTATTACACAGTTAAAAACAAACCACAAACAGTACCACAGGCACTCAGATGGCCATATTATCTATAATGGCCAAACAAAAAGGTTTCATCAAGCTGTAAAACTAAAAAGAATGTCTTGAAAATATTACAAAATAAATAATAAGAAAGTGTTTCAAGGACGCAGCATTGCCGTTGAAATATATATGCCAATAGCTTCCGTTATTTATTTTGGTCTCTCGGCTTTCATGTCTATTGTGTTCTTAAAAACAGTGGGGATAAGCTGTTGAACTGCTGTTGTCTTTTGCCGGGCTCCGGTGATTGGCAAATCTGGGTGATGCCTTCTGATATGATTTAGCATGTTTGGCTTGTGTTACCATTAGCATACCGCACCGCTGTCGAACAACGCCAACACACCGTCCTCGTCCGATCCACCACTCGCACTCCATCGTTATTGTAGTCCACAGGGAACCCAAAATGTTCCCACACAGCTGAATTCTTGAGAAAGCGGTCGCAAAACAGTTGTGTGATTACTTAAAAAACAATGATTTATTTGAAGATTTTCAGTCTGGCTTTAGAACACATCATAGCACAGAGACAGGTCTGATTGAAGTCACAAATGACATTCTAATAGCCTCAGACAAAGGACTTGTCTCTATTCTTGTTTTGCTCGATCTCAGTGCTGCATTTGATACTATCGACCATGATATCCTATTGCAAAGACTAGAGCATTTAGTTGGCATAAAGGGAACTGCTTTAGGCTGGTTTAGGTCCTATCTATCTGAACGCTCTCAGTTTGTCTGTGTCAACGATGAATCTTCCATGCAAGCCAAAGTTAGCCATGGAGTGCCACAGGGCTCAGTGCTTGGACCTATTTTGTTCACACTATATATGCTTCCGCTAGGCAATATTATAAGGAATCATTCTGTACATTTCCACTGTTATGCGGATGATACTCAACTATATTTATCCATCAAGCCGGATGAAACCAATCATCTAAATAAAATTCAAGACTGCCTCAAGGACTTAAAAACGTGGATGACCTTAAACTTTTTGATGTTAAACACGGCTAAAACTGAAGTTATTGTACTCGGCCCAAAGAATCTACGAAACAAATTATCTAAAGATATACTAACTATGGATGGCATTAATTTGGCCTCCAGTGAGACTGTAAGGAACCTTGGTGTTATATTTGATCAGGATTTATCTTTTAACGCCCACATAAAATCAATCTCAAGGACCGCCTTCTTTCATCTACGCAACATTGCAAAAATCAGGCATATCTTGCCTCAAAACGATGCAGAGAAACTAGTCCATGCATTTGTTACTTCTAGGCTGGATTATTGTAACTCTTTATTATCAGGGTGTACCAAAAAGTCAGTTAAGTCGCTTCAGCTGATTCAAAATGCTGCAGCACGTGTACTAACCAGAGTTAGGAAAAGGGATCACATTACTCCTGTTCTGGCTGCCTTACACTGGCTCCCTATAGAACACAGGATAGAATTTAAAATTCTTCTTCTCGCCTACAAAGCCCTTAATGGGCAGGCGCCATCTTACCTTAAAGAACTCATTATACCCTACTGTCCTACTAGGGCATTGCGTTCCAAGAATGCAGGGTTGTTGGTTGTTCCTAGAGTCTCTAAAAGTACAATGGGAGCCAGAGCCTTTTCTTATCAAGCTCCACTTTTGTGGAATCAGCTTCCAGTTTGTGTTCGGGCGGCAGACAGCCTATCCGTTTTTAAGAGTACGCTTAAGACCTTCCTTTTTGATAAAGCTTATAGTTGATAAAATAATCTAATAAGAGTGCATTGACGTAGACACGTTGTGCCTCTTCACCTATACATTTTTAGTTCTTACTCTTTCACTTAAATCCTAAAAACTTAGATCTTATATTTAAAACTAAGGTTATTACTACTTCTCATTCTTCTAAATCTATTCTCTCTCTACTTCTCATACTCTCTACTTCTGTAATCTATTTATTCTATTTTCTCTTTATCCAAACCTTTCCCCTCTCTGACCTCTCGAGGTTCTATTAGAGGGTAATAGGTTGCAGAGAGGCCTATTCCGGCCGGGGAGTGTTTAGACCATATTCACAGCGTACCTCCTTACCTCTCACCAATTCCAATTAAGGTTCCAGTGGGGACCTTTCTCCCTGCGTGTGCCTCTCCACCTCTGTTTCTTACTTCTTACTTGCTACCCTTTTCCCTCAACCTATCCTAAGGGAGTGCATGTACGTAGATACGTTGTGCCTCTCCACCTCTGTTCCCTACTTCTTACCTACTACTCTTTTCCCTCAACCTATCCTAAGGGAGTGCATGTATGTAGATACGTTGTGCCTCTCCACCTCCACTGCTGTACCTGTGTACTCTCATGTTCCGAATAACCCAGCTTCCCCCAAATTTCTTTTTGGTGCCGGGATCCTGAGTCGTGGCTGATCCTGTTGCTGCGGTCCTGTGTCCTGGATCCTGAGTCATGTGTCCTGGATCCTGCATCATGAGTCCTGGATCCTGAGTACTGGATCCTGTGTCCTGGATCCTCTATCCTGACTTCTGGATTTGAGTCCTGGACTTCGAGTCGTGGCTGAACCTATCACTGTGGTCCTGCCTGACTCTCATCATACTACTTCCCTGATGGCTCCCACAGGATTGTTGACATCCTCGTGGATTCATCTTCTTATTATAGACACATGCATTTCCAAACATTTGGTCTACCTACGCTGTAAAATGTATTATCTCTTCGATTTACACACGGCATCTATTGCACATCTGTCCGTCCTGGGAGAGGGATCCCTCCTCTGTTGCTCTCCCTGAGGTTTCTCCCATTTTCCCCTTTAAACTGTGGGTTTTTCTCTGGAGGTTTTCCTTGTACGATGTGAGGGTCTAAGGACAGAGGGCCGTCGTATTTTCATACTGATATTCTGTACAAACTGTGAAGTCCACTGAGACAAATGTAACATTCGTGATATTGGGCTATATAAATAAACATTGATTGATTGATTGATTGATTTAAAAGAAGCAGGTGGGTCTTCTAGCTCCTGTGTGTTATCTGAAATCGCCATACTAACTTTTTTTCTTCTTGTATTTTGTTCGTTTTGTTGTGTTTTCTTCTTGTTCTTCATTTGTTGTTTAAGGGCGGCTGGCAAACAGCTTTTAGGCGCATAACGCCCACTGGATTATATACAGTGTAATGGATACTGCCCTGAGTGACAGACTTTTTTCCCACTCATAAAAAAAGGCGTATTCGTCGTGTGACTGCATGTGCCAAACCGTGACGTCCGAACCGTGACGTCTGAACCGTGACGGTTCGGGACGAATACGGATACCGTTACACCCCTATAACCTAGGCTTGCGGCTTCTGTTAGGAATTGAAGTCTTACTGTGTAATTGAGAGATACAGTGTGATAATAGGATTATTGAATACAAACAAATAAAGCTTTTAGAATTGCTGAAATATTAAAGTTTTTTATTATATACATAAGGAGTTTGGTCATTATTATATTGAAAATAATTGTTGTGCCAAATGGTGCACTCATTTTGAATAATATCAGCCCAATAAATGGCTGTTATTAGTTGTGATAAAAAACGGTTGAAGTTTAATGTGCGTTAACGTTGAGAAGCTACAGGGTGAGGTTTGTGCAACAAAACTACTTGGTTAATTTAGGAAAAAAATCATGGTTTGGGCTAAAATAAGATTCTTGTTTAAATAAGTCACTCTTTATAGGCATATCACTTTTATCCTTTTTCCTGTGTTCTGGCTTATCCATAGATTATAACAAACACTGAGCCAATGAGAAGGTAGAGCAGGGCCATATTACCCATACGGCTATATGACACCCGATAACAGCTGATACCATTTGAAGTCGGCAAAAAACTAAAAGTGACCTCTGCTGTTCTGTACAGGACTGACAGTAGGTAATAAAAAAAAATTGGGGGGGAAATTGCCTTACAGATATGTGCCCGACTTGACAATAAATGCCAGTAAAATGTGTCTGGTGAAGCTGAGTCTTGTCCTCCTGAAGATGAATGAGGTGAATAAGGAGATTTAAAGGGTGAAAGGAAAGATTTGTGGATGCCATTTTGTGTCTAATGTGAGTGGCTGACATTGATGACCCTTCTGTTATCAGCAAGTTATAAATTGAGCTCAAATCTGATACACACACACACTCAGCTTTTGTGTGCTTGTTTGTTTGTGGGGTCGGTAGTGTTTGGCTTGTTATTTTGTAACATTGCTAGGAAAGGGTACAGTTGGTCGCCTGTATTTGCATTTGAAGACACCTATGAATAAAACATAGGATCTCACTGTTACTGCCGTGTGCATGTGTGTGTGTTGGTGTGTATCCCCATCGAATAACACAAATGAGGAATGTGCTACCATGCCGAAACAGATGCCAGGTGTGAACAAACATGAACTTACATTGCAACTGGCAACAATGTCAAATAGAAGAAGGGGGAAAAACTACTTAAAATTTCATGACATGCTTTTAAATGGAAATCACAATGTACAGCTTCAAAAACATAAAACAAATCCGTTGCTACAAATTATGACAGTCTGCTAATTGGATTAGTCTTCCTTCCGTTCTCGGAGTATTCATCTCCTGAGTTCATGTTAGAGTTGAAAGCACTGTTGGAGGCTATCACACTTGTGCACAGACAGTTTATACATAGAGGCTATAATGATTTCTTTCTTCAATGCACTCTGATGATAATTTGATCGGATGGCTGTACATCTGTCCACAATCACTTCCCAAGTGCCCTCCAGCAGGGCAGCGTCACTGCTACATCACAGCTCCAGGCTCTCTGTACTTTGGCTGACCGCTAGTGTTTCATATTTGTGCATATTGGATGAGAGTTTTTTGTCACCAAAAAACACAAATTCCAATTACATAAATTCAAAATGAGCCTTAAATTAATCTCCAAATCAACCCTTACTCCATCGTATCCTCCCCATCAATAAATCAAGCGCACCCTCTCTGCAATTACCCTCTTATGATCAGGGCAGGCAGCTGGAGGGTGCGTTGAATTACGGCGTTAATAGAGGGGGATGTATCCTGGCCAGCAGGCAGCGTGTTTATACCTGGACGGAGCTGCGGATTAATTTGACTATCAATCTAACTAACAGGCAGCGAGAGAGAGCGCCGACACCTGTGCATGCTGAGAAACACACAAACACACACACACACACACACACACACATTCACACACACTTATGTCAATGCACGTATCTGAACACAAATGCTTCTACATAAGGATGCATGTATTCACATACTGTACAGGTTATACATAAGGTCTACTCTCTTTGTACAAACTTTTTCATCTTAATTTATTTGAAGTTTTTTCTGCCAAAAAGGAGTAAATGTTTAAAGAATGTGGGCGCATAGCATTGGTGGGAAAAAGCAACTAATCTCACTAAATACAGTCAAAGCCTACTCTAAGATCTATCAAAATGTAACTGATCTACCTGAGGCTGGTCAACCCATATATTTTGTCTCGTCATTTCAGTAACGTTAGGCGTGATTACAGCGAGCCATTACCCACATTACTGCACAACTTTCTACGACGTCCATCCATCCATCTTCTCCCGCTTATCCGTGGTCGGGTCGCGGAGGTAGCAGTTCCAGCTGAGAGCCCCAAACTTTCCTTTCCCTGGCCACATCAACCAGCTCTGACTGGGTGATTCCGAGGTGCTCCCAGGCCAGCGAAGAGAAATAATCCCTCCACCTGGTCCTAGGTCTACCCCTCGGTCTCTTCCCAGCTGGATGTGCCTGGAACACTTCCCTAGGGAGGCGCCCCGGTGGCATCCTTACTAGGTGCCCGAACCACCTCAACTGGCTCCTTTCGACGCGAAGGAAGAGCGGTTCAACTCCGAGTCCCTCCCGGATGACTGAACTTCTCACCTTATCCCTAAGGGAGACGCCCGCCACCCTGCGGAGAAAACCCATCTCGGCCGCTTGTATCTGCGATCTCGTTCTTTCGGTCATGATCCTTCATGACCATAGGTGAGGGTAGGAACGAAAATGGCCCGGTAGACAGAGAGCTTTGCCTTCTGGCTCAGCTCCCTTTTCGTTACAACGGTGCGGTAAAGCGACTGCAATGCTGCTCCCGCCGCTCCGATTCTCCGGCCCATCTCACACTCCATTGTACCCTCACTCGAGAACAAGACCCCAAGACTCTTTCACTTGGGGTAAGGACTCATTCCCTACTTGGAGTGGACAGTCCATCTAGCTAAATCTGTCTGCGACCAACTTGACTCAACAACTGATTAACGTAGTGTTTACCCTGTCATTTTACATCCGGAAGACCAAGAGGAAACGCCCCGGAACAATACAAATGTTTTTAAAAGGCCAAAATGAATGCCAAATATCCATTCAAGTTTTTTCAAAATGCATATTAATTTGTTGCACACCTCTGTGAAAAACTACACCACCATGTGTCCATGAATGAGATATTTCTCCACCTACTATGGTTACCCTGATAAGTATGTATTTGTTGCGTACCGACCGTATTCAAATAGCATGGTTGTTCACACTGCCTGTTTTGACCATCAGAAACTACGTCACCATGGCTATTTCTATAGCAGCGATGCATATGGTGATATCAAATACTGTCTATGAGAGGTTGCACAATAAAGTGGTTTCCTCTCAGCAAGAACTTTTTTATTTCCAACAGATGCAGGTTAGATCTATTGCCGATGAATAAATTGCCCTTAGGGCTAGATGTTAGTGTCAATGGTTATCCCTCTTTTTATGTCAAGGGTGTAACCTGCTTTTCCCCAAATGACAGGGGTTGGCTCCAGCCCTCGGCAACCCTTAAGGATAAACAACTTTTTTTAAAAGGGATCAGAGAAATATACTTATTATTTTTCAGGCACAGCTCCTTGGCATATTCATCCATGAAAACAGCAAGTGCAACTGTGAGTCATTTTATAATGATAACAAAAGCCCTTAGGGCCTTTTCAAAGAACTTCTCACACCAAAATAATCATTTGTACATCAATAACTCACTTGCTGCCACTTCAAATTTGTAAAAAAACAGCTTTGTTTTTTCTGGAATACTTTTAAGAATACACGAACGGAGAAAAGTCTTCATTAAGTTAACCCTTAAGTAAAGAAAATAGGGGCATCGTTCAACAAAAGAAAACTACAAAAGTATCAAAACCTCAGTTTAAAAACGTTCACACAACATGAGCAGCAAGAGTAATATTAATTCAGTCAAAATAATTTCAAAATGAAAATTATTTCCCTTTCCCTCAACCTATACTAAGGGAGTGCATGTACGTAGACACGTTGTGCCTCTCCACCTCTGTTCCTTACTTCTTACTTGCTACCCCTTTCCCTCCACCTATCCTAAGGGAGTCCATGTACGTAGACACGTTAGTTTTGCTGCTATAGGCTTAACCTGTCGGGGGACACCTTCCTTCTTCCTTCTGTCTGTCTGTACCTGTGTACTCTCATGTTCCGAATAACCCAGCTTCCCCCAAATTTCTTTTTGGTGTCTACTGTATCTACGCCGGGATCCTGAGTCGAGGCTGATCCTGTTGCTGCGGTCCTGTGTCCTGGATCCTGCATCATGAGTCCTGGATCCTGAGTACTGGATCCTGTGTCCTGGATCCTCTATCCTGAGTTCTGGATTTGAGTCCTGTATTTCGAGTTGTGGCTGAACCTATCACTGTGGTCCTGCCTGACTCTCATCATACTACTTCCCTGATGGCTCCCACAGGATTGTTGACATCCTCGTGGATTCATCTTCTTATTATAGACACATGCATTTCCAAACATTTGGTCTACCTATGCTGTAAAATTTATTATCTCTTCGATTTATACACAGCATCTATTGCACGCCTGTCCGTCCTGGGAGAGGGATCCCTCCTCTGTTGCTCTCCCTGAGGTTTCTCCCATTTTCCCCTTTAAACTGTGGGGTTTTTCTCTGGAAGTTTTTCCTTGTACGATGTGAGGGTCTAAGGACAGAGGGTGTCGTATTGTCATACTGATATTCTGTACAAACTGTGAAGTCCACTGAGACAAATGTAACATTTGTGATATTGGGCTATATAAATAAACATTGATTGATTGATTGAAAAATGCAATTTTGCTAAAACCTTACTAATTCAAACACTTCCAAAAAGTCAGTCTCATTCTTGCGCCTACAAGGCTGAAGATTTAGCATGTGTTTATGAAGTAGTGAGCCTATTTCATTTAATTTCAAACCTTTATTTATCCAGGTGTATCCCATTGAGATCATTGATCTCTTTTTCAAGGGAGACCTGATTCTATAAATGGAAAAAGGCAATTTGTGTGAGAGTTCATACAAATATAATTTTATTTACCTCAGTTATTAAAGACTTTTTTTCCCTTATGATTCATTCACATGAAAACAGTTTTTTTTAAGAATTCAAGGTTACAAGAAGTGAACGGTTGATATACAAATGATCACATGGTAGAGGAAGTATTCCTTTAAGACCTTGTGATTTTAAAAACGTACAAAACTGCATCAAAATGCACTGGCACGTAAAATAATTAGTTAACAGAGTACACACAAACACATTGCCAGAGTGTGAACTCACTGACATTTGAAATTGTTCAACAACTTTAGGCTATGTGTCAGTGCGCTGTATAAAAGGTCAGATATATGCATGAGTGCTGATATTACTTTGTGTCAGATCAGCAACCCCAACCTGTGAAGCATTGATCGATATGTGTCACTACTGATAAGCAACAACCACACCGCCCCATGTCCCTATGGAGACTTTAAACCACAGACAAAACATTCAAATTAAGTGATGATTCAATTGAAAGACATTTTTAATGAATCAGTCTCGGTTAGTGTCGGTTCACTTTGGTCCAACACTACTTCTAACATATCACTTAGCTTGAAAAACTAAAACTTTATGTTCCATGCCGAACCTCCTACAGTAGACCATGGGATCGAAAACTTTAAAGAAATTATTATATAATTAAAATATATATTGATAAATATATGATATATGATGTATGATTCTAGAGATACCCTGCTCATTTACTATTGGGAACGCAAACTATACCAACCTCGATTATGTGAACGAAATACGCTCTGCATTGATATACCACTGTCATAGTATACAGGAATTGACTTACTTAAAAGGCTAGATCATTTTTCTTTCTGGCACTCAGTTGTTGTATTGAACTGCGCTGATTTTGCTTGTTTGTTGTGTTATTGTCAAAGAAGTAATACAAAGTGCAAAAAAGGATGGAGCTTCGATGGATTTAAAGACAGGTTTACAACTTGTTTATTTTTTCTTCCTGTTTAATGTATTATCATAAAATGACATTTTGGCCACCCACATTAAATACAATCACAGTATGTATTTCTTACGGGTATTAAACTGTGGACTCCGGCCATCCCTTCCTCTCTCAATATTAAACTCCACAATCAGTCAAAATACTATAGGTGCTGTTCAAACTTGCATAGCGATAGTTCAATATGTAACTAATATACAAGCAATGGTGGACTTAGTATTTTTTACTCTTTAATTCTACAGGTAGCAGGTTGTTTTTTTTACGTGTTGTCAATGTCTATGACTTTTATGTTTTAAGATGGTGTTTTTATTTGTATTCATGTTTTTTATATATATATATCACTGCAATTAGATATACTGAACATTTACTGAATGTTCAATGAAAAAGTGTTTTTTTCAATTTGGGCCGAATGGCAAAAATCTATGTGGGCCTACCCTGACCTTTGTCCATCCACTCCCTGTGTGTTGTGCATATTAAACTTGATTAAATTCAAATTATTCATATGCAGTATCTTAGCACAACATTAACTGTATTAAAGACATTGCAGCGTTTCTTTTTGGCCTCAAGATACAGCAGTAATGCCGGTGTCGCCCAATAATTGAGTTCATGTGTTCTAGTGGTGCACACAGTATTAACAAACAAACTGGCGTTAATTAGATTAGCATCAACTAATTGCCACTCAATGAATCTGCAGCTTTTAGGCCCCCTGAGGCTCTGGGCCATGGGGGGGGGGTTGTCCACTTTGCCATGTTTGCTATCCAACATTGTTAAGATAAAGTGGTGACTGATTCCACATGCACCATGCTTATTATACTGTAACAAGTAATCAGTGTTATAGATATGCTTGAGCAAAACTGTGAGAAAAGCTTAATTATATATAATGATTAATTGTGAGCTCAAATGGATAACTTCTTTATTTCAGTGGCTGCAGGTATGAGTGAACATTTTAAACATATCGTAGGGGGTTTAGCTTGGGTTTCGCAGGACAGAATGCCAATGGGTATGTGGGGAAAACGATGTTACCTGGCCAAGGTGACTCCCATGAATGTGAGTGTGTGTTTGTGTGCGTTATTTGTGTGCTGTGCTGAATGCATTCACCCCCAGGCCTGTATTTAAAATGAAGTTGTTGTGCACACTTAATCTTCAAAATAAACTAGAGAAAATATGCTGGTTTCAAAATGATGTGTAGTGGTGCCACACCATGAGGTGGAACCACAGCATTACACAAGAGCTGTGGATGTGTTGGGGTTCAAAGCACGACCATTGCTATAGAGAGCTGGCTTTCCAACATGACCATTCTGAAACACAGGTTGCTTGGTTTTCACAAATCCTCCTCTGCCCTCCTTTCTCCTGTGACGTAGTCCATTTCTCCATATCACTACCAAGCCAGATTGTATTTCAGAGCAACCTAAAACCTTGTGAACATCAAAGTGTGGAAACCAAGGCCTACTTTTTTGTTTTTAAAGACAGGCCAGAGCAGCAGGTATTGGCTGAAGTTGGCATATACTGGCACATGTTGGTCCACATTGGCAAGAGAGTAGAACCGACTCAATGGTTGCCAAGTCATAGAGGACTGCCAAAGAAACTTCAAATGTCCGCACTCTACTTCTCGCCCATTCTGCTCTCCTGTCCTCTCTATTCTACCCTCGAATTGCTATTGTCTGTTTGTCTTCCAGTCTCTTTCTCTCTTTATCATATTGTCGCTTCCTTTTTCCACTCGCTGTGTTTATCTCCTGCTCAGAGTCTGTTAATCTGATGAAGAGAAAGGTTAAACATTTGTCTGGCATCAGAAAACACCCTAACAACCACAATTATGTGTGTTTTTGAGTGAGTGTCCACAAGGAGTATATTCTTCCGCTAATGCAAAGAGAGGCAGGTGGTTCATCTTACTAGTAACACCACAGGGGAATAGCTGAGAGATAGCACATTATTTGTTTTGGAAAAACCTTCCAAAATGACCGAAATGAGCGTTTCCTTAGGCACTACATCTATGGTTAATAATTGGTTCATTGTGTTTAACAAGAGTAACTTAGATTTTGGTCAAGGTTAAATTACATAGGGTGAATATTATGGTCTCCAGTGTAAAAATAAGGCAGTTTATATGTCCAATAATCTATCCAGAACTCCACTGAGGTTCTTTTTGCTGATGTATAAACTTTGGCCATCCACTTCTGCCTTTGTTCCTAAAAGAGGACAGTCAGTTTTCATAAAACCAGAAAAAGTCAGCAGGAATATGTCAACATAGACCCCTTTTAGACGAGTCTACGGGAAATTATTTTTGTAAAAATATGTTGGTCCACAATACAAATAATTTTTTCTGACATCGCTTTTAATGAGTTGTCTAATAATATGTACTCTTGCAATACAATCAGATACCAGATCGTATTAACTAAAGCTTTATTAAATCAGGCAATAAAGACATTTTTGGTGTCAAACCACGTGAATCTGCAAGCTTGTGTTTAATTTGCTTTAAAATAACGTTTTGGAGGGTAAAAAGATTATAAAGATAAGCGTTGATTAGTTATTTCAGAAAAAAACCTAGTTTGCTGAAACTGATTGAATACTGTCTACTAAAGCTACGATATAATTTTTCGCAAAATTTTTTTTAACTGCACTGTGCTGTGAACGGCCATCTAGATTGGTTCTATAAATGTAGCAATACTTTCCCTCGTAAAAACATTACTTGCAGCATTTACTACCACAACCTTTTGGGAAACAAATTAGTAATAGATACAAACAATATGGACAGGCTTAGATGCATAAAAACTTCTAAACGGGGTGAACAAAAACAAAAAAAATCCTTTTTGCACATTACTGTTTGCGTTTCCATCATGTCTGAAGGACTTTGTAGATAAGGAAAATTATTCTGATAACAGATTCCAAAAATCACAACTAATATGCAGTTTCCACATACAAATCAACAATGCACTCATCATCATTATTCATCTGGAGTGACTCACTGAGTTGGATGTATTGAACTGATGCCAAGGAGACGTAGAGGGGAATTAAAAGTAGGCTGAGAACTCAGGTGTCTGACTTAAAAGTAGCAACAGTTTGCTGGTTTCTGGATGGTTATAAGTCATTTCTCTTGTTCACTCTGTTTTTGTTCAGCTTGTTATATATAGGACTAGGAATCAACTACATAACTAAGTTTAACATTTCACAAAAATGTCCACCCTTCTTTCAACAGAAATTCAGTGCGTGCTTAGAAATGACGACACAGAGGTTTGGCATTTTCATTGCTGCTAAATAGTTCCTGGGCCTATAAAAGGTATGACCACAAGAGCAGAGACCTTTGGCTACCAGGAACAATAGCTGTTGAACCAAAGTTAAACCTGGTTTGTTAAGACTGTGTCACCATCCCTGTTATGTCTGTATGTGCTTCCTGTCTGTGTAATTCCCCCTGTGTTATTACCTGATCCTTTTCACCTGCTGCCCTTGTGTTTTCCTGCCTTCCCCAGCTATGTCTTGTCCTTGTGATTAGCTCTGCATGTATTTAAGTCTTGTTTGTTTTGTCGGTATTGGTAAGATCCTTGTTTGTTCGTCGGAGAGTTTTGTTCCGTTTGTTTTGCCTTGCCCTACTCTGTTCCCTTGCCCTGCCACTAAAGGTACGTCCTGCATTTGGCTCCAACCTGCTCTGCCTCCACATGACAGGTTGATTATTCAGGTAAGGCTTCTGCGTTCCTGAAAAGGTTTCTGGGCCCTTAGGAAAGTCCTTTGGGCTAACTTTTTTTAAATGATTAATGGGCATCTTGTGTTTTTTTATTTTAAATGGACTGTAGAGAGGTTAAAAGGAAACTAGAAGACCAGACCTCAGAGTTCCGCCAAGGCGATTTCCATAAGTAGAAAGAACTGCTTGTATCAGACCTGAACTGGGTTGTTCCTTGAACCATGATACATCCTTCCAGCAAAAAGTAAGGCTTGTAGTCTTTCCGTAATCCTTCTGAAATACAACCCAAACTGAGAACTGAGAGACAGATGGGGAATGATATGCAATTTAGACCCTAACTGACCTAAAGCTTGGGTTGTTTCTCCCCATGTTCAGTGCCCTTACCCAAAAGCAACCTCTACAAGGTAATTCTTGAGCATTTGAACAAACAATCATTGCTTGTATCCTTCTTGTGACAAGAGTTTCACCAATTAGCCAGAGCTAACCAGTGAGGAAATGAGAAGGCCAGTGAATCCAGCCAACTTGAGAACCGATTAAATCATCAACCATTCAGGCAAATATCAATATCACCAACAAGTCAGTTCGCCAGTCTGCCTGTAGTCCTGCCAACAAACCAAACAACCACAGACCCCACCAAGCCAATTGTCCAGCCACGATGTCACCAAATGAGACAATTACTCACCCACCAGGTTATCCAGCAAGCCAACCAATTCAAAAACTCACTGGCCAGTGTTTTTCCCTCACAGAGAACATGTTACATTTCCATGTAATGCAAAGTGTTGAAGTGAAGAGTGAGCAAAGGCAAAGGCATGAAATATCTCATCTCACCCTGTCTTGTTCACTATCCAACACTCATTATTTTGTTCCCTCAGAGTCCTTTTCTCTATTGGTTTGTCCTCTGTCTTTCTCATACTTCGCCCTCTTGTGTTTGTTTGTTTGTTTGTTTGTGTGTGTGTGTGTGTGTGTGTGTGTGTGTGTGTTTGTTTGTTCCCACCTACACTCTCTTTGTGTTGCAGGATAGAAGTTTGGTGCAATGTATTTCTCAGTTTTAAACCGAGACCTCTTACTGTGTTTATCAATTTATTTCCAAGTTGTGTGTTTGTGAGAGTGTGTTTCAATGGTGTCCTAATCATCGCGGCTGTATAGAGGGTCTCGGGCAGTCGCAGCATGCCCTCTCCCCCTACCGCGGTCCTTATACCTGCAGAGAAAATTGATTTCTGCTTTTCTTTTTTTCCTCCTTTCATTCCTCCACCTCATTCTCAACCCTCCCCTCCATCTTTCTCTTCTTTCCATCAGCTTCCCTCTGTTTTTCTCTACATACATTCACCCATACTCCGCATCCCTCCAATATAACTACTTGTTCCTGGATTCACTCTCCTTCCCACCCTCCTGCTTTCATTTTTTATATAACTGGTGTCTCAGGCAATGTTATTTTCCAGTTAAGGTCTCATAAAAGAGATTGTCACTCCACTTTTATGCCTTATGTTTTTAAAACATCAACTCCAGGTTGCCACCTCTTTCTAGTTCCTACAAACCTACACACTTCAATAGAAACAAGAAATCCGCAGTTTTTGGAAATCAACAGTTAGTAAACACATTTCAGTAGTCCATATGAAATGAAGAGGAATAACCATCAGAGGACAAGGGGGCTACAACCAAGACAGAACGATTTAACCAGGAGTCATCGCATGTGTTATACAGAAAATAATAGCTTAGAATCAATTGAGAGGAGTCTGAGAGAAGCTGTTATTGGAACCTGCTCGATAATTCATCTCTCCTCTTCTGTGCGGTTCCTCTATGTTATTTTCTCTTACACAGCACCTATATACGGTGGCCCTGAAGTGCAAGTCAAAACAACATTTCACAAAACACTACAGCATTTCACAAAACGCTACAGTATTTCATAAAACACAACGACATTTCACAAAACACTAAAGCATTTCACAAAACGCTACAGCATTTCATAAAACACAACGACATTTCAAAAAACATTACAGCATTTCAGAAGGTGAGGTGACGTGCCTTTGTGACGTGCAACAAATTAACATTAACCTTTCTGTTGGTCGCTTGTTAGCAGACCCTTCACGCGATGGCAGAGCGAACAGGTACAGGCAGGGCCTATAGTGATAGCCCTATAGTTTAAATCTACTACCCACAAATAAACATATGTGTTGGGGAAATATTTTCCAAGGCCCATAGCTTTGACCCAGTTTATCAGTTCATACTGTCCTGACTGAGCACACGCACCTGTAACCTTGGCTGCTGTGCTCTCAGTGTTTTGCCTCCCTGTTCCTGCCTGTTGGCATCAGCTGATAGAGGTGTTATGATTCTATCTTGTTATGCACAATGTTGATTATTCTCTCTGAACTAGCTAAATACATGGGTCTGGAGTAGAGTTCTTCAGAATTGACGTGGCAACTCTACCGTGAAGTCAGAACCTCTGGCTCTTGGACTTGTTTTGTGAATTCTCCGGCCGAAGCTCCTAATAAACCATCAGTGTTTGACATCTAAGCTCCAGCTCTCCCCGTGTCTCCTTCCTGAGTCGGTGACTCCCACTGCATTGCTACACGGAAGTATCCCCCACAATATGGACGTTAATATTTTAAAAAATTGTGAATGTATTTAGGAACCTGTCCATGTGATTTTAAGTGGGGGTGGACCTCAAAACCCCCCGGTCCTCCCAATGGCCAGTCCGGGCCTGGGTACAGGAGGCGTAGAGCGAGGGATCATTTCCACAAGGCGTTGTGGTCGCGGACGGATAAAAAAATGAAAATAATAAATGGGTCGCGAAATATACTTTGGCAGCCGTTAATATACCTGGGCGGCCCACCCAAGTAAAGTCTATGTGTGGGAAACCCTGAATAATTAAGCTTACTGTTGTATTTTCTCTAAACTATTTTTTTTTCTTTCTTTCTGTCATTCATGTATGTTTGTTGTATGCATATATGAAAAGTTTTTTGTAAAGTGTCTTAATACTTAGAAAAGCACTATAACAATGTAAAATGTACTATATTGTGTGTAGTGTCTCAGAAAACTGAAACCACCTAAGAAAATCAAATCAAATGTGTTGATGTTTTTGGAAAAAGCTCAACAACAGTTAACACCATTCATTCAGATTATTATTCTTAGTCACAGCAAAGATAGGATGTCTCAGTGCTACAGGGTCTTGTCACGACCTCAGAGAGAAAAGGACAAATCTATTGCTGGCAGCAACAAAGCTCAAGGCAGACCAAAGGCATACTGCATGAATTAAAGAAGGCCAGGGCCTGTTTGTAGAGGTCATGAAAAGGATCAATACTAGGTGTGAATAGCAATCACTTAGCCTTGGGCCAACATATTGTAGTTCTAATGTATATTTAAGAATTCAGCTGGAATTTTTCAATGTTTAAACAAGATGAGACCACAGGTAGTTCTTCTGATATTCTGTTTTCTTTCATATTATCTGCTTTGTGCCTAACATTGGGATTGACACCTGGGTGAACTCTTTTCATTGTACAAACATAACAACATTGAGACTCTCCTGCTATATTGCCAAACCCTTCATTAATTAAAGTCCTTTTAAACTACCTTATTCTTGTCATGCAACTGCAGGCCCTAGCTTACAAAACACACTTGGAAATGTGTTGCATCTCGCATGTCCAATTTGTATTTAATATACAAACAAACTGTGTATGATGTGCTTGTTTATCCAATATGACTCTCAACACTAACATGAGCGTTGTAGTTATAAGAAACAGTGCAGGTTGGTTTAAATGCATGAACTAAATTTGTTCCTATTGATATGTAATGTGATGCCTCTTGAGAGATATCATAGTCTAAAGGCCAATGCCAATGCAAATAAATTAAAATGTGTATGATATCGTGCTAGGAATTGGAGGAAATGTAGGCTAGTTAGCTAGCTAAACGTTTTTCTTTTTTAAATGATTGCACAACTAGACCAGATTTCACTCTGCCACAAGAGGGAGCTTCTCTGAATGTCCAAATGGTACATTCCATCGCTCCGGGTTTTCGAATGGTCCAGTTTGTGAAAAGCACTCAATCGCTTGGACTGACTATTTACGAATACCCATAATTAGCATGACCAGTGTCACAAAGGCAGCAAAGACCAAAGAAAGGGTGCGATAGAGAAGGTCAAAATATCATGTTATCAAGGTTGAGAACTACCAATTTTAATTTAACTAAAGATGAGAACCAAAATGATGGGTCTTCTAATGGCCTCCACTGCAGCAAGGGAAAAATGTTAAAGGTACGGAGGAAAGACATTTCCATAGAAACGTGTTCTTTTCCCCTTGACCCTCTCCGTCACGCCTTGTTAATACACTAAAGATGATAAGAACAGGGCATCAGACACACATCCATCACCACTGACAAAGATAAGGCATGGGCAGAGGGATGGAGGGCAGGAGGGATGGATTGGTGAGTGCAGGGAGAGCTATAGATGAACAGGTAAGTGGATGCACAGCAGGGTATAGAAACCAATATAGACACATAGCACAGGGGTATAAAGGTCATTGCCATTATGTGATGGCTTATATTCATGGGTACCACGTGACGTCACTGTATTCTAGCGCCGCCATTTTGGTGTCCGGTCACAGTAAGTCATTACAACAACAGAGAACACGGAGGAAGCAACAGAGAAAGACACATCGTGAATAATAAAGTTTGTGGATATGCCTGGGATTTGTTGTGCTGTGGGCTGTGACAATAGTCGCCAGAGGAACCCCGGACTACAGTTTGTATCGATCCCCAAAGACTTAGACCGTCGTAATAAATGGCTGGCTGCCATCAGAAGGGACCACTGGCAGCCGACATCTAACTCCAGATTGTGCAGTCAACACTTTGTTTCCGGTAAGCTCTTCACTTATTGTTATCTTTTTGTCAGAAATACGTTTTCAAAATACTTCAACATAGATAATTCAGTTGCCGAATAATAATTACCGTTAGCAGTGTAATGGTAACATAGCACGAGTAAAATATTCCCAGTTTTGAAAGGACTGCATTAGTTTTGCTCTGTGTTCCTTTACGCTTGAAACCGACTGAATTTGATAAAAGACACATTTCTGGCAGAAAACTGAGAAAGAAATTGCCGTTCTCAATATTATTGAATGCATGCCTTAAATTACTTGTGTATTTATATTACATGTATTATTGCTACTTTTACTTAAGTTAAGGATCGTAATACTTCTTGTCATTATCTTATTAGGAGGCCTAGGCCCTATACACACATTAATATTCTACCATGTTTGCCTCTGTCTGCTTAGGAAGAAACAATGACAACCCCATGAGCCCTGACTACATCCCCAGCCTGTTTGCGCACACGTCAGCTGGACAGCGGCAGAGAAGCATCTATGCCACCAGCAGATTTGAGCATACTCAGCAGATGAAAAGGAAACGGACTGAGACTTTGGTTCCTGATAGTGACCATGAGACTGTGGCACCTTCCAGCACCAGTGATGCCACTGGGCTTGACATCACCTTAGTTGAACAGGTAGAATGTGTGAAAGATGACCACAGTTACTCTCAAGCCATTCTTAGCTCAGGTACTGTGGAACCATGCTCAAATGCAGCCTGCCAAGCTACAGTCAAGGCATTGACAAACGAGTGTGCACGATTAAGAGCTGAGGTTAATTGTCTTAAGGACAAAGTTAATGTGCTGTCTTTCAATGAAGAAGCCTTCAAAGGAAATGATGAATGGTACAGGAACTAACAGGCCTACCAAGCTATGCTAAAATGATGGTTGTTTTTGGCTTCCTGTCTGGGTTTGTGAAAGCCGGCCCAAGACTGACTCCCTTTCATAGCTTTTTATTAACATTGATGAGAATGAGGCTTAACTTACCTTTATATTTTTTTGTTTATCTTTTTCATATGTCTAAGAGCAGTGTTGTCAGAATGTTCAACAATACTTTAGATGTCATGTATGTCAGACTGTCACCACTTATATTTTGGCCCTCAAAAGATCAAATTCAGGTTAGTCTGCCCATGTGTTTCAGGGATAATTTTAGCAACTGCAATTCCATCATTGACTGTTTTGAAATTTTTGTAGAGAAGCCAAAGAATTTAAGGGCACGTGCACAAACATACTCCTATTACAAGCACCACAACACTGTCAAATATCTCATTTCTATAACACCACAGGGTGTTACCTCCTTTGTGTCAAAGGGCTGGGAGCACGCACAAGCGACAAGTACATTACAGAAAACTGCTCATATCTTGAGAAATTATCACCAGGAGATGTTGTTCTTGCTGATAGAGGCTTCAATGTGAAAGACACTGTGGGGCTGTATAGTGCACAGTTGAAAATACCAGCATTCACCAAAGGCAAGCAGCAACTGCATCCACTGGAACTTGAATCCACAAGGGGACTCGCTGCCGTCAGGATCCATGTGGAAAGAGTCATTGGCCTGGTCAGGAACAAATACACCATCCTTCAGAGCACCATCCCCCTGTCTCTTTGCCAAGCAGCTCCTCAAGGACAACCTACTTCCCTTGACAAGATGGTAACAGTTTGCTGTGCTCTTTGTAATGTCTGCCCATCTGTGGTACCCACAGAATAGATAGATAATATTTGTAAGTCGCTTTTGATAAAAGCGTCAGCTAAATAAAACAAAATGCTTATTGTGTATTCCCTTTTCTATGTATGTTGGATCTTCTCTCTATTATCTTTACAATTAATACATTAAAATGTCCAGTCTTGAACTAATAAACATCACTTTTTCCAAGTATTTGTTCTTTGAGGTTTTTTAAATACTCCTACTTATACTACAATGCATCCGCAAGTATTAGATACAGTTATTTATTGCACCATCTACAGTGTATGAATATGTAAGCTTAATGGGTAAACAAAAACCTGACCATGAAGACAAAAGAAAAAGACCAGTCTCTGACAAGAAGAGCTTATTTATTGTCAGCTTCTTAATGTCCCTCAGATGTTTTGTCAGAGGTTGCAGTGGGGGAGAATCGTGGCACAGTAAACCATTTACCCAACAACTCTGGTAGTATCCCCGTTCTAATGAAGTTTACCACCTTTGAATGTGCAACATCAAAAAATGCGCCATCAAACATGATGCGCTGTTTAAAAAGTTCTTGAGGTGTCCACACAACAAAATCACAGAACATTACCTCTGCGACACATTTGTGCCTGCACTTGATACATATAGCTGTGATCCAGCTTTAGGCTCATCACACCTCCCTCAGGGACAGTCAGGCAGAACCGCGAGTCTTTGGTGCATTCAAGTAGACTGCGGTCTTTAGCGCTGAAAGGACACTTAATTTCTAAAATGCCAGGCTCATGGCAAGCACAGGTCACGACACCATCTGGGGATGCACCAATCCATGGCCGCTCTGGGTTGAGGATGAGCCCTGATGCTGCAACATTAATGTCTTCATGGTGATCTTGCATAGCCACCAGGTAAGACTTTTTGGCAGTGTCCTTGTTTTGTAAACCCCATCTGAGGAAAAGAACATGTTATTTTGAACATTTTGGAAAAAAACTCATCACTTTAAAAAGTCCCTAAAATACTGTTATTAGAATGTTAATATCGTGTTTTACCCTCATAATATCTAGTTACTCAATTATTGTATTTATTCAGGATGAAGTAGTGGAAAGAATGTATGATTTAGTCTTGCTGCCTAAATGTATATATATATACCTGGTCGCTTCAGTGGAAAACTGAGAGGAGCGAGGATAGCAAACTCTTTTAATCAAAGACGAAGAGCTCTCTGTCTTGGCTGCCTCATGGAAGGGTGATGCAGTAACTCTCCCTGCTCTCTGCTCAAACCAGACCCTCGACCTACTCTGTTTCCTGGTCTTCTCCTCAACTAACAAACACTCAAAAAGAATTGAACTATCAAAAGAGCTGTAATTATCAGAAAGCAGTGAAGTTATTCTTAATGAATTTAGTTATGTTTAGGATTTAGCATTGTGACACGCTTTTATTTTACCGTAAGCCATTTCTATTTCTTACCTGCTCTGGTGTGAGATTCAGCTCCTCAAAGACTTTGGCACCCTCCTCTAGCAGTGCAGGCAAATCCAGTACAAGTCTGCTGCTTTGATACAGACTGGTAAGGGGTGTTGGCAGATCCAGTTGTACAGTCTTTGGCGTGTATCTGTGGGAATGGCCTTCAATGACCGACAGGATAGCACTTTTCTTGGGCTTTGTCTCTTGTTCTTCACTTTGGTGGAGTTGTTCACAGAATAACTTCAAATCATCAGCAGATGGTCTCATGTGCTGAAACAGGTCTTCGGTTTCAACTTGTTCTTTGATGGCGAAGATGTTAGACACCTCGTCGTACTTCACCATTTTAGTGCTAGGCTGTGTCCATGTGCATGGCTTCTCTGTGCATGTCTGGTTTTCTCTCTTCTCAACAGCAGCCACAACTGTAAACATAAGTGCTGCTGCGTGGGAACAAACCTCTCCTAACCCTGCCATGCATGTACAATGCGCCATCACCACTGTCCCGTCCTCCTGCACCACAATCCATGGAGATGTTGGGTTGCTGTTCAAAGCCTGGGAATGATTGACCTGTTAAGTGAAAAATGCAGTACATTAATTTTGTCATATAAAAGCTAAACTCTCCTGAGCTTGTACAAATGTAAGATTCAAAGGTTTATTGTCAAATATAATAGCTACAGCGCAGATTGGCATTTCATATCTGAAGTCCCAGGCTGCTCCAAAAGTAGGCTACAACATACAATATCCTTAAGACATAAAAAAACAAGTAAAGATAGAGCAACGCGAAATATAACAATAGTGCAAGTGACAGAGAATCGTGAAATAAACAGGGACCTCTTGCTTATGTAGAAAAAAATAAGAATTAATTTGTCATTGAAAGAAGAGTATGTTGCTTTAAAACAATATATATAGCTAGCTCACAGCTGTAGTGATGATGTTAGCTAGAAATACCATTTGCTAGCAACTGGCTAGCAAGCTAACATCATCACTTTAGACATAAATACAACTATAATAACACGGTTTATGATTGTTGTTAAATTACTTACCTTCGCTGTGATCACATGTAGGTGTGTCTTCTCCACATGCCATATCTTGGTGTCGTTCACCCACCCGGCAACGGCGTATTGATAGGCATCTGTGCTCTTAAAAGCCTTCAGGCTCTCTCCGGTGAATGGAGATGGATTGTGAACAAGATAAATATATATGTCGGGAAAAGTTAGTTGGGGAAGACACTTAGCCGAATTCAATAAACAAAATACAGTTGGGGGTAACAAATAGGGATCGCATCCAATAATCGCCGTCTTTACCAAATATCTCTCTCTCTCTTTCCCGTTTAAATGCGCTGTGTTTGCTGCCATGACGAGTGTAAACAAACTGTCAGAGTCGGTCACAAAGATGGCGGCGGGCATTCCGGAAATGACGTACTTGGTACCCATGAATAGCGACATTTTCACAAGAAAGAAAAGTGAGTTATAAGTTGCAGAACCAGACAAATTACTGTTCAGAGGGAGATTTGTAAATTGTATTGTATAGCAAAATAAAACGTTTTAACTACATTGATATATATATATACTTATTGGCCGTTTTGAAGGGAACATGTATGCTCCCAGATAACAGTTTTAAAGACGTATTTCACTTTTGTAAATTGGAAGAAAGGGGAAAAAAACACATAACTGGTTTATGTTGAGGAAAGGTTATCCATAACAAAAGATATTTTCAAAATCAAGTTGACAATATATATTTGTTGTTTGGGAACTTAATTTTTAGGAGACCATGCCAATACTAGGTATGGCAAATATGTTAAATGAGCAAAAAGCTGCATATTAAACCCTGCAGTGACTCCAACCAACCCTTTCTCAAAGCCAACTTTGTCAATTACAAAGTATTATTTATCAGCCCCAAATACTTATGATAAATAGGAAATTCTAAGATTTCCAAGGCACATTTTCCCTCCCAAAAGCCATCAGTTTGCTCCTTTATCTGCTGTAACAGAGCTCTTCACTGACACTCCGAATGCACGTCCAACTGATCATCAAAGCGTTGGAAAAAAGTTGTTTCTATAACTGTTGCAATATTCAATAAACAGCCACAAACACGGTGCTAAATAGTCAACTTCTTCTTAAAATACAGAACTATTGCAAATCACTAGATGCTGATAGCCTTATTATACTCTTTGAGCTTCCTCACATCACTTTGATTCAGATTTGTGCGGTTTATGGCACAAAAACAACTTGTTGGTATCCACATCAGTCATTTCGGTTTGTTTTTCTACCCCCTGCATGCATCTCACAAAAATATCACTGGGAGACTCATATATAGTGAAACACTGATACAATGAGGCTGATGTAAGACTCGACATCCTCCACGGGCTCCTCCTGTGTTGTTTATCCACCCGCAAATAGATCATTGGTGCCTATGTTGTACCTTGTTTCTCCAATAATCCGCTGTTGATAAGCAAGACCAACCAGTGATAGTGATTTAAACAATGTGTAAGCAGCATGGGTGTGAAAGTGAAATAATGTTCCAATTCCTGGAAAGATAACTTATTGGAGAGAATTCCTAATTTATTTTTCGCATCTTGCTTTGATCCACATAAACCTTGACAGCATAAAAACATAACAACAGACAAACAAACCACGTCCAACCTTAAAATACATATCTATAATCAAAGCAATTAGTCAACAATTCATGTCTAGATGTTAATATTATATGGCTTAGTTGAATACTCAATTCTGATTGGTCAATTTGGACATTTCATTAGTTGTTAATTATTGCTTACGGACTGCCCCTAAGGAGAACAGACCGTTGCTGAGAAGGATTTTGGGATTGATCATGATATTTGTTATTTTAAACTAATGAATAGCCTTGTGGAAAAATTGGAACTCGAATGTTATCGGACGATTAAATGGCCTTTATGAGTAGTTTTTGGGAGCATTCATTTGAGTTAGTATGGCCCTTCTCTACCTCCTAATTGGCTCAGTGAGTTGTGGATAATTTTTATTACACGGCTTTGTTGAATATTCATTTCTGATTGGTTAATGTGGACATTCATCAGGCTGCTGTTTTTTAAAAGCAGACAATTGCTAAGGACACTGATCAAGGGATTATGTCCAGTCCGCATGAAGAAGTCTTATCAGAAAAACACCATGGAATACTTTTTGGATATTCATTTTTATATTTGTGTAGAGCATGAAGCTTTGGATTCATGATGGCTGAACTGTCCCCAGTAGGAAAAGAAAAACAGCACGCGAGAAGGAAAGAGGTTAAAAGACAGAGCGCTGGACGTCAGAAAAATGAACAGAAGAAGAAAGACAGGAAGTAAACAATGAAGGGAACACGGTATGGGCTCAGGTATTGTTTAAAGACTGGTTAATGGAGAACAAACTAGCCACAAATTCCAGTCATATAGGAGAGGGGATTCACCATGGCATAAAATAGAGATCATTTAATTATTGAATTCCACAGTAACATTTCTATATGAGATTACACCCATTTTATATACATGCCTCAGGAAGGTTAAGGCAGCAGCTGAGGTTGCTCTGATGTTTGTTTATATTCTATATGAACCTGTCTTCATTTTCATGTCAGTGTGAGGTGGAAAGGTGACTTTTATCTCAGGGTGCTGACGTGGGCGTATGTAAAAGGCAACATACGAAGGTTCCGTGTGTTCTCACTCCCAACTCATTAAAAACGGCAGCTTGGTTAGTGGCCCTGTACGTCAAAATACAGTATTACGCTTCATATGCTCTCTACTTTAAGCTTTTCATGCGTAGGCTCACTCCAGCGAGCCTGAAGATTTTGACGGAGAAAAAGAAGAAGTCTTGTGACAAAGTATTAGAGCGTCATAGTCAGGATGTTGGGAGATAGATGGACGGGTTAAACAAGCAAGGGACTTTCGTCAAAGATAATGTTGTTCATGCCATGTGAAAACAAAAGTTAACATGAATTTTAGCCAAAAAACAATATATAATAATAATAATTTACGCAGCGTAAATAACCTGTACATAACTAAAGTTATCAGAAATTGGTTAAGGAAAAGCTTTTATTTTTCCCACCCCAGGGCAATTCGCGTTGTTACAGCAAAGGGGAACAGCGCAGAACAAATGGGAATTACATTATGGTACAACAAGTATGCAAAATGTATGGTTATTGTAGATAGTTGTAATATCATGAATAACAGTACTAAACTTAACGAAATTGTGAATTGCACTAGAGCAGTAGTATTGCACAACAGTTTTTGTATTCTTACAGGCTGTGACATAACCTTCATAATTGCTTAAACCCAAATCATGATTTTTGGCTAAGTCTAACCAAGAGTTGTGTTTAAATGTGCAACCTTTACCACATGTTAAAGACTATCGGACCACCCTGCCCGTAAAAAATGCGTGACAAAGGTATCGCCAAAGTGTCAGTTTACGAGTTGGGAGTAAAAACTTGTTTCATTGTCACAGCGACAACAATTTACATGAGCTTGAGGGCAATAAATACATTAAAAGGTTAATTCTCCAAATGGCTTTCTGTGCATGGTGACACATTCTACATACAACCTTCTAGTAATATTATATGATCCAGTCGTTGCTCCCTGCTAGGATAGTGCCTGTGTGTGTGTGTGTGTGTGTGTGTGTGTGTGTGTGTGTGTGTGTGTGTGTGTGTGTGTGTGTGAGTGTTAATAAGAGACCCTGAGACAATGACAGACACCAAGCCCTAATTAGGTTGTCATGCTGAGAGAGCGAGGGAAAAAAGAGAAAGAGAGAGAGAGCTTATTAAGGAGGAAAGGTGTCAAACTCTGGCAGGAAAAGGAGGTGGGTGGAGAGCAACGGAGGGGGAGGATGAGGGAGAGGGCGATGAGGGGAGGTAAAGTGAATCTAGTGCAGATAAAAACAGGAGACGGGGGAGAGGGAGCGGAATGGAGTAAGATGGAACAGGAACTAGAAGAAGAAGAGATGGAGGAGGAAGATGATGTGTTGGAGATGGAGGCAGCTGGAGAGATTAAAGGATGTTGAAGGTGGTGAAGGTGTGCAGAGGAGGAAGGCAAACAGGATCAAGTGGAGAGGGGAGGTGAAGATTTGTGACACAAAGGAGAGATCTGAAAAGTGAATGATGGAAAATGACCTCCAATGTTGATCAATTAAAGAATTATGTTTACTAAATGTTGGGTCTTGCTTTCAGTATTGTTTCGACTGGTAAACCCATTAGTTATGAAAGCTCACCAAAATAATTGTTGGTGAGATTCTGGAAAATAAATTAGAATATCTAGACGTAAAATATTGACCTTTAAAACACCTTTTTAAAAAAAGGACCACTTCAACTTAGCCATGTAATAAGAAATCATAATGACTAATTGAAACAATTAGGAGGTAGAGTAGGGCCATACCAACTCAAATGAATGCTTCCAAAAATGTTTTGATAATGACCATTTAATCATTCCAAAAAATATCCGGATGAGGAGTGTTACCTTTAAGCATATTAATGATATTAAAACAACAACAACCATGCCTCATCATTACTACAAAATAAGCCAGGACATGATCTTGTCCCTATGGATTTTGGCTGACAGCAGGCCAAATATTTACTTTACACAGATTTACAAGAGGGCATATTTTAAGTTAGTTCATTATGCACAGACACACCATCCGCTTGCAGGTAAACAACACTGTAAGCTTTGTTCTGGGCTACAAAGCCAACCGGTACACAACTTGATACCCCACCACCCCCACCCCCACCAACCTAGTATCAAACAAATGTACACACACACAAACACACACACTACACATCACAAACACTCGGGCCGAATTCTAGTGCCAACAGCCATATTGTAAATATTCAATTGACTGAACTGGCAGCATTCCATGAAACTAGCAAGGAAAATATGCAAGAGCACACACACACACACACACACACACACACACACACACACACACACACACACACACACACACACACACACACACACACACACACACACACACACACACAGCAATACCTCTAGTGAAAGTTTTAAATATTGTAAACAAATGTAATGATAATACAGTTTTGAAAATAAACTGGTATTGTGCTACTGACTTTTTATTATTTATACTAAGAATCCAAATGTACAGTATATTGTATGGTAAAAATCTTTAAATGATTTAGATACCAAAGCTGGCAATAAAATTGATTCTGATGATAACATATTTACATTTTTTAAACACTATTCAGCTGTGATTTGTAATATTGATAACCTTGGCAAGGCTGACTTTCTTCTAAAAATGGATACGGAGCAATCTCAAATAAAATAAACCTTTTTTGTATTTATTCTAAGATCGAAAATAGTGCTGCAATGGGACCGGAGAGCTTGCTGACATTTGAGGATTATGAAGTTGTTAGTCTGTTTCATAATTGCAATTGTTTGTCAGTATATGAGTGATTCTACAATTTAGGGTACATTCCATGTCCATTGATGTCCATTGATGATAATTATAATTATTCTAACTATTTTCTTCAAAAATATCATATTTTGCCTATTATTGGAAAGCATGTTATAATATCACACACACATTATGTGCATCCTATGCTTTATTTAGCTTGAAATGTGTCATGATGTTCTTAAATTGTCAGTTTTTGCTATGTCCGTTTTTCAGTTGAGGGTGTCTTGGTTTCAAAATAATGAATAAAAACCATTAAAGTAAATTAAAAAAAGTATTCATTTATTTTAAAAGTCTAAATACTAAAGAATAATAACATTTTTTAAATATCTTAATATATGAATGTCCGCAAAAGTTCTGTCAACTGACTGATTCTATAATTTAGGGTGCATTTCACATCAACAAAACAGTACAAAAAAAGTGTTCTTTCTCAATAAAACAATCAGTGGTTCAAGTTAGTATATTCCTCAGTGTAACATATCCACTAGTTGCAAAGCTTAAACATTTTTTTATGTTATCTATTTTAGATATTTTAAATTTGAAAAAATGAGGTGCAACATAGTTGACAATGAAACTCAAACATTTGATGCAAATAACATAGTTGACTGGACACATTATTAACCTTCAGCACTATGTTCATTTCAAGGCAGAAGTGCACAATTCCATTGATAATGATGTGTAATGATGTCTACATGTCATACAAATTGTCAACTAGGTTACCTGTCAACTAAGTTACTACTCCCCCCTTTAACTCAAAAATTGTTTGTCCCAATACCATGTCACCAGCATCACATGATGCCATGTTCCTCTTTGGCAGACATTTTGAACACACTGTGGTGATTGTCCTCTAATGTTTTACAATATTTTATGTATAATAGCACATTGTCAATGAGTATATTAATTGACCGTCAACAATGTTACGTACATTGTTATGGTTTACAATTGTTTAATGATTTTAATTCAATTATATGTTCAAATGTGATGTTAACCTGTTCAAGAAAATGACATGTGGTCATCCAGGCAAGGCCTACCATTGAAATGATGGGTCAAAATAGGGAAATTGTCAACTAGGTTACCTGTCAACTAAGTTACCCAGTAATGTAATAACTGTAGTAACTTAGTTGACAGGTAACCTAGTTGACAATTTGTATGACATGTAGACATCATTACACATCATTATCAATGGAATTGTGCACTTCTGCCTTGAAATGAACATAGTGCTGATGGTTAATAATGTGTCCAGTCAACTATGTTATTTGCATCAAATGTTTGAGTTTCATTGTCAACTATGTTGCACCTCATTTTTTCAAATTTAAAATATCTAAAATAGATAACATAAAAAAATGTTTAAGCTTTGCAACTAGTGGATATGTTACACTGAGGAATATACTAACTTGAACCACTGATTGTTTTATTGAGAAAGAACACTTTTTTTGTACTGTTTTGTTGATGTGAAATGCACCCTAAATTATAGAATCAGTCATTATATGAAAAGACTAGGTTAGCTAGCCATCTAACCGAAGATCTGCAATAATATTGGAAGATATAATGTGATCACATTGTTAACATAAGCCAATAAAACTTCAATGTTAGATACGTTTCCAGTGACAGTTTGCCAACTTTATAATCCCCCAACGCCAACAAGCTCTCCGGTCTCAGCTAGGTGCATCACTTTTATGTGTGCCCTTTTCAGTTGATGTACAGAGTTTTTGAAACTGCAGCACGTTTCTCCTAATATAAATGTTTAGGGCAGTTGTAACGCACCCTAGGTGACTCATTCATGTCTCCATTTATTTGTCCAAATGTCTGAAATTGTGAGGTTACCTTAGTACACAGGTGTAGAATCCATTGTCTTCCATTTCAGCAGATCTGAACCAGATCGAGTCGTCTTCTTTACTCAGTCTATGACCAGAGAAGATGATAGGCTCCTAAAGGACCCAGTACAAAGTCAGTGTTAGAGCAATAATTATGGCTGTCATTTAAATATAAGAGTCATTTAAATAAGGAGACATACATTCCCTCTTCCCTTAAGGCAGTGGTTCTCAATGGGAGTACGCAGACCCCTGGGAGTACGTTGGAGTACTGCAGGGGGTACTTGGGATTTATTTTATGTTAATGAAAACAAATACATAAGTAATGCATTTAAACAAACTACTAATAGCAGATTACTATTCAAAAGTTTACAGTAATTCTGGATAATTAAATGGGAAAAATAAACGGGGTGCTCTCTTTTCCTCTCCCTCTCCTGACAGCCCGTCAGTCTCGTGCAGCTCGCTGAACCTGTAATAAGTGAGTGACCCGACAGTAAAGAATAAATATATCTCTTATAACTAGTTTAGCTAGTTCCAGAGTAGATAAACTAGCTAAGTGTGTTAGGTCTAACTCTTAGTGTATTTTGCTCCGACTAAACGGTCCGTCACAGCAGCGGGGCTGTGATGCGGAAGAGCTGCGTGTTCTCCTTCAGCAGCGGCTGATCTGATCTCTGATCTCTCTCTCTCGCGTCCGGTTAGACTTCACTCGCGTTTATGTCCAAATCTATCAGATCTAGCTAGTTCTAGTTAATGATATGACTGCCTGCTTATCAAAGGACCTAAACAATAAGCGTTGCGGCGTGTGGCTGCTAAGTATAGCGCAGCATTATGCATATGTTTATATGAGGGGTCAAAATCCCATGCTCATAAAAGGCTCATATCTTTTTTTCTCTTCATTCCCCACGCCCCAAAATAAATAAATAAATAAATATATAAATGTTAGGAAAAGTAACGAAGTTTGAGCAGTGTGGGTTTTATATTAACAGAGTTACACATATTTCAATACGCAAAGTGTAATAACTGCAGTTTGCCTCCCTGTCACCGAGAATGACAAAGATCCTCAGTGAAGCACAAGCCCATGTTTCATGTACAACTTATTAAAAAGATCAGTTCAATGCAACTAATGTCGTCTCAGTGTTATTGCATGATGTTGAAATTGGTTTGCCATGAATTTAGTGATGGATTGTAAACATTTGAAATGTAGCATTTAAGTGTTTCTCAGTTACAAGGTTGTTGTTTTAATAAATCAGACACTGATGGTGCAGCGCTGTACTGTACCTCTTTATACGGTGGCCCTGAAGTGCAAAACACCACAGCATTTCACAAAACGCTGCAGCATTTCAGAAAACACCACAGCATTTCACAAAACACAACAGCATTTCAGAAAACACCACAGCATTTCAGAAAACACCACAGCATTTCAGAAAACACCACAGCATTTCAGAAAACACCACAGCATTTCACAAAACACAACAGCATTTCACAAAACACAACAGCATTTCACAAAACGCCACAGCATTTCAGAAAACACCACAGCATTTCACAAAACACAACAGCATTTCACATTGGACGGAAAGGGTATTCCTTTAGGGAGAACACTTCTTGTTTGTGATTGGACAGAGCCAGCCAGAGAAGCACTGCTGTGATTGGTTGTTTTTGCTGCCAGTCAAGAAATGACGCTTCGTGATTGGTCACCACCCGACAGCACAACATGTCCCAACACATCAGCCGTTAGCTGTTAGCACACACTCAGAGCTCACAGCTCCTCATATCTGTTCAGAAACTGGACAAAAGTTAAACAAGTACAAAACACAGACTGTCTATGTCATGGCGAATACAGTCGCCGCTTTATTTACGTCTGTATGACGTTGTTGTGAGTGTGGACGGAGCAGCTACAGGTTAGTTTAGCCTGATCGATCCGATTCCGATAGGATTTACATGGAGATACGCCCCGCCCCCCTCTCCAGCGCGTCTTGTTTGAATGACACAGCTGACAGCCGCGGTGAAACTCGAGCGATTAGAGCGATGCGAAAAAACCATGAATTAATGCTTTATTAATTCATGGTTTTTAAAGGGACTTATCTCCATGTAAATACTACGGTAGACTACCCAATATTCGCATCGCTCTAATCGCTCGAGTTTCACCGCGGCTGTCAGCTGTGTTTGCTCCTGTCATTCAAACAAGACGCGCTGGAGAGGGGGCGGGTGTATCTCTATGTAAATCCTATGGGAGATACCAACTACAACAAAATGAACATATTTGACCGTGATTTAATTGTAATGCACGTTTCAAAGTGATGCCGAAGTAACTACATACTGATACCGGTTAGTAAAAACCATGAATTAATGCTTTGACAAGTGTGCAGACAAGACGGCAGGCGAAAAGCTTTTAAAATGCGTGTTTTCTGAATGGAATCGGATCGAACAGGCTAAACTAACCTGCTGCTCCGTCCACACTCACAACAACGTCATACAGACATAAATAAAGCAGCGACTGTATTCGCCATGACATAGACAGTCTGTGTTTTGTACATGTTTAACTTTTGTCCAGTTTCTGAACAGATATGAGGAGCTGTGAGCTCTGAGTGTGTGCTAACCGCTAACGGCTGATGTGTTGGGACATATTGCGCTGTCGGGTGCTGACCAATCACGAAGCGTCATTTCTTGACTGGCAGCAAAAACAACCAATCACAGCAGTGCTTCTCTGGCTGGCTCTGTCCAATCACAAACAAGAAGTGTTCTCCCTAAAGGAATACCCTTTCCGTCCAATGTGAAATGCTGTTGTGTTTTCTGAAATGCTGCGGCGTTTTCTGAAATGCTGCAGCGTTTTGTGAAATGCTGTTGTGTTTTGTGAAATGCTGCGGCGTTTTGTGAAACGCTGTGGTGTTTTCTGAAATGCTGTTGTGTTTTCTGAAATGCTGCGGCGTTTTTTGAAATGCTGCGGCGTTTCTGAAATGCTCTTGTGTTTTCTGAAATGCTGTGGTGTTTTCTGAAATGCTGCGGTGTTTTCTGAAATGCTGCGGTGTTTTGTGAAATACTGCGGCGTTTTGTGAAATACTGCGGTGTTTTGTGAAATACTGCGGCGTTTTGGGAAATGCTGCGGCGTTTTGTGAAATGCTGTTCTGTTTTCTGAAATGCTGTTGTGTTTTCTGAAATGTTGTTGTGTTTTGCACTTCAGGGCCACCGTATCTTTATATAGGCATTTTTTCCCAAACAAATTGTTTTTGCGCTGATCAGGGGGTACTTGGCTGAATTTTTTTTCAAAGGGGGTACATTATTGAAAAAAGTTTGAGAACCACTGCCTTAAGGTATGGATAATAGAATTAGAATGCTATAGAGCAGAAAGGCAGAACATTAAATGTAAATGCTCCGAATATGTGTTGCATTAAAGTGCTACCCAGAGGATTAGGTGGAGATGTACAGTAAATTACATGTATCATCAAGTCTAAATGTAATCCAGCTAAATCCTGTTTTAACATTCAGATATAACCCAAAGTGCAAGGAAAGGGGAACAGCGTTGTTTTCTTAGAGCATGTAGGGCCACTGTGTGATTTATCAGTCCCTCTTGTTTCTGTCCATTTTGTATTACTCAAACACAAGACAGCCCACAAAGAGAGATTGTTGGCGTGCAGCTGTATTTCACACTCTGATCTTTACAATGTATTTTTTATAGTTTTTGCACATGGTATGCTAGTGTCTGGAGGTACTTCCCATGTCTCTTAAATTGCATCCATGTTTCACTCACCAGCAAAAGGGGGGATGAAATAAACAGTGAAATAGGTTTTAAGAGCAATGAAACGCAATTTCCTCTGAATGGTCACATTATCAATGGTCAGGCTTTGAAAGGTATAGAGACTTCTGACAAATGTTGTGTGTGAACATGTGCACTATGCTAATATTAATAAGGTTAAACTGTTAGCGCAGCTGGGTTCTCTTTTTAGCTTGTTTCCTTTTCAAAGAGGACGTATTTTCAGGTTCAGATTTGCATTGTCTCTCCTGTGACATGTCTCCGTGCTTTAATGTTCAAAAAGCTCTTTATTTTTCTCATACTGCCTGTGCTGCAGCACCTCTTTTCACCCTTTTCACCCGTCTTTTGACGTACAATGTGTTGAGGCACTAGCCAATAGAAGCGTGAGTGTTAGATAGTGATGTCACTATGTTATGGTAATAAACAAAGGAGTCCAATGGAGGTGTTTCAGGCAGGGGGGGAGGAGTGTGTGGGAGAGAAACTCCCTCTTGAGGGAATACAGTGACCTATATACTGTAACACACTACAGGAAAGGGAAAACCCCTAAAAAGCATAATAGGGGCCCTCTTAATATCTGGGCTAATTAGTACAGTATACATGCAACAGTATCCCAGTTTCTCACAGAGTAGTCCACCATTTATATAACAGTTAACATATAATAACATACAACACATAAATAATCGTACAAACATGTTCATTGGAAACTCCAAAAATGAGTAATTCAGGTTACATTTGTATTGACTTAAATGTAGGAGACTTTTTGTGTCAGTAAAATTCATGTTTTTTGTTATTTCTGCCTGACAATTTATTTCGATGACTGCACAAATCTCCAGGAAGATGGCCTACAATTCCACATCTCAGCTATATAACCAAAATGATTTATTTTTTATTGATTTGTTTTTATTCTCTGTTTTCAGCAGTACAACTGAAATATATGATACTGATTTGATCTTCATGAAACTTGGTGGTAGAATGCGGCATGGGCAAAGGAATATGTAGTAACAAGAGTCGGGAACGGATGGTTCCCTTATTCAAATGCCCCTGTTCTTTCCAAATGCCCTTCTAGCTCCACATGCTCTTACCTCTGCATCTCCTTTGTTTTGTACCAGATGAGGCGCAGTTTGGCGTTGGTGGCCATGGTGTAGTTGGTTCGGATGTAGCTGTAGAACAAGGCACATTTCAACCGAAGAGGTTCCCCGGCCAGAACATGGTACTGCTTCAGATCCACCGACCAGTCTATGCATCCATCCACTGTGAGGAGAGAAAAGAACAGACAAAGAAATATTAAGAATGTGGGGATGAATATACCGTATATATTCCATCATTGAGTGAGATGACTCAGAATACAACTCCACTTTAAACCTCAGTGGGAGAAACATTGTGGAAACACAGAACTGGGTTAGAAAAAGTTCTATAGGACTAAAGAAATGAAACCTAATATAGAAAACATGCTTTGTGAGAGAAAAGGTGGTAAAGAGAGAATGAAAAACATGGGAGAAAGACTTTGAGTGACAGGAAGATTATTTCATCTTGTTTCTTTGGCACTATTGATTTTACCTTCAACGCAATAAAAACATTTAATATCAATTTGAAAAAGTGCATGTGTGTGTTGAAGGGAGCTACAGCGAAAGAGATTAAAAGAAAAGCGTAGAGAAAATGTTATATTTCATATATATGTTGTAAACGGGGTGGATTGTTAAGATGGCCAACAGGTCAATCGTGCTACAACGCCCCAAAACACTCAGATCTGCTGATATAGAAGACAATGGATTCTACACCTGTGTATTAAGTTGACCCTCGCTATTACACACATTTTCACCAACAAATTGAGTCAACAGGTGCAAACACGCTACAAGGGCCCAAAACATTTCCATTAGGAGACAAGCTGCACTTTTAAAGACGATGCAAATAAAAAAAACACAAACGTGCTAATACAAATGCAAATGAAGAACATTTCTCACCAACTTGACAACACAAGCAAGCGTTTAGAAAACATTCCTCAACTTGACGAAACATGCGCAGCGTTTACTGAAACCGCTAAATAAACGTAACTCTGCAAACACAAAATGCTCCAAGAAGCTCTAAACACAACGGAAACGGGGACACTATAAAGGGATGCACACAGCTGGGACCGGAGAGCTTGTTGACGTTTGGGAATTATGAAGTTGACCAACAATCACTGTCACTAGAAAGTAACCTAAAATATATGTTTTATTGGTTTATTTGAACAATGTGATTCCATAATCTTTTAGACATTGCTGCAGATCTGCTGTAAGGTAGCTAGCTAACTAACTAGCTTATTATGAAACAGACTAACTATGCCAACTGTGACAGTTAGCCAACTCTATAATCTTCGAAATGTCAAGAAGTACTCCGTTCCCAGCTGTGTGCATCACTTTTTAGTGTCCCCTGGTTTCTGTTGTTTTTGGAGCTTCCTGCAGCGATTTTTTATTTGCAGTGCCTTTCTCGTTTTGAAAGTGTTTTGGGCGGCTGTAGCGTGTTTGCCCTCTCGGCCACCATAGATTGACAATAAGAAAAAGGCAAGTTGTAAATAACCTAAAGGGAGAAAAAATGAAATAATGCCTTTCCTTTGTATTCATTTCATTTTACAACCAAATGTAATGCGTTCTCCCGTTTTTTTATTCTTTCCCCGATATATTGCATTGAACTAAAATAAAGAGTGGGGGGAAAAAAGCGTGACAGTAGAGATTCAGAGGAATAAAAAAAGAGGAGGATGTCGAGACCAAATGAAGAGAGACAGAAGAAGAAGCAGAGAGGAAGTGCTGTGATGTCGGGGTGAGACCCGGCCAAGTGGAACGGACAGAAAACAAGTTGTAGGCGGAAGACAAGCAGGAGCTCGTGAGACGTAGAGGTCAGGACGAAATATGACAAGGAGCTTTCCCAAATGGACTTCCCTCCTCCCCCCGACCCTCTCCCTTTCTGTTCCGGTTTTTCTTTTCATTTCTTTCTGAGTCCTTTGGACCTCTGATTTATTTTTTCCTCACTCATGTTCTGAGGCTCAGATAGATGTGCTGTGTTCTGTGGAAGCCTTCGGGCACTTGCCACAAGGCCTTCCCTCTGAATTATAGCCTCTACCCAGGAGCAATAAAGCTTCTGGATCTGTCATGGGCCAAAGAATATGGCCTCGAGCTCACATCCTTATTGTGTTCCTCTTGGTTGTTTATTATCCAATACTGGCAATAAGCAGCCTATAAGTTAAGGGTGCAAATACAAACATGTTTTTTCTGGAAAATGAATAGTAATTGGTGTGACGGAATCATACATCATCAAAATTATTTAATTATTAACCTATTAAGACAACCTGACTCAACTCAGTGAAACCAAAAGACACAGATATTGCCAACCCCGTCACAATCCTAACTTTTAAAATATAGACACTTGGTCAGAGACACCTGTATGAGAGGCTCCAGGCTTTCAATAACCGTAATGTCTGTCAGACATCAAAGCAACTGCCGTAAATTCCGTAAACAGCATTAAGTCCGATTAGGTGAGGAGGCAAGAGTGGATGGCTGGGTCAGACAAACACATACGTTTTTCTCAGGATGCACAGCGTTTTTCCTTTAGGAAACTAGAAAATTCGAACTTATTTTACCTTAATTTTGCATCTTAGAATACCTCACTGATGCCAGTTAAGTGCCAAAATTACTTATTTGACTAATTTGATACCATGTAATCTTGTTGCTTAAACCATCCCAAGTTTTGTTGTATAACTAACCCTAAAAACTAAGTAAGTCGAGGGTTGACTTGATGCATGCTACAAGACGAAACCATAATTTTCCTTTTATTTACGGAACTTTATTTTGAAAAGACATCATGCATGCAAGGAAGGGAAATTAACAAGCGTCTCTGACCCATCCAAAACTTTCTTCACTTCCTTTGAATAATCGCATTGGACAAGAAAAAGGCTTTCAAAATCAATTCATCTTTTACTTTAAATGTCATTAGAGACGAATTTACCAATTTAAGCAGTCTAGACGATTTCACCATCCAGAAAGTGCCCCACCCACTTCTGCATACATATGCATACAAATTCATACGTTATACAGTATATGGTTGTTTTTTATTTCAATATTAATGTATACAACCTTATGAAGAGTAGGCGCCTTTGCCAAAGTGTGCAATCAGTCAGACGTCCGATGTTGGATGTGGATTGTTACCGTGGCTACCACAGTAAGTCAATGTACACGTCTTTTAGCACCCAGTAAAATGTGTCAAGTGTAATTTGTGTAAAGTTAAGTCACATATCCAGATTTAAAGACTTCATTTGCATGAGTCTGTGGTGCTGACTTACGACCATGCACTTAATTGGTTACATTTATAGATTTAGCAATATGCATTAAGTCATACAGAGGCAGGAGAGATTTACTGTGGTATCAATACACACACAAACACACACACACACACACGCACACGCACACCTTACATTTATTGCACACTCTTGCTTTCACTGTAAAACTATTTAGTACTCATCCACATCTCTCCCTCCATTGCTCTCTCTCAAACACATATACAAACACATACACACACACACACACACACACACACACACACACACACATACTTAACAGCAGTCATTTAATCATTGAAAAGGTTGCCAGATATTCAGAAAATTACAGTAATAAAAACCCACTGCATGCGTGGGAATGTGTGTGTGAGTGTGTGTTTTGAAAAATAGGTAATGAATACACCAGCGACCAGCCTGACTTTTTAAATTAATGAGCTGACACAAATTGAAGGTGTGAGTGGAGTCCATTCAACACCTAACACTGAGGATAAAACACAAACACACAAACAAACAGAGCCACCCAGGGCATCACATTAATGGAAAATCACATTAGTTTGGTCTACTGGACCTGCCTATTGTTTTACACACACACACACACACACACACACACACACACCCCCACACTAGAATGACTGGGCCATATGTAGCTGCAGGTCATAACCAAAGCAAACTCCCACCCAATAATTCATTCATTATGAAGCGAGCCTCTGCTCGCGCTTGTGTATTAATCTGGGTGTTTGTGTGAGTATGTGTGTGTACGTAAGCGGTATGTGTGTGTATGGGAGCATGCAGCTGCATGTGTCTGCAGACATATAAATTGTGTGGGTGAGCTGTAAGCATGGCCAGATACATCATCCCTGTCAGCTCTATTTGCATATGGATGCACCCAGACGGCAGAACTGAAATAACCCCGGATAAATGGCAAAGTTTCACAGCTTTGGAAAGTTGTTTTCGGGCAAAACACATTCACACAGTCACAAACCCAGATACGGGGTTATACTACTTTTTTTTTTTATCATCAACGTTTCTAGAAATGCATCAAATAAAAAAAGTTTATACCTTTTTCTGTAATTCTGATCTGTGAGACTTACATTTAACATTGTGTGTGTGTGTGTGTGTGTGTGTGTGTGTGTATCTATATATCATGTATATGCTTATGTTTATAAGTTTTATAGTGTGTGTTATGTCTTATCATAGAGCTGACCCCTATTTGTCAAATAGTAGATTAATTGGCTGTTTTGGTCTCAGTTAAATAAGAAGAATTAAGTCGATTAGTACATTTTTAAAGGGGCCCTATTATGCTAATTGTCAGGTTCATATTTATAGTATTTCATGTCTCTACTGTGACATGTCTCCATGCTTTAATGTTCAAAAAGCTCTTTATTTTTCTCACACTGCCTGTGCTGCAGCACCTCTTTTCACCCTCTGTCTGAAACCAGAGCCCAGTCTGCTCTGATTGGTTAGCTGGCCGGCTCTGTTATGATTGGTCAACCGCTTAGAAATGTCCCGTCCCTTAGCCTATGACGTACAATGTTATGGAGCGCTAGCCAATAGAACAAGCACAAGTGTTACATAGTGATGTCATTATGTTACAGAAGGTATACAAAGCAGTCCAATGGAGGCGTTTCAGTTGGGAGGGGGAAGTGTGTAGGAGAGAAATTCCCTCTGGAGGGAACACTGGGATGTTAGCCTTTGCAGACCATTTATACAGCCACACAGACCTATATAACACACTACAGGAAAGAGAACATGTTAAAGTAGAGACACAAAATACAAATATGAAAAGTGAGCATAATATGTCTTCTTTAACTGTCAAAGCATTTAAATGCTATGTTTCTTTGCTAAACTTTGAAATAAGTAAGCTAACGAGGTGATAAAGCAGTTCCATGGTGCACTTAAACCAGGGGGGTCCACTTTTTAAACATAAAAGTAACATACAAATACACTATTATGAAGTGTTGCACCTTTATACATTTATATTTTCAAGTCATTTTATTATTGTGTTCTTTATAAGGAAAACATATTAATATTGACATGTTCGATGATAAAACTACAATATTGGAATTATTTTTTCTTCAGCTTGTATTTCATTTTCTTTTAAATTCCATTTTGTTTGAGTGAATTTTTTGTATTAATTAAAAAAAATCCAAACATTTCAATTTAACATGAAAATAATAATAAACATAATGTCAAAAACAATACACTACAAGTTAAACCATTGTTGAACTCTGATATTGTGTGGTGGTGCCCTTCTGATAGTGGTTAGCTTCACTTACTCTCACAATGTTTATTAAAGCCCAATACAAGTTATATTACTCCCTCTATAAATATTGAATATTGTATTACTCATTTAAGGCAGTAAAAGTACAATGTGTTTCAAAATGATAGTACTTTAAAGACTACATAATACTAAGCATTTATGTTTTATTATGTTGAATAACTGTGAGTTGTTAGGGTTGCGGAAAAGGTAGGACCCAAATGCAGAATACCAAAAAACGTAAAAAGGTCTATGAACCAAAAGCGAGCTTTATTTCAAAAGCTGGAGAACAAAACATGGCATGAAAACTCACAGGTAACACAAGGTAACATGGAGGGAGACAGGAAGACAAACAATGTACCGACAGGGAAACACAGGGAAAGACAAGACTAAATACAGGAAGGGGTAATCACGAGACGAGAAACAGCCGGGCAGGGGAGGAGAAACACAAGGGCAACAGGTGAACACAATCAGACAATCAGACACACCAGGGAAACTAACGACAGGGAGGAAAACACAGGGAGAAGGACCAGACAAGAGACAGGGAGAACAGAAAAATCAAAACAAACCCCAAAACCTAACACACAAACCCAAATCATGACATAACCCCCCCCTCAAGGGACGGATTCCAGACGTCCCTACATAAAGTCCATATTTCCAAAAGGGTGGGTGGAGGGGGTCCGGAGGACGGGTTTGGGCTGACAGCCCGGAGGCACGGCAGAGGACCAGAAAGGGGTCTCGGGCGGACGGCCCGGGGGCAAGGCAGAGTTCAAGGAGGGTACCTCGGGCGGACGGCCCGGGGGCAAGGCAGAGTTCGAGGACGGGACTCGGGCGGACGGCCCGGGGGCAAGGCAGAGTTCGAGGAATGGGACTCGGGCGGACGGCCCGGGGGCAAGGCAGAGGAACAGGAGGTGGTCTCGGGCGGACGGCCCGGGGGCAAGGCAGAGGACCAGGAGGTGGTCTCGGGCGGACGGCCCGGGGGCAAGGCAGAGGACCAGGAAAGAGTCTCGGGCGGACGGCCCGATGGCAAAGCAGAGTTCAAGGAGGGTACCTCGGGCGGACGGCCCGGGGGCAAGGCAGAGTTCGAGGACGGGGACTCGGGCGGACGGCCCGGGGGCAAGGCAGAGTTCGAGGAAAGGGACTCGGGCGGACGGCCCGGGGGCAAGGCAGAGGACCAGGAGGTGGTCTCGGGCGGACGGCCCGGGGGCAAGGCAGAGGAACAGGAGGTGGTCTCGGGCGGACGGCCCGGGGGCAAGGCAGAGGAACAGGAGGTGGTCTCGGGCGGACGGCCCGGGGGCAAGGCAGAGGAACAGGAGGTGGTCTCGGGCGGACGGCCCGGGGGCAAGGCAGAGTTCAAAAAGGGGCGAAGGCCACAGCGGGCGAACTCAGGGGGCCGGGCATGAGGGGGAAGGCAGCGGCTGGAAGAGTCAGGGGGCCGGGCCCGAGGGCGAAGGCCGCGGCTGGAAGAGTCAGGAGGCCGGGCCCGACGGCGAAGGCCGTGGCTGGGGGAGTCAGGGGGCCGGGCCCGAGGGCGAAGGCCGCGGCTGGGGGACTCAGGGTGCCGGGCTCGAGGGCGAACAAGAAGGCGGTGACGGGACAGCCCTGGAGGATGGGCAGGAAGGCCATGACGGGACAGCTCCGGAGGACGGCAGGAAGGCGCTGCCGGGACAGCTCAGGAGGCCGGGCAGGACCCGGTGTCGGCCGGACAGGAACTGGGCCCGACGGGACAGGCGTAGACGGGATCCTGGACATGACATGGGCTGGTGTCAATGGAACCCCGGATGGAGCAAGGGCTGGTGTCGACTGGACCCCCAACAGAACAGGACACAGAGTTGGCAGGACCCCCGGTGGAACAGGTGTCGGCGGGACCTCCAACAGGACAGGACACAGTGTTGGCAGGGCCCCCAGTGGAACAGGTGTTGGCGGAACCTCCAACAGGACAGGACACAGAGTCGGCAGGACCGCCGGTGGAACAGGTGTCGGCGGAACCCCCAACAGGACAGGATATGGGGTTGGCAGGACCCTCAGCGGAACAGGTCTCGGCAGGGCCCCCAACGATACTGGACGTGGAGTTGGAAGGACCCTCAGCGGAACCCCCAACGCCACAGGACATGGAGTTGGCAGGACCCCCGGCAGAACAGTAGTCGGCGGGACCTCCAACGGCAAAGGACATAGGGTTGGCAGGACCCCCGGCAGAAGAGTAGTCGGCGGGACCCCCAACGGGACAGGACATAGGGTTGGCAGGATCCTCGGCAGAAGAGTAGTCGGCGGAACCCCCAACGGGACAGGACATGGAGTTGGCAGGACCCCGGCAGAACAGTAGTCGGCGGGACCTCCAACGGCAAAGGACATAGGGTTGGCAGGACCCCCGGCAGAAGAGTAGTCGGCGGGACCCCCAACGGGACAGGACATAGGGTTGGCAGGATCCCCGGCAGAAGAGTAGTCGGCGGGACCCCCAACGGGACAGGACATGGAGTTGGCAGGACCCCCGGCAGAAGAGTAGTCGGCGGGACCTCCAACGGCACAGGACATAGGGTTGGCAGGACCCCCGGCAGAAGAGTAGTCGGCGGGACCCCCAACGGGACAGGACATGGAGTTGGCAGGACCCCCAGCGGAAGCTCCAACGGACCAGGACATTGGGTAGGGACTTGAGAGGGGACTCGAGAGGTGACTTGAAAGGGGACTTGAGGGAACTCGAGAGGTGACTTGAAAGGGGACTCGAGACGGAACTCGAGAGGAAACTCGAGAGGGAACTCGAGAGGAGACCCGAGAGGTGACTCGAGAGGAGACCCGAGAGGTGACTCGAGAGGGAACTCGAGAGGGAACTCGAGAGGTGACTTGAAAGGGGACTCGAGAGGGAACTTGAGAGGTGACTTGAGAGGGGACTCGAGAAGGGACTCGAGAAGGGACTCGAGAGGGGACTCGAGAAGGGACTTGAGAGGGAACTCGAGAGGGAACTTGAGAGGTGACTTGAGAGGGGACTCGAGAAGGGACTTGAGAAGGGACTTGGAAAGGGACTCGAGAGGGGACTCGAGAGAGGGCTTGAGAGGGGACTCGAGAGGGAACCTGAGAGGGAACTTGAGAGGGGACTGGAGAAGGGACTTGGAAAGGGACTCGAGAGGGAACTTGAGAGGAGACTTGAGAAGGGACTTGGAAAGGGACTCGAGAGGGGACTTGAGAGAGGGCTTGAGAGGGGACTCGAGAGGGGACTTGAGAGGGAACTTGAGAGGGGACTGGAGAAGGGACTTGGAAAGGGACTCGAGAGGGGACTTGAGAGGGGACTTGAGTCGGCCGGTATGCCGACAGGACACGAGGGGTTGGCGTCGGCCGGAGAGCCAACAGGAGATGAGGAGCTGGAGTCGGCCGGTACTCCGCCAGGAGACGAGGTGCTGGAGTCGGCCGGTACGCCGATAGGACACGGGGAGCTGGCGTCGGCCGGAGAGCCAACAGGTGACGAGGAGCCGGAGTCGGGACCATGGCCGCTGGGTCCGGCACTTGAGCCGGATCCATGGCTGGTGGGGCCGGAACTGGGGCCGGAACCATGGCTGCTGGGGCCAGGACTGAGGCTGGAACCATGGCTGGGTGGGCCGGTTCTGGAGCCGGAACCATGGCCGCTGGGGCCGAAACTGGGGCCGAAACTGGGGCCGGAACCATGGCTGCTGGGGCCGGAACTGGGGCCGGAACCATGGCTGCTGGGGCCAGAACTGGGGCCGGAAGCATGGCTTCTGGGGCTCGGGCTGCTAGCCTGGACTTGCGACTCCTTCTTTTAGGAGCTTTTTGGAGGCTCCGTGGACCTCCAAAAGCCAGACGAGTACCTGCGAACGGCTCCTGGACAGGATCAGGAAATGGGGCCGGAACTATGGCTGCTGGGGCTGGTACTGGAATCCTGGCCTTGCATCTTCCAGTAACCTTCCGGAGGATCCGCGGACCTCCCAAGACCAGGTCATACCCCAGGAAAGGGTTAGAGGCTTGAGAGAAGTTTTCAGGACTCCTCGTAAAGAGTTGTAGCCACTCAGGCAACCAGCTCCTGAGCCAGGGCTGGCAAGAAACCTCCCGGCGTGCCTCTTTCAACGCAGCCTCTCTTCCCCGTCTAGATGAGGCGTCACACCAGGTGTAAAAAATGTACTCCAGCGAGTACCCAAGACATTCCGCCTGTAGAGCAAAGCGATCGGCATCTGCTGAGTCCAAATGTGGTCGGTTCATTCTGTTAGGGTTGCGGAAAAGGTAGGACCCAAATGCAGAATACCAAAAAACGTAAAAAGGTCTATGAACCAAAAGCGAGCTTTATTTCAAAAGCTGGAGAACAAAACATGGCATGAAAACTCACAGGTAACACAAGGTAGCATGGAGGGAGACAGGAAGACAAACAATGTACCGACAGGGGAACACAGGGAAAGACAAGACTAAATACAGGAAGGGGTAATCACGAGACGAGAAACAGCCGGGCAGGGGAGGAGAAACACAAGGGCAACAGGTGAACACAATCAGACAATCAGACACACCAGGGAAACTAACGACAGGGAGGAAAACACAGGGAGAAGGACCAGACAAGAGACAGGGAGAACAGAACAATCAAAACAAACCCCAAAACCTAACACACAAACCCAAATCGTGACATGAGTTATGTCAAGGTCCAGAATATTTAGTGCAGGCCTGTCACTCAAACATAAAGCCCTCAGAGCCTCCCGCCTGTCTGCACACCTCCCACAATCCCCTGCAATACCACTACAGCCATAATAATAGCTTGACCTGACACACACACACACACACACCCCCCCCACACACACACACACACACACACACACACGTAATGATGCCAACACTCACTAACAGGTGCAAGCATGCACTCACACACTCTGAGGTAAAGAGAAGAAAAGAGAGGGAGTCACAAGCACAGAAACGTGGCGCACAGACCAAAATGACTGAGCGCAAGCACACACACACTCATACACACAAGCCTATCACCACTGCATGGCAATTTACACCCAAGTGAGAAGCTAAAGAATACAGGGAAAGAAAAGGAGAGGAAAACAGAAGAGGGGGATATAGAAGAAGAACGAGATAACAACGAGGGTGAGCGGAGGTGGAGGGGAGAAAGTACCCCCACCCTTTTTGCCCAGTGTTTTGTGCTGATTTTCAATTTCAACTTGATGGTTACTCCTTTTCTCTGAAAACATTTTACGAGAATAGGCTTTAGCCCGGCCAGATAGAGATGTATACATTGGTTGAGAGGACAAACTGTAAAGTGTGTGTGTGTGTGTGTGCGTGTTTGTGTGTGTGTGTGTGTGGTTGTGTGTGGGAAAGAGAGCAAGATGAAGCGTAAGAAAGAGAGATACAGTTTGTTAGCTATTTTTGAAACTGACTCGTCAAAATTAGTTGCATAAACAAGTGATGTCAGAAACACACACAGAAACACAAGCGCAACACACACACACACACACACACACACACACACACACACATACACAGCAAAGCAATCGATTTTGTGAGCTGTATGAATATGGTAATGCTTGCGGGTTATGGCCTTCATTCAGTGCCATGGAGTTACCACAGCATCTATCAGCATGCCATGCAAGTCGTGCCACACACACACACAGTATCAGCACACACATGTTCACACAGGCGTCAGCGCTGAATAAATGGAGTTGACCACAATCTGCCCTCTGTCTAATGCTACCAAACAATCTGAAACGTATTCACACACGCACACACAACTGATTTATCGTGGAACAAAATAAAGTAATAAGTGGCATTTATTAAAAACAAAACTGCTGCTGTAGACACACTGGCAGTCAGACAATGTATTCATGCTGGAAGGAACAGCTCTCAATGAAAAATATATCAAACGGTTTGGATGAAGTCCACACAACATTATCATTTCAGGATCCATTAATGACTTGACTTTGATATTCCTAATTATCCAGACAATATTTTCCAGAAAAGTGAAACTCAGAGGTTGTTAAATAACACTGAAAGTTTCCCCTATTTCCCAAGAACATACAGAGTAGGACATTTAACTACAAATACAATTTTGGAGAGTACCAGCAACTGTAATTGTATATATTATAATACCTTATAATATACATATATACATAAATAATATATCATTTTAGAACAGTTACCGTTTTAAACACAGGGATGACAGTTTAAATTGAAACCTAATAATGTGGTATTGATTAAAAAAAGATAATAGTTTTTTTTTTTTGGGGGGGGTTTCCCTTTCCTGTAGTGTTTGATATAGGTTTGTGTGCATGTAAATGGTCTGCATAGGCTAAAATTCCAAAGTTAGCAGCTAGTTACGTTGCATACGTTAACTCACGCTTTTTTTTTTTAGGTTTGGTTTGATATCTATCTGTTTTACATAACTCTACTGACTTGATTTCCGTGAAACTTCTTAAAAGGTTTTTCAATGGGCTTAAGCAGAACACAAAACCAGAGTTCTACATTCTCTAAATGCCTTTTAAATTATGATTATTTAAAGGCTAAAAATAAATTCTAACACAAATACTTTAGGAAAACTACAGTAGGTTTCTTCTTCCTAAAAGTCAGAATAATGGGTTTAATCAGCACATGTATTAGTGTGTCCTCGTTGTAGTGACTATAACTAGGACACACTAACAGTTAACAGTTAACAGTTAACTTGAATAATTGGACTGGCAATATCTGTTTTTGTGGCAGAGCTGTTTTGGACCTCTCCATCCCCAAATGGTCAGAGTGCCCTGGAACATGGCGGACTATCTGATAGAGAAGAAAGAAAGTGATTTGATTGGTCAGGCTGGAAGCCAGACTCGTCACGGTGACACCACTATTTCCATTTGTGTTAAGAGTTCTGGCATGTGTTTCTCGAAAAAATTAAGAGTGTGGAAAAGAGGAAATGGAGAGGACGATGAGGGAGTAGTTTTGACTCAAAGTACCTAATGAGAAGTAATGAGTTCCATTTCCCTGGGAAGCAGAACTCATTGGCCTTTACATTAACCGTAATAACTTCTGAAGAGGTGAGAAGAATATATAGATGGATGAATGGACGGATGGAGGGAGGGACAGAAGGGAAATGGAGTGGAGAAACACGTGGATGAGCAAAAGAGAGTCATATTAGGAGAGATAATAAGAAAGTAGGTAATGTGTTCCCTTATCGAGTTACTTCTCATTGAATAATGATAGAGGAAACAAAGATTAAAAGGAGAAAGATTAGAAGAGCGAGATAGGAAAAAGTTGTTTGTAGCATTGCAAACATAGATAAATCAATGTCAAATTAAATGTGGTACCTTGGTATAATTACACAAATAAATGAGATCAGGGAGCAGATGATTGATGATCCATTTCTACCAGGTAATGTTAGTGTTTCTGAAAATTAACACCATGTTTTGCATTAAGCAAATGCCTTTCTTCTTTTTCTTTTCATTCCCAGATAAAAGTCTTCGAAGGATGCCTTCGTTGGCATCCCTTTTCGTCCACCATCTGCTACTAACATAGAAACTGTCATTTTTTTTAGCCTCACCTGATCAGAAATGAAACACCTGAAACAGTCCATGTGAAGGGCAAGAGGTGTTAAGCATGTGTAAAACTACAGAACCTGTCTGCTGTTGTCTGATGATGATACTTTAGCCTTCTATTAGCTCAAATGTGCTAACTTGCTACGTGTGAAAAACGGTATATGTAAACTAGTATGACTTGTGACAAAGATGGATGTCAGGGTGTATGGATATTGATGGGTCAAAGCAACACAGGACTTTCACCCAGGAAACTGCTTCCTGTTGTCACATGTGAAAATGAAAGTCAACGTTGACTTATTGACCTATGTACGATGGTAACAAACAGAATTTACGCCAAATACCTAAAATATGCAACTTCAATTGAATTACAAACATACCAAATGTATCACAAACAACGAACCTTTCCTAAACTTAAGTATTATTTTCTGTTTGAATCCTTTATCCAACTACCTTGGTTATTGAAAAATAACATTAAAAGGGGTGCACAGTGTGTTAATCAAGTGCCAGCTAGGGTTCCTGACCAAGAGTCTGTAAATGACGAGATGGATGTTTTTAACAGATAGAACTGGAAGTATGAGAAAGGGGAGGAAAATAAAAAAAAGGCCAAAACTGGATTAAGAGAGAATCACAAGTATGTAAAAAAGTAAACCTATTTATAATGCATAAAGCACTGCTGTCAAAGGATTAGCCAAGCAAGCAAAAGAAAGAGAAATGGGAGAGGACAACACAGGAATGTCAAAGGAGTGGAAATATACTGAACCAATTAAAAGAACACATGCGAGAACACAAATACAACCAGATCAATGGAGATTTTCATTGTCTTGAAATGAATGAAAGATGAAAATGTCAAACTGGTGAGGGCATGACAGGAATAAAAAAATAAAGAAAGGTAATTATAGTAAGAACAACATGTTGGAACAGGAAGAAAGAACTGCATGTGCATGTACATTTTCTCGTCTTCATTGTACATATTTATTTATATTCAGGAAACAATTGTTCCATCTGTCTTTGTTGTATCAGTAGTACTGCAAAAGCCTGCTTTGCTTTTGTTCTTGTTTAACTTGAATGTAATCTCAGTTTGCTGGAGATTTATATGCAGAAGAGTGATGATATATGATATATTCAGATAATGACTGTTTCTTATTTTTTGCTGAACTTCGGATCATTTCACACTTTCTACTGTGTCTCAGGGTTAATGAAATGTTCCCTGTGTTTTTATCGCGATTATGATCTTCTGCAGGATGAAGACAGTAGGTGTGTGTGCTTGGATTAGGGCTGTACCCGAATATCCGAATATTCGCTCGTTGGAGTACTATTCGGGTTTCAATTTCGTTATTTGGATATTCGTTTTTTTCGTTTTTTTAAAAATGGAATTGATTGAAATCTCCAATATCAACCTAAGAGCTTGTGCCTCTTCGGGGGGTGCTAACACTTAACCATAAACTTTATCGTTTACTTTCTCCGTCTTTATATGTAGATATGACTTTTCTTCGTTAATCTCCGTCACACTGTTTCCATAGCAACAACAACTTGCTGTCAACAGCGCAAACTCTCCTTCAAAATAAAAGCATGACCATACAAAATAGGAAGCCAAGCCAAATTACACTTAAGACATATACAACTGCAACGAAAGTAACAAACACAATGCAATATCCTTTTCAATTTCAAAGAACACAAATTGGGTTATATACATTAACAAATAACTATAAAACAACAATACTGTAGAATAACAAAATGAATGCCGTGAATAAACCGAAATAAACGTGTTGAAGCGGTTTGCTGCTGATTGCTACAATATCACACTACATTTCATTTAGTGGACGCTTTTGGACAAAGCGACTTACAAAAAGTGCATTGAACAATAACACTACTCATTACTCATTAAATTAGCTTTGAATAAGCAAAACCATTGTAACAGCATCTTCAAAAAATCCTCACCTTTCCAAGTGCTATGAACAGAAGACTCAAATGTCATGTGTCTCGTTCAAATTTAGGATTTTAATCACTGTAATCGAATATTCGCCAACATGAAAAACATGTAAAAATAAGGATTATAGGAAAAACATAAATACAGCCTCCTTCCATTCTAGTGTCTAAATGTTTTTGAACATGCAGGTCTGGTCAGCAAAACACTCTCTTACTATGTTTACAATATGTTACAATGATAACCTTGAGACATACATGACGCTAGTTTAAACACGCCTAATATAGTCACATAGTTAAGGTATTAGGCAATAACAATTAAAAGCTGATTTTATATGGAAGTCTAAAACACATAAGGGACAATTATATTCCTGTTGTTGGTACTCAATGGGACAAAGATAATTCAACCTTCCCTCAACAACAAAAATACAATTTCCTCCAAACAGTGATTGCGATTCAGGAGAAATATGATTTCCTCACGGTGACAGACGTTCTATTTTGTTTGAACAAACAAAGATTTTCAGATTCAAAACTTCATTAAACAACCTGACACCGTGGAAAATGTTTCCAATGCTCCATCAACACGACACGCACAACAACATTTTACTTTGAATGATTTTCAGAAACTCTCTTCTGAGCAGAACCAAACAACTTACAAGCGCAGAAAACATTGTCCTCTATCAAACTGCTGTGTTGTGTTGCTGTGTTGCTGTGTGTGTGTGTGTGTGTGCTTATATGTGGTCCTGCCCTCTCCATTTGTCACTGTGTCGATGGAGCGTGCAGCACAGTCACTCCCGCATCTTTCAGTTCTCCAGTGTGTTACTCCCTCACACACACACACACACACACACACACACACACACACACACACACACACACACACACACACACACACACACATACACACACACACGGCCCCCTTTGCTACCTCCCTGCCCGTCATTAATAAAGAGAAGTAGCTGCACACCTGTTCACTGACAGCCCCCCACAGAGAGAGAGGTAGAGCTGGGTAAAAGTGCAAGAGAGTGTGACAAAGGTACCTCTTGACAAAGGTAAAGGGGGAAGGGATTAGTTTGACTGAAAAGAGAGCGGGAGAAGTAATACAAAAAAAGATATACATTAAGAGACTTGAGACTTGGTATGTAAATAGGTTGGCAACTTCACATGTCTAGATTTTTCTTTAATCCAATGTTAGGGCCCCTATGAGTTAAATTGACTCACTAAATCTCTATGCAGAATCCAGTCATCATCATGTCTACATTTTGAAATTTTGAAAATAAAAAACTGCTCCTCAGTTTTGCCCAGAAATGCCACTGGATTTTGAATAAAAGAACAGCAATTCAGTTTTAATAACAGCAGTCATAGGGAAAAAAATATGATTTTAAATGTTATAAGAGATTCAATAATGCACAGTCTACATAATATTCAAATATTCAATATTCAAATGCAGAGTTTGTTACCAAATCACAGAGAATTATAATCTGATGAGTTCCCCTAGGCACTGATTTTCAGTGTCTTTCATTAGTTTTGGTTTTACGTCACTCAATTTTGCCCCTTAAGCCCCCTTTGGCTCACTTTACAGCGTTGTTTTCGGGGGCTAATCTTACATTTAAAAAAATTGAGAAACAAGACATTTAGCTGAGGGAGCTAAAAGATCTGAGGTGAACACAGTATTTTCTAAAACTGTGGGCATGCTGACAATGGTCTACTGTAGGTAAGACACTGATTATGAGAACCTCGTATAATACACCTACATTTCATTTATTGGACGCTTTTGGACAAAGCGACTTACAAAAAGTGCATTGAACAGTAACACTACTCATTACTCATTAAATTAGCTTTGAATAAGCAAAACCATCTGAACACAAATAAATGATGTTTCTACCTGGTTTTTGGAGCTCTCAGTTTGCTGCAAGCGTAGCTTATGCCACGGAGAAATTCAACTGCAAGTTCTGTTTAAAAATAAATTTCTTGATATCATTACTCTCCAACTCTGTTGTTTTCCAACAGTGCTCTCACACACCAGGTACCAAATATCACAGATCTTTCTGACATGGTCCTGTCACGTCGAAGAAAACCATTACTGTACATGTTACATGGGAACCTGTGTCGGAGTAACGAAAAAAACATTTCTTTATCAGATAGATGATGTCAGAGCACAAATGTGCTATCTTGATGGAAAAAAAAAAGATTGAGAGAACAAAGACCTTTTCCTTCCAAACTTTTCTTACACTCAACATAGTTATGATGGTGTTAGAGAAGGGAAGAGATGGAGAGTAATTGGTGACACTGTATGTTAAACCAGTAAAATAATGAACTCCTTCACCTGTCACATACTGCTGACAGTCTCCTGGCAGCTTCACTTTTACTCCTCTCTGTTCTCTAAATCTGTATTCACTATCTTCCTCTCACTCCACATACTGTTCCTACCTATAGCCTGTTCTCCATCATCACTTTGTATCCCTCTCTCAGCCTCTCTAACTATTGAATATTTTTGAATCAACCACAGTGGAAGTGCTGAACAGCTGCAGGAAAAGCCTGGGGAAATGTCTTAATCTAAAGCAAAAAATACATCACATGTCAGTGTTTACGCTCCTTGCGTATGTCAAATGTCAAGGGTAAATAAATACACAACAAAAATTGAGAAATCTTTAACTTTCTGATTGCAATGACCCTTTTCTTTGTGATTGGCAACCTATCTGGGTTTCTGACACAATACGCAATCAGCCTTTGAAGCCACAGAGCTACAATAGAACGCAGAAATCACCACTGAGGACACTCCGCCTTGTACTCTCCTTATAAGAAGGTCAGAGTAATGGCTGCAGCGTTTATGTTCAGGGCTAAAAGAGATGATGAATGTATAAGAGAGAAAATGAGATATTGAAAAGGAAGAGAAATTGGAAGAGAGGTTAGTCGAGCAAGGCCAGTAAAGATCAAGGACTTTGAAGAAGTAAAAGACGGAAACCGCTATTTGTTCCTGAACTGCAAACAACGTAGAGGTCTTACCAAAAAAGCGAATGCTTAGAAACAAGCACATTTTGCATCCTTACTTGTAAATGTTGTTATGTTAAATAAAGGTAAAGGTATTCTGATTCTGATTCTTATGTTAGGGTCACGTTTTTGGTTATGTTTTAAGGTAAGGGATGAAAGTAAATAAATAAATCAGTCTGTTTTTAGGAAAAGTAAAATAGAAATGTGTGTATTTAGGATTGTGTGTGCCCAAAAGAAAGCATTAGACAGACCTTTTTTTTGGTTTCCTGTGCCAGTTTTTTTTTTTGCCAGTCCTTATGAAGTCTTACATGCAGGAGGGGGAAACTGCGCCATCAAACCTGGCAACCTCTCCGTTTTCCGGTCACCTTCACTACCTGCTGCTACCCCCAACATCACCCCTTACACACACACACAAACTCACACACAAACAAAAACATGGTTGGGTCGAGTTCTCCGCTATTACTTAAACACAACTTTAAGGGTACTTTGCAGTAACGATTCAACTTCATGCTAGTCTCTACTCCTATACCACCTTTCAAAAAGACAAGACAGACATGGACATTAAAAGGCCATTAAGAGAATGTACACCTCTACCAAGGCCGTTTCTCTAAGTGAAAAATAATGCCTGTATCCAATTTTAGATTGGAATTCTTTTTTTAAATCAGGCAGTATTTGTTCCTTGTTCTTGTTGTTGAAAAACGAACCTACAAACCCAGCGGACAACATAATCTCCGTGTTGGAGGTACAACTAAATGCTTATAAAATGAAAGGCCTAGTTAAGTATTAAACAAGTGGATTCCAATCTCTGTGGGTTTCAGCCCTTGCTACAAAGCAGAGTCTAATCGTCTGTAACTGAGAAGGGGTACAAATTATAAAGAATTCCGTAAAAATAAATATTTGAGAAAAGTCAAAAATAAGGAAAATGTGTATTTTCATTCATATAAATGTTATGTATCATAATTAATGCAACAACTAAAACATTTATAAAATGCGCCAAAACTAAAGGAATAATAACTAAATAAATCCTCTTTCAAAATATAGGAATTTATGCAAACTTGTTTGGGTAGGGTAGGTTTTTCAACAGAAGAACAATAAATATCCCCACTGCTTTCTTAATGTGTGGTACATTACTTTGGAAAAGGCATAGTTTCTTTGGGTGAAGTTTGTTTGAATTTTTCAACATGATATATAAGTTTGACTATAATATATTTTGAGTATAAAATATAATAGTGTAAAATTGATAGATAGCAGTAGCTTAACAATTAGCTTTAACAACGCTAGTGCTGTTCTCTATTGTGTTAGCGACAGTCGTTCCTCACACAGGGCCCCTACAGCCAAAGCATATACATCCGTGAAGACCTGTCATATAGTGTAGGGCTCAACGCTATCTTTTAAAAGTGGTTGCCAGGCTCGCAACCAGGCATCAGCTTTTGGTTGCCAAAACTGAAATACGGTTGCCATTTTTAGTCACCTTATATTTTAAATAATTAAGATACTATACAGTTATACATCAACTTAATAATGAACATGTGACACAAAATAATGTTCAAATGCTTTACAATAAGTAATTAACACAATTATTTGAAACTTAAGTGGTAGTAAACTTCCATCCTCAATTGCTGGTATACAAAATACCAGTAGTGCAGCTGTTGTCATGTTCTTCACAGATCCCTCAAAAATGAATTGAGCAAGTCACTAGTTTCTTGGTCATCCGTTGTTTCCCTTTCAAATTTGGGTTTTCTTGACCTCTGTGCTGATCCCCACCTTAGATCCATTGGCCCTTCAGCATTCAAGTCTTGGATTGGCCAGACTAATACATTTCTAATGTTAAATAAATGAAAACCATTCACAGTTAAGAATTAGATATTAATTATTAATGCTGTGAATTACCTTTAATATGTCTAACTATATTTAAAATGTGTTACCTTTTTATAGAAGTGATTATATTTGTATGCCAATATTTTTCTATGGTAAAGTTTCGTTTTGCACTTTTATTTTGGTAGTAATAAGATCTGGACTCTTATTTTGAAGGAACTTTTACCGGAAGTGAATGGACAACGGAGCAGAATGTACATATATATTTCGCCTCCCAAGTCTTTACTAGTGATGGGAATTATGGCTCTTTGAAGGGAGCCGGATCTTATGGCTCCATTCCTTTCAAAGAGCCGTTCAAAAGAGCCGTTCAAAAGAGCCGTTTTTTTTAAAGGGGGCGGGGTTACTAGGTTTATCTGCGAAATAATCACAAGTCATAATGATAATTAAGTGGCAATGGAGATTATTTGTTAACCCTGCTTTAAAGGATATTTTGCCTTAACAAATGGTGCGCTTTATCACTGCCTGGGTTTTGGTTGAAGTGCATCCAAATGCTGCTGCGTTTTCGCGTTTGGCTCATTTTCCATCCGAAAAACACGTCGTCTACCTGTCCTGTACCACTTGTTATGACTTCTCTCTCTCGCGTATTCCGTTAAGACCCACCCCATCTCACTCCTCGTGCAGAAACCTACCAATCAGAGTAGGGGCGGGTGTTCACAGAATACGTTTGGGGAACAAAATCAAGCTTTTTAAAAGGCGAGTGGATTTTGGCAGGCAGTGAGTGCGGACCAACGATTGAACGATAAAAAGAACGGCTCTCACCAAGTACGACTCGGTTCCCCTCGTTCGTACCAAAGAGCCGTTCAAAAGAATCGGCTCGTTCGCGACCGACACATCACTAGTCTTTACACATTTCCTCTTTGCTTTTCGTTCGGGTTCATCTTGCGCTTTATCAGTTGAATCACTTTGATCATTCGTTTGAGATGTTGACGGGTTGGCCGAACTTCTTACCCCACAGTCAAACAACTTAATTTGCTTCGCCATTTTTTGTAAAACAAACATGGCGCACCACGCACGCGAGTAAACGTGCATCGCTTTCTGGCTCCGTAATCACACCAATGCACGTGCAACTTAAGTATCAGGTTCCGACTGGTCACAACAATAATTAAATATCACTCTTAATACAACAAATAATTAACATTTATCTATTTTGGGGTGCACATTTTGCTGTTTGCTGTCCTTATTTCTTCATGTTAAAAAGTGGTTGCCGGAACTTGCCACTGATGGCAACCAAAGGCCAAGAAGTGGTTGACATTTTTTCTGAATGGTTGCCAATGGCAACTTGGCAACCGTTACTGTCGAGCCCTGCTTAGTGTAACGCTTGCAAAAACATCTGTCAGCTAGCTATACTGAAACAGATAATAAAATATCACAGGGGCCATTTTTGCTTAAAGAATACTTGTACTTTTGATCATTAAATTTACACTACAACATCTTTTTTATAACATAAGTATGATAAGGATTGAAAGGTTTTCATGTGTGATGTAGTATATTTGTATTTGTGTTTTTACATAAGTACAGGAGCTGAATACTGCTCATGGTCACGTCTGTCTCTATAGCTCATCTCTCCTGTGTTTACATAGATGAAATCATCGCACTGTTCCATTAATAGCACTTATGCTGTCACAAGCATTTTGTTCAGTGAAGTGCAGCACAAATTATCATTGTTATTCATTGTTAATGTTTAATAGCTCATGCGCTAATTACGGGACTTGTTTGTTCTGTTGTCTGCATACATATTTGATGAAATTAACAAATTATACAAAAAATATAGCTAATTATAAAAAAGAGATATGGGTCAGAGGGAGTTCAGCACTAGGGGGCGCATTTGAGTTTGCATTTTTGGCAAAAATATAAAGGATAAGACATATAAATGGAGTCAAGCTGATTAATTTCCATACTTTAGCTATACTACCGATCCCTGATCTTCTTCTTCTCTTTAGTTTGACATTTGCTTGAGACAAACTTAATATTCCTCTTTGAAAACATGCCCTAAGCAGACTATTTGAAGCTGAAATATACCCCCTAACGTGTTTGTTGACTCACAGATAGAGAAGAGAAAAACTTTAATTTTGGAACATTTCCAGTAATTTTTCTTGAGGACACAGTTTCTGTCAGGTTGTTGGCTTGTATAATATCCTTTAAAAATCACAATGCTTTGGGCTCTAATGATTAAACATTTAGTAAATGTATTTAGTTTGTTTAATGTGCCTGAGATTTGACTGTTCATGATTCTGTGTTGGAGTTGAAAGTTTTACAAGACGTCAATAAGGAAATGCTGTTTCATATTAATGCCTCTTAAAGAGGCCCGACTATGCTTTTTGGGGCTTCCCTTTCCTGTGGTATATAGGTTTTTGTCCATGTGAATGGTCTGCAAAGGCTAACATCCCAAAGTTCCTTCCAGAGGGAGTTTCTCTCCCACACAAAGTTTTCTTGAAAAAAACAATTTTGCTCTATATTTCTTATTGTATGAGCTTACAGTATGATTATTAATTTCACTTGTATAGGAAAAACATATTGGAAATTCACTTACTGTACCAGCCAGCTAACATTTGAATGTCCAGAAGACACCAGGCTTGACTTTTCTTCTACTTTAATGTAGCTTCTTTTGGCTTCCCTTTATCCTGTTCTAAATACACAGCATGTAAACAAAAATAAATGTGAAATTACTTTTAAAGTATTAAACTGCACGGACTGTATAAAAATCACACAAGGCTGTTCTACGCCACAGCTACATTAATTTAACAGAGCTTAGGCTGTAATTATGCTACTAGCTAACAGAGAACATGTTTAGCTAAATACAAAAGGTTACCGACACAACACCCCTTGTAAAAGCAAACACATAACGCTAATATTGCACACATAATACTTACAGAAAAATAGTCTCCTAGGCAAAACTTGATAGTTATTAATTCAGCAACATTTAACTGTCTCTTTCATCTGTTTGTGTCGAACTCCCTCGCTGTTTCTGACACTGAGGTATGACAAACAGAGATGTGACAGGCCGAGCGCTCACTCTGACACTTTTTCAAAGACTCAAGTAATTAAAGAAGACTCATTTTTAAGATATTTAGACGACAACTTGCTTTACTAACAGGCAGTGGCGGCACCAGGGGGGCGCTAGGGGGCACTAAAGCACCGCCCAGGATAGCCATAGCACCCCCTAAGCACCCCCAAGAAATGTATGTCTTTTTTTTTTTTTTGTGTGTGTGTGTGTAAAATTCATAATTTGAAAAAGGATTGATTCAAAAATAATATGCTACAGTACAGTACAAGTAGCCTACTTCTGGGTCTCTGTTTCATTCAAGCTCTGCTCTGTGTGTGTGTGGCACGAGCCATTTTGTGTGCGTGCGTGCGCGAGCGAGCGAGAGAGTTCGCTCGCACCGGTACCGTACCGGAGATCGTTGTGGTTAGCATCGGGTGCTAGCTACGCTAACGGATATAAGGAGCTTTTTCAACAACAAGGTGGAGGGAGAACTCTCTCCTGTCAGACTGAGGGTCTCAGATAACCTCAGCTCAGGTGTCAGGTGAAGTAAAGGACTCTCTCAGTGTTTAGATAGTTAACTTTAGTCTAAGTTATCTCAGTGGGTCACAAAACGGTTTGGTCACGATTAACGTAAATAAGTATTTCTGAGGCACACGTTTATATGATCATTATAGGTATAAAAAAAATAAGAGCATATATGAAAAACAGGTATGAAATACTATATGACAGTAAAACAAGAATACACTTTAAAAGGGGAGTGATTTGTAAAATATCCATAAAGAAATAGAAAATCGGTTTACAGTTCTGTTTCATATGGGTGTTGAGAGATGTATCATAGATGTTGCTCTCAAAGTGCACCAGATTGATGCATTTAATTTCAATATTTAAAAATATTGAAAGCATGCCCCCAGACCCCCCTAGAGGATGTTAGGTCCACCCCCCACTTATAAAAAAAAATAGTACTTTACCCCTGCTTACACGTATATGCCGTGAGCTTATTATCGAGCCTTCATTATAACAGTCGCGGGTACACTGTGTATGTGCGTGTGGGTTCAAATTCAATTGTAGCGCCCGGGACATTAAAGGGAAACCCTAAATGTTTGAGCACCCTCTATGAAACGTCAAGCTACCCCACAGCACCCCAAAAGAAAATCTCTGGCGCCGCCAATGCTAACAGGGCTGCCCCTCCCTACAGGCCGATCACGCAGACTGCGTGGGGCCTCACCTCGCGGAGGGGGCCTCAGCTTGCGGAGGGTGCTTCATTTTCCGTAGGGAGCCTCATCTGAAGCGCAAATGCGGCGCACCTACAGTGTAGCGCGCCACAGTTTCGCCGCTGTGAGGCTCCACTAACAACCCCCCCCCCCCGTTGACGCTCGCGACACAGAGGGCCTCATCATATAACTTTGCGTGGGGCCACAAATTGTTTACTAAGTTACTTTAAAGTCAGCAAACGTAGTTACAATTTGTATTGTCTTATTTGGAGAATTTTCTCAAGACATGATTTATTTTTCTAAACACTTACTATAGCCTACTACACTTAAAATAAACAGGCTTAGAAAATAACGAATTAGATGTAACAGGATTATCCTACGTGATGAGAATATGAAAAAAGGAAAGCCAACTGTATTCTGTACAATTACATTGTGATACTTAGTAGGCTTCGTGATTTCAATGTTTTACAGGTAATTATAACAGAATACATTTTAAAAGTATCCCTCCCAACCTACAATAAGGAAAGTTAAGATTCTAACAAAGCCTTTGACCTAATGTTAGGTCAAAACGTTATAGTTCCTTATTGAAAACACCCACCATTTTTATCATTCTTATAAATCCTTCCTCTTTAAGAAGAATACACTGCTATTATGAGTGTTGTATTTTGCTTGTGTGCACCTGTTTTTCTTCCTCTGCGCTGCAAAGATGCCCTAATTACTCCGAATCCCCAGTGTATGATCTGACCAGTTTACGCTCATCACAATAAATTACACTCACCTTCCTCTCTACTGCCACACCAAATCCTTCTCTCTGTCTGTCTCATAGTGTGTTCACACTCTTTACTACAGCATTATGTTTATTTAGAACATTTACTATGCATTTCTCAAGGGGAGACATTCAGTCCAACAAACTTACTGCCAGCCACCGCACACACTCTGTACATAAACACATACACATTTATATGAATGAATTATGTATCTAGAAGCCTGTTAAGTGAAACTCATGATAACAAAACAAATGTATGTTGCTATTGGACCACACCACATATATTGGTTTGCTAGAGATTTGTGTACAAGCCTATGCATAATAATATTCCATTACTCCAATATTCTGGCTGAGCATTAACTTGATTTAATATCCTTGATAACATCCAGATCAGAAAGCAGCAGTAACATGGTGTTGCATCTAAACACTTCATTACCAATATCGCACCTATACAAATTGCTGGTTGTGCATGCTGTACTCTGACAGCTGTCATTTACCTTGACTTTACATTTTGTGACAGTCTGCTGACGTGAGCTGGCTTGAACTCTAATACAGCACAGCCTTGAAAGAGAAATGTCAATGATGTCCTTTTTGGAGTGTCACTGAGAGTGATGTTTTTATTTGCTTTTCGATTTAATCAAATGTGCTAAAAAAAAGTTAATAAGTGAAAAGTACACTATAGTAGCAATAAAACAACAAAAAATACCACTTCAGGGAATTTAAAGGGATTTCCAATGGTTGGTACAGTAGTATAAATAAACAGATGTCCTCCATGTAATATGCGCTTGTAAATGTGATCACATGAAGATAGATAAAAAACATGCCGATTTGCTTTAGTGGCTCCAAAATGAAGGGAAGCCCTCCCCATTGATATCAGGACAGAAAAACCTCTTTCCTTAAACTGCATCCACATGACAGGCGGTAAAACGTCTCTGCAGAGACGCAGTTTCTTGATGTTTCTAAAGAGAGCGGTGCCGTCCAACTAGGACAAAGCTTTGCCCCAAGTTCTAATTATTTTAATTGTTTCCTTTTCAATGTTTACTGCTGACCTTTCAACATGCAACCGATCAGTTAACAGCTGTTTTGAGCTTGTATCTTCATGGTTGATTGCACATATTGTTAGTTGCTTTGGATAGAGACATTCAAAATCTACAAAACTCATTGCAATAAATGACTGAAAAGGAACACGCTTGAAAAATAACAAAGACACATGCACAATGTGGAGAAGCAAAGATCAGATTACATGTAAATAGTAAACTGTCATTTAGGATGATCTTTTTGCTATAATACATGGTTTCAGACAGGTGGCACTGAAAGTCAATAGTCTTGTGGTTAAGCCTATATTTAGAATATGCATAACAATGATTCTTCTTGCTTAAATTTTTTATAAAATGTATTACTGGCACAGCATTTGCATAATAAAAAAAGCCTTGTTTAAAGACATCTACAAGCTTGAAATAAAAGAGATAAAGAATTTTTGATTTGCCATATCAGCCAGCTTTAATTACAGTACCCCTCTATCTATCTTCATATCTTTTTAATACAAACACTGTTTCCACATCAAAATGTTCCCGACAGAAACTACACAAAGGACTCTGCTAATGAAAAACACTTACCATAATGGACAAAAAATCTACTAAAAGGCTCCTGACTCACACCGTTTTGCACTTTCTATCCACAATAGAGTTCTGCAGCCAGAGCTGACTTTGTATACTGCCCTTATCTGGGTCAGGAGGGGTGTCTTCATTCCCATGATGCACTGTATATATGGACCAAGGTAATCATTACTGTGAAAGGGCTTATACACATCAGTGAGCATTGCGCAGGATTACAGAGCGCTAACATGGTTCCACCTGTTATGAAATGCAGTTTTAAATGGCACAGTTGCAGGTTCAAGGTTGTTCAGGTACCTTCACTGCTGAGGTTTTAATGAGCAAGAAACCCAACCCCACAAGGTTGGATGGGACAAAACAAAATGGATTATGGAGTATGTTGTGTGCTTTTTCATGTTGCAGACAGATTGGCTTGTTTTGAAAAAAGGCAAGGAGCTTTTCAGGGTATCATTGGTGCACATTATTTCAAAGAGCAGTAATAGATACATGTCAGTGTCATCTAGCCTCTTTTTGAGCCATACAGATCCCTGATGCACTGATGAACACCTTGTACTCTGAGCTCCAAATACATGGAGAAAGGGTAGAGAAATGATGACAGTCAAGCCTGAAAATATGTATTCTCTTCAAACAGATATCTATATACAGCATGCATGCAGAATCAGCAATATGACTACTTTTTGCTATCAGAAGCATTCAGGTTTCTGATTGTATTCTAATTAGTGTTGACCAATCACATTTGAACTGGCCTTAGTTGCATACAGGTAAACGTACTCTTAGTGGAGAAAAGAAAAAAGTGGAACACATTAGCCAAAATTCAATCTTTGAACACATTGAACGTCAGTAGGCAAATTGTTACTTGTTATCATGGGAAATGGACCTGGTTTGTTTAGGTAACTCTTTGCTTGTGTACCACCCAAGTGACGATTATTTTGTTGCTGTATTTTTTGATTCCATCAGTAGTCATATAGATCCAAAACGGAAGGCTGTACGAAGGGAAATATTGCAATTACCAATATATACTACATCAACTCCTTGAACACGCCATGGATTTATCAGAACACAACACAGTTAGACTGCAGGTATTTCAGAGCCATGGTCTAGCTCTAAATTCTAACTTGAGCAAACCGTATTTGGAGAGGATCACTTAGCCGCGGGACGGAGAGAGGGGGGTTTGCCGATTGATAATTTACATTTGCATTTTGGTCTTTTACTAACAATCCAAATGGTGTAAGCCTCGTCGCTCGAAATTGTCACCGAGCACTGCGCCAAAAGTTTGATGTTCGAGTCCATCTCCACTGATGCAGATGGCTGTCACAGTGTCTGGCCATCTGAATAATGAAAGGTGTAAGGAAGGAGATGCAACACAGCTGAGGGACACAGGATACAGTGTGTCACATTGGTCAGAAATGGGCTATTATAATGACTGAGTACACCATTAATGGGTTTCAAAGACACTTCTGATTAACAGACTGAATCTGTCAGAATATGTTTTGAATGGGGAAGAATGAAAGCTAGAAGGGAATAAGAGATACTGCGATAAGAAGTAATGAAATGGAGGAGGGTACATAGAGGTTGAGAGATGTTTGACTTCTCGGCAAAGGGGAGAGCGGGGAGTGAGACAGATGAGGAGATGGCCAAGAGTGGCAGGAGGAAGAGAGAGTGATACGGACTACGACAGCCTGTCTTAATGGCGATCTGCGAAATGAAACAAGTCATCCTAGAGGAATTATTCTGCTTTTTATAAATACGTTACATTATGCCAATTCCTCCTGTGACTGGATGTTATGTGTCCCTGTGAAAATTTTATTCAGCTCCATCTGGGCTGTAATTTAGCAGTTATTTGTACAAGGAACTATGCAGGATTAGGTTTTAATGGCTCTTTTGTAGGTCATAATTCATTTCAACCTCTAAAATAGCACTGATCTCTACAAAGAAATGCTTTACCTTACCAGTTGGTTTCGCCCTCAAATGTGACGGAACGAAAATGATGCCTGTCAGGGGAAAACACATCATCCTAGATCACCACGCTGCAGTGCTTTGGCGAGACACTGGAAAAAGCATCTTAAAGCTCTTAACGTTTGGCTTTCTGTCCAACTGAGATAGCAGGGATTGCAATTTTTGGTGCAGCTTGGTTTTTGAAAACATGTCGCTTTGTGAGTAATACTGGGGCTGAAACTAGGCCTATAAGTATGTGTTTGAAACCCATCACTTCAAGAACTACTTTGAAGCTGTGAACCTACTCCCTCCAAGACATGATGACCCCATGCTGGAGCTTTTCAAAATAGACTAAAAAACATGTGTTTTTAGAAATAACCATGTGGTCATTTCAAAAATCACATGAGTAGATGTTGTATTCTGTCCAGCTATGAAACCAGATAATTTGTTTATTTAAAAAAAATTATGAAGTGTTGTTTGTGTACTAAAAGGTTTATACATTTGTTTGACATTATCTTGTTCCTCCAAGCTGCTATGGCTACCTCATTTATTGTAACAGAAAAGTGCTTGTTGAATTTGACCTGAAAGTGATTTCTTTATTAGTGTTGCTTTAATTCGCTAGTTAGGCTAGCCGTTCCTTATGGGCATTATAAACCACACATACTGTATGCATGAGTTAGGAGAAAAGAGTATTGCAGTGAGCCACTAAAACTGCTAGCTAGTTAACTCCATAACTAGCAGGCTAATTAGGCTATTAGTTTAATTAACTAGTTAACTTTTATGTTTAGTATTCACCTTTTGACTAGTTCCAGTTTAGTACCAAAAGCCTTTGTATTTAAGAAATTAAAATAAATTCCAGAACCATCAACTAATGATCTGTGTAATGTGCTACCAAGTGTCCCATTTAGCTTTTGCCGTTTCAAGACACTAGTGTTAGCAATAGCATTATTTTTGGAAAGTGTGAAATATGATGAACAATGCAATGAAATGTGGGTAAGCTCTGGGGCAGACAAGTGACGTTAGACTGAAACTGGTTTAATGAACTACTGCCAGTACAGAAGCTAACATAAGAGCTACCATGTTTATATTTCTGGGTTGAATTAGCCTGTTAGCTATAACTGGGTTGTATTTTTATAACCTATCATTATTATATAGAATGCTATTATATACTATGTTAGAAAAATATCACTCGTCACCGGCTTGGTCTTCAATACCAGGATACATTACATTACATGTCATTTATTAGACACTTTTATCCAAAGCGACTTATACATTCAGTACTGTGGACAATCCCCACAGGAGCAATTTGGGGTGAAGTGTCTTGCCCAGGCCCAGGGACACAACGACATGACACAACGACATGCTGACTGCAGTGGGACTCGAACTTGCTACCCCCTGATTCGAAGTCCAGCACTCTATCCACTGAGCCACAGCCGCCCGGATACATGTATTTATTATCCCTGCAAGAATGGAAGTAGTCATCACACACAGGGCTGCGTGGGACAAATAGTTCCCAGAGTAGATTCCAGAGATATGCTTATATACAAGAGAGGGTGTTACAGTCAACAAGATGGAAGAATACCGGTTCAAAGCAGTATTCTGACATTAGTTAAGATTAGCTAAGGCCTGTGTAAGCAATAAACATGACAGTCATATGTCTCTCTACGGGCTGTGTCATCATGCCAATCTTAGGAACATAGCTATCATAACTTCAACACAGTGTCTCATGAGCGTCATCCATGTAGTCATACATCCGGCTATGTACACAGCTACGTAGGGCCTCTGTTATCATGTGCTACTCTGATATAGAAGGAACATTCAGTATTTTCCCAACATACTACACACAGGAACAGGTGATTGTTGGTAACAAAATGGCAACTCGCTCTCTCTATTTTCTTTTTATAGAACAAAATATGTATCGGGTGTGAAACCCTTTAAGCTTTTCTATGTTATTTTACTATACAAATCATCTGCAGTTACATTAAGCTACTTGTTAATTACATGGTCTCAGGAATATTATCTAGTCCTGTGACACCGACCTTTAACATCACTTGTTTATCTCCAAGTAGGATTTAAAGTCTGCTGTTGCACTTATTGTTAGTAACTTCTGAAAAGACTATGTGTTTCCTCAGACATCATTAGCTGCAGCATGCTACATCAGGGAACAAACTCTTTCAAATGACAGTTTCCTCACAAGCTACCAACTCCTATATTAAAGAGACTGGATGACATTTCCAATAGCACTATGTTACTTTTCTCAGCTTGACAGAAGTATTTTTTTTTAAAGAAAAAACAAAGTCAATGTCTGATGAGAAAAAGCGAAGTGGAAACGCGATTAGTAAAATAGCTGAAGAGATACTATATCGAGACATTGAAGGGAAAGGCGCGGAGCAAGTGATTCTCTTTTTGCTTCTGAAGGACGGAGGAAGAGTTGCAGACACTGCACTTCCAATCAGATAGGAAAAGACCCAGTCATCAAGGTTTAGACTGAATATATGTGTGGGTAGGTGTGTGTGTGTGTGTGTGTGTGTGTGTGTGTGTGTGTGTGTGTGTGTGTGTGTGTGTGTGTGTGTATATGGAAAGAAAAGTGTGCAGTGCAGTGTAGTGTTGGGCTGCGCTATAGCTGCGTCTGAATGATGTGTCAATGCATGTAGAGGATTTACATGCGCATGTGTGTGTGTGCCCAACAGAAGCTGTCAAATCAGTGCTGACACACACCAAGTACATTTTGAATAATTTATGAATATGTAAGATCAGATCTGCAAATTGATGGATTCTGCGGTGGAAATAAGAGAAGAAGCCAGGAGTCTCGGGCACCTCGAAATTGAGATGCTGTCAGTCATAAAAAACCTACTTTAGTTTATTTTACACTGATTTTCATGCCCTCTCGTTTGCTTAAAAACGCATTCAGAATATTAAGTAGTAAATAACTAATAAGGACCTGAATGGAGAACATGTCAGATATAAGGTAAAAGTATGTATCATTATCAATACAGATCATTAGAGCTGTATGCGCTGTTGGAAAAAAGTAGGTTTTGTGCAAAGAAACAGATTCATTTATTCTATAAGATAAGGTTCAGTCAGCCAACAAGCAAAGTATCAGGCAAGTTCCCACAGCAAATGAAATGAGGCTAACGTTAGCGCAGTCATCTTGAAAGAAATATATGAACAAATCTTGAAAAGAAGTTTGGGCACAAAAAATATTGTATCCTAAAGATACATCCTACTGGCTAAAATTTGTAAAGGGATGTCTGTAAATCAGCATATTATTTTTTTGTAGCTAAATCAAACAACCAGTATGAACACTTTAATAGCCGTTATTTAAATCTCTAGGTCTAGATTTTTTTTACACTCTCTATTCATTTGACTGAGCTGAGACCGGAAGTGACGGAGCAGATTGGAGGCAAGTGCACATGTCATATATGACCCAAGGTTATCTAGGGTATTTTTGTACTTGAGGGTCAGGACGTTTTGGCTTCATACGCCACTGAGCACATGTCATAAGAAGGAGGCCTCGTCTCCAAAGCTGTTTCCAGTTATCTTTATACATCCATGTATAAAGATAGGCAGCACTAGCAGTCAAATTTCACGGAGAAACTGACACTAAATATGCAAAAAATATCAAAACTTGAAGAGTTTGAAGGTTCGATACATTTAGATGTACAAACTCAAAGGTAATGATACTTTGAAAAGTTGATTTCAAGTCAATCATATAAGCCAGAATGTTGTAACACCACATTTGATTTATAATAAAAGCGGGTTTAAAGAAAGTAAACATTCTCCATAATTTCATGGAACACTGTGTTTTCCAAATATCCTTCACAGTATAAGATTTTCTGAGTTGTGCAGTGAGATGTTTGGCTGAGGATTTGCTTGTGTGTGTGTAAATTTAACCATCTCAATGGCAGGCTGGATGTAGTGGAGCTGAACGGTGCCAAACTTTGTGGCGCAGCCCAGGGGACGAGCTCTCCACACAAACACCAACACATAAAGGACACATTGCCATATGGGATGTTGGTCCAACTTAAACATCCATCTTGACTGACACCTTCTCCCTTGTGTGTGTTGTATGTGTGTGTCCGTTGAGAGCTGGATGAGGGGAACTAAGAGGAAGCAGATTGAAATGGTGGGCTTAGGGAAGAGAGAGTTGGGTGTTAAGGGGATGGAAGGTCTGAGGTCAAAATATGGGAAGTTTAGTTTTCCCAAACCCTCTTACTTTGGGAGCGCCTCATTTACTCCCCCCTGCACACCAGGTGGATGTGAGGACATTTGGGAACAAACCCACTGGTTCCAGGTGGTGTGAGGGAGAACACAATCAAGTGCATCTTAAGTAACTTAAGAGAAACATTTGCTGCACATTATAATTTAAGTGAAATGTTTTGTTCAGGAAGTTTCGATGAGCAAAAACATTGTGCAATTCAACATAAGTTTAACTAGGAATTATTTAGCCCATTCCATTTATCTTTATTTCTATTTAATTATTCCATGAAACTGTTCTCTAATACCTTATATGCACCTGCATATATTGTCAGGATGATAAAATAACATTCAGGAAACAACCAGGTTTGTTTTTTTTTCATGAAAAACAAGTTTTGGTACTAATGTTGGTACTAGTTCATCTGAATGAATGCATTAGACAATTAATGGGACTTAAAAAACGACTTTGCCAACCAATATTCATTCATATAGTGCACTAATGTTGTCCCACATAATTATTTCTATAATATATGTGTAAAAAATCTGAAAGAAAAGCTAATAATAATCACACTTGGTTTATATACAAATGTTATAAAATGTGTCCACTATACGCATATTCAATGCTATAAGGAATGTTTTTATTGTGAATAAACTAACAAACAAAAAATGTATGTTTCTATATTATGGTATTTCTTTGAAGGTTGGGGTGTATCAAAGTCAGTTGAAAGTCAATCCATAAAACAATTTGAAGGCAACTGCGGGTGGAATGGTTCTGTATAAAGTATTTAAACTGACCAATAGAGACCCAAATATTGAGTTTTAAAGTATGCTGTAGGGCATTCAAAGTGTAGAGGATAGAGAAGGTAAAAGCAGTTTTTCCCAAGCTAAGTGCTTTTTCTGGGGGCTTTAAGTGTTAGCCAATCACTCGAGTGAGTAAAACAAGGTCCATAGGTCCAGTCCAATAATGAGGTGATATAAGGTGGCAGATCTCCAACAATAGTCTTATAAAGAGGCAGATGCCAGTGTATATCAGGCCTCTCTGCCAGGGAGAACCAACCGTATTGGACCAGGCACAATTGTGAATATAACCCGGTAAATATAATGAGGTGGAAGTGGTGTAAAGAGTCCAAGGCGTTGAAATGGTGCAAGCAGCAGGATGACTATAGACCTTTTTTTTTATGCAAGTCTTATAGGAAAGCTGTTCCTGTTACTACTGTATACAAGAAACTATTTGTTCAGTTAAATAGAGAATGGAAATGGAGGTTAAATGAACATTTCTCATCAGGCCAGGCCATCAGTCCAGATTGGTCGCACCAATGTCTAATAAAGAAAGCTGTGGCCCTATATATGTTTGACATGGGAAGTTTTGCTGAAACATAAGCTTGGCTAAAGTGAATCTTTCATTCAGTTCAACCTGGTGGAAATGATACTATTCAGCACTTAGATGATCAAATGTCAATGTTAATATTTAAAATGATTGTCAAGAGCAACTTGACAGAAAAGTCAGGGCATAGACAAAGTCATAAGGACTCATCCTCTGCGCACCTGAATGGGTGCACCAAATGTCATGACTTTCCATTCAATAGATTTGAGTCTGGAACAAAGCGGTCCAACGAACATGCCAACTTCGCCAATCAACCATCCTTTAAAACGTTTTTAAAAAAAGAGGCAATGCAGTCTATTTGATAAAGCTTTCGCGAGCGAAGATGTATTTGTTTAATAAACAAGCAATATGCATTGTAACATAACAAATGTGGCAGCATACTGTTTCGCCTCAACATCACTGTGTTGATTAGGAAGTAAAATCCTTTGAGAAATCTTTTACCAACCAAATGTATTCCATTCTTACATGGACATTTGCAGATCAGGTGTTTTTAGAGGATTTTTTTTAGGTGCTGCTCTGTATGTGCAGAGAATAATTTGATGTACTGTCTGAATGAATGCAGAAAGTAAAACAATCCAATTTACTTCGGTCTGACTTTTATTTTAACTTGATTGCGCGACAACCAAAACATTACTGCTTTTATCTCTCCAAACTGGCTCCATAGCTTTGGTATGTGACCCATAAATATTTCCGAAAAAATGCTACACAGTTGTAGTTTAAGTGTTTTTTTGAGCAAAGAGCCCCGAAGCATGTTTTAGTTGAAAGGAGCGGTTAATCCCCAAGTCGCTTCGTTAGATCGGGGATATAATCAAGACGCACTTGTCTTAAGAACATATCTTCCCTTACAAAATATCAATAAACCATCTCATAGTTCAGTAACAGGGTAAGATATAATCAGACAGCTAAGATCCCTATCACACACACTCTCCCCTACGGCTAAAACATAACACAGAGATGATACAACGTATCTGAAACACAGAGGACAGGAGAGAATAGGACCATAGAAAAGAGGAAGATAGTGGAGGAAAGAGTAGGAGGGGAGAGAAAGTAAAAGGGAGGAAGAAGGAAGAATGAAAGGGTGAAAAAGCTGAGAAAGAAAATAATGAAATAGTGGAGAAAACAGGGGAAAACATAAAAAAGAGGAGAGAAGTTACCTTTCACACTTAATGGGTTTATTAGAAGCAGAAAATCCATTCCATCCCATTAAATACTTGTTATTGACAACCTTCAACCAACATACATCCAAATAATTTGTCTTGATACCAGTGTACTACACAGACACACTTACTCATACACACATGAAACTATCCTTAAATCTTGAAGAGGACATGGTCAATACATGTTTCCATGATTTAATGTTCAAAAAGTTTAGTTTTTTTTGTTCTCATACTGCCTGTGCTGCAGCACCTCTTTTCACCCTCTGTCTGAAACCAGAGCCCAGTCTGCTCTGATTGGTTAGCTGGGTGGCTCTGTTGTGATTGGTCAACTGCTTAGAGATGTCCCGCCCCTTAACCTATCACTTACAATGTGTTGGAGCACTAGCCAATATAAATGCAAGTGTTACATAAGGATGTCACTATGCTACGGACGTACACAAAGGAGGCAAATGGAGCTGTTTCAGGCAGGGTAGTGTGTGTGAGAGACTCCCTCTGAGGGGAACACAGGGATTTTAGACTTTAAAGACCACTTACATGCTCAAAAACCTATATAACACACTACAAGAAAGGGAAAACCCCAAAATAGGCATAATAGGGCCTCTTTTCCTAGGGAATAAATGTGACTACAGTATACACAAAAACAAGCATAATCCCTACCCCTTGTGTGCCAATCACATATACATATGCCTGATAAAACTGAAGAAAAAGAGGTACTCTTTTCTAAATAAATAATCCTCAGCAATGTAATGATTGTGTCTTCAAATAATCAAATTGATTTAATATTGGCATATCATTCTTTTTGAAATATATTTCTCTCTCTTACTCTCTTTTTTGTATATATTAGTTGGATAATAGAACAGTTTATCATTATCTACATTTGTGAAAGGATGCAGGAGGATGGCCTAGTTCATTTTGTTTTCTGTGTAATTACACCAAGGGAAGCAGACTTCATCATCTCAAATTAAATCAGATCCAATCATGTAGCAGCCATAAAGCTGATCAGAACTGAGATACATTTAAATCATTCAAACTTGAGCTGTAGAATTAAAATTATTATCAGGGAAAGAAGAGTCATGCAACATTAAAATTAACACCTGGTGTCACTCAGATCATCACTAGTTGATTCACAGTATTTATTTCCTCCTTTAAGCTCCTCACTGTATAACTTATATTGTCCAGGAAAAGGTTTTGTTAGAGAAAAATCTAATCGGTAAGTGCTTTCCTCCCATTTTTCTCTCCATCTTGTATTGTTCTCCTCTCATTTTCTCTAACTGTCGCCGGCACTGTGTTGACATTATTGCTATCATTAATTGTATCTTTGTCTGTGATTGTGTGTCGGCATGCAGTCCCTGCAGTCAGCTAAAATCACTGCAGGAAACCCAGTTACAGTGGCCAATTAGAGGCCACACACACACACACCCATACACACATACACAAATACACACTCTATTTTTCTAGCGGCTACATGGCTAATGTCTACCCAATATGTGACCATCAAAACAACATTTTTCATTCAACTCTTGCAGCATTTAGCCGTATAGTAGCTATTCTTTCGTTCATCCACAGTGTCTCTTTTTCCATCTAACATTCTGTTTCAATCTCTTTGTTTCTGTATTTGTCAGACAGTGAGGAGCCAATTACTGTCCAGGGGTCTCCGAGCTCTTTCCTTCCTGTCTCCTGCTGGTTGGCTAAGAGCTGACCAATCAAAGGTCTCGTGGGGGAGGGGGGCAACATTCTGACCTGGGGAAATGTCATCTTGCTGAGTGAAGATGTCTCAGCCTATTAATTTAACATGCATATAACCAGGCTTGGGAAGTAACTGATTACTTGTAAAGGGATAACGATCAGGATACAAGAAAAAAGTAACTGTATTCCCTTACAGAAAAACACATGTCATCAGATTACATTATGCAGCATTATGAGGTACGCAAAAGTATAAAGTGAGTGGAGCAGTAAGAAGTACAATATTGGCTTTTAGATGTGAAGTGGAGTAGAAGTATAAAGTAGCATGTGAAATTAGTGAAAGTACCTCAAAATGTTTTTTGAAGTACAATACGATGTAACATTCCACTACTGTGTACCTTGATCTGTTTCAAGGACACAAAGTGGCAACAAAAATGAACATTCAGCTTTTGTTATGCTTTCACTAGGATGATGTAAGTTTACTGTGTCCAGAGGATAATCCTGCCAGAATCTAAGGAAATATGTTTTGTCGTCCCCCCCCCCCCCGAACCAGTGTATCCAAGTCCCTTGTTCAACTTAAGATGGGGTGACATGACACTCCAACCCTTTTGCAACACAGCACCAACTTGATCAGAAATGTTATTTGCCAAAAAACAATGTATTCTACTGAGTTGATGCATCACCAATCCATCATGGTGTTTTTGAAGGCAAACACTGTTATTGGGATTAGTAAGGGAGTGAAACAGCTCTATTAAAGCCGCCTTGGCTTAGCTCCAGACTTATGAGCTAAGCTGTTTGTCCAAATGAAATTCTAATTTTAGATGAATTTCCTCACACATGAATGGGCAAGTCAATAATTACAGTCAGAATTTTATCAGAGGCTTTTCATTTAATTAAGTGACGTTAGAAGTCCTGATGCACAAAACACCCTTAATTTTTGTCTTCATTGCTGTATAGGTCCTGGAAAATAGTGTCTTAAGTAACTCCATAGCATATCAGGGTCATTCAGTAGAACATTACAGGCTTAAAAAAATGTCCTCAGTTATGCAATTTACAGTATACTATTAAAACCGCTCCAAAAATGTGTAAAAGGGTTTGTACTTACACCCAGTGAGTAATCAGTTGAGTGTGGTTTTCCTTTGCCAAAACACAGCGTTGAACTGTCTTACAGGTAAGGTTTTGGTTTCTGCCCCACAGATTTACTGTTTAAGTTATCCAGCTGAAATAGGTAGCTTTTTCTTTTTTTTTAGCAAAGAAGCTCTTATAAACCCACTGTACCTGCCCAGATCCAAACAGACAAAGTTAGCGCCAAGCTGTTGAACATAGTGGAGGTTTTGAAAATTGGATATTTTCCTCCGTAGTTGGTGGAGACCAAAAAATAGCTAAAAGGAGAGTGAATATTGGACTGGATTTGGCAGATGTTAAGAAGAAAGGTTACAATTGCTTCAGCAACGGTAACAGGATCACTATACTAACTTCCGCTGCCCTCAGTATACAAGAAAATAATGATTGCAGCTTTAAATCACTCGACTGAGTATTTTTTCCCAAACGTCTCAATTCTAAAATATGAATAATTGGAGATTTTCTTGAAATTTGAGTCATCTTTTTGAAAAAATATCGTGATTGTTCAAAACGACTGCATTTTTTAAAAATAAAGATATTCTTTTGAAGATTGAGTCATTTGATGATAAATGTGGCTTTTAATTGTGACTATTGAGGTTACACAAAACTCCTCTATAACAGCACATTTTATGTTCACAAGCATCAAATTGCAGTTCAGAAATGCAGTTCTGGGTTGGGTGTATATCTGTAATAAGGTGAATTTTCTGATTTCTACAATAGCTATACTTGTATGCCAACACACCAATATCACCCCAGAAGCCTCCCTTTAGTTTTCTGTGGCTGAAACCTTTTCTGAGTCCCTTTTATATTTTTTAAAATACAATAAGAAAGCGTAGCTAACATAGTGAAGGTTCATTCCAGAGCCCTGCTGCTGTAGAAAGGTGGATTTCAGCTGTAACTACATTTGTATGTAAGAGTACCTGCTGTGTAGTCATAAAAGCTTCCCTCAGAGTGTCTGCGCCCTAAATCCCCTCTGTGTATCTGTGCACACTCATGTTATACCACAATAAAGCATGACTAACAAAGTGAAAAGTTCCATTTGGCTCCATCCAGAGTCTTTCCCTGTGAAAATTGGACCTTTCACGGCAGACACATTTTCAGGAGTGTCTATACTGCAACCGTACAGAGGTGTTGGTATCCAACGTCTCGAGCCAAACCCAGCGGTCCTCTGTTGCGCTGGGATACTGAGGCCTGAAGCCAAACTGAGTAGGAGGCATCAAGAGTTATTTCCTCCCAAGTGCACACAAAGGCCAACTATGAAATACAAAACAAGTTCTCCTACACCTCGCTTACTCTTCTCTTAGAGGTATCTCTTCCTGTCTCTCTTACTTAATCTGTACATCATCCTTATGTGCGTCAGGTCTTTAACAACTCCTCTCTAGACTGGCAAAGATACTTCCTCCCAGCAACCTGAACATAACAAAGATGAGGGTTGGAAATAGAAGAAAAAGTGTCTCTGTAACATATGTTTCTTTTTCAAATGCCCACATTTTGAAGGAAGCCCTGCATTATCGCATACAAATAAACATTGTTTTTTTCATAGTACCTGAAATCTCCCCTGATGCATCATATCCAGTCGGATCTGTACCCATATGGTGAAGTATTTTGGGGAGGTATATTTTGTTGAGCTTTCCACAATCTTCACTTGTATGGTTGACAGCTAGAGTGTATTTTTATGGGGTTTTCCTGTAACTCCGCCTTTTTTCTTGGTGTTAAAAGCTTCCTTTTCACTTTGCATTAACCTGCATCCTAAATCTAGATCATATCTTTAAATAATTTAGATGGAATGCATTTACTGTTTGCTAGATATAAAAATATGCCTCAGTCCCAATTTGATGTCTTTAAAAGTTGACAGTGAAGACTTTTTCTCAAGGGTTCCCGATCCACCATTCAGGAAAATGCAGCTTTGCTAGCTGGGTTAAGAACTTTGATCCTCTAGTGGTGTGGCTTGAACCCTGGCTACATTTACATTGGACTTTATGTTTGACTGTTTTATGCCTGATCCTCCAGGGGCAAAGAGCTTCCTCTGGGGAAATTAGAGTTATAGTTTCATTTACTCACTTAAATCTCTCTAAACTGTGTTCCCTGATTGTCTAGCTGCCAAAATGAGAGCGAAGCTGATGATGAGGTCGTCTGAGTAGCCTTCATTAAGGTTTGCAAAAGATTCGGGTGACTCTCTTTTCCCTGGGTTTTGACACACAGGCAACATAGAGGTTTTTTATCTAGCAGTTTTTTTTCCAAAAGCAACACATTCCCAATTCCAACTTGTCATTTATTAACCCTTGGATAAGACCCCTTGGTGTCACTTTTTTACGCACTGTGTACCCCTTTGGCGTATTCTTTTTTTTGGCAGGGTAGTCTGATGGACTTGGGGTTACAGTTGTGAATACAAAAAGGTATTATTGGTTAAGTTTACAAAAAGATGATGGTTTGGGTTATAATACATATGTTTGTTAAGTAACTTAATGATTACTTTTGGTTTCACATGGAACAGAAAGAGCTCAGTGAATATCCTGTCGTGTAATAGTTTGAAGCATAGGGCCACATTTGTTGAATAGGTAGTTAGAACCTGCTGCAAAAAAGTGGCAAAATTGTACATGAACCAAAGAGTAGACAGTGCTTTGTTGTAAAGAAATATAATCTATCATAAAGTGCAATATAAAAATACATAATTATATACATGTATATATCATATTATAATATGATGATTAGGAATAGTCTAGTGAGAAGATGGCAACATGTTGCATTATTCATTTTGGCTGTTTTTATTTGTATCTTTTCTGTTTTCAAATCAGTTTCTTGCTCAAGTAGCAGAAAGCTGCAAATCCTGCAAATTTACCAGAAACCTCCTTCCTCGAATACAGTAAGCTACATGATCCCAACAGACTCACAAGGTTTATGCCAGATATCATCAGGATAGTTGCTGATTCCTCCTCTAACTGCTTCTAATGAGAACGAGCCACCTCTGAGTTCTAAAAAAGAGTGGCATAGAGGAAGATGGATAGATTGCTAGTGATGGCGAGAGATTAACAATGGGAGAAATCGGTAGAAGAGATCAGAAAAGAGGAGGGTGATGGTACAACAATTGTATGGAATGATAGGGGGTTTATATGTGTGTGGGTGTGTGCAGAGGTCACGCTGGGGCTATGGGCAGCATTGTGAAAAGGACGATTGGTGTTAAATTGGGGTGAAAAGAGGCTTAGGTAGAGATAGAGCGACTGAGGGAAAGAAATAGAAAGCAAGGCAAGATGGTCACCCCTCACTCCACACATGGATTAGAAGCTATAGAGACATTGACAACCTAGCTTACATGGCTAAAGCCCCAACACACACACACACACACACACACACACACACACACACACACACACACACACACACACACACACACACACACACACACACACACACACACACACACACACACACACACACACACACACACACACACACACACACACACACACACACACACACACCACTGAATACGTGTCAGTCCTAACAGCTACAGTATTTTTAGCAGTATGAGACAATGCTTGACTGTTTCGCTGTCAAAATGTCTTATTTTTGCCGGGATATATCTGCTGATTTTGAGGTCTCGACAGACTGGGCACATTCTTGCACTATTCAGTTTGGTAATATTCTCAGCATTTATGACAGCAATATTTTTCTTGGTACTTTTCTTCTTTTCATTGTCCAGCAGTTACGCAAACATCCAGAATCCTAATTCCTTCTGAATAAGCCTTCCAAGACAACTGCTTACCATTACCATAACTAATAATTGGTTTGGATAAGTTTTCTTTGACTTGATGGCCTGTTGTGGAAGTGTGTTGACTAGCGTAGCTGAATGCTAATGTGTTGTGACCATCTTTAAAATTAGTAAGCTGTTTTTGCAGAGTAAACTTCTCCAACATTATTTAAAATAAACAAATAAAATGATACTTAGAGTATACATCTATGCAAGTGTCTCAGTAAGGATGAACTTGGCAATTTTAGCGATAATGGTGATGTGTTTAGCATGTTAGCATGAGATCTGGTCATATTTATTTGTTATTTCTCATAACATAACATCTTGACCAATAATGAAGGTCAGAGGGTGAGTTGTGTGTACAGAAGTAAGTGCCAATCCATCACATAGATGTTGAGGCATTTTAGTCCAAAGCACAGCAGGGACCCACCAAGCGATAGACTCTGCATCAACGCTAACCATCTTGCAGGCAATGTTGCTTTGCAGTCACTTTCTCAATGTTTTTGTCCAATAATTTTAATCAGCAGAATTGTATAACTTAAGTGGTGTGACATATTATGGTGAACTCTGAATTATATTATCATAGTTTTATAAATATTTGAATGCTGTATAGTATACTATAATATGTATAACTGTGCAATGTTCACACACACAAATATTGCAGACTAAAAGTTCACTATGATGATGGATTGAACAGCTCCAGCAAATTCCCAATTAATGTAAACCAGTGGCTTCCTAGAACTATTAGAAACATACTTCTAAAAATCATGAACTGTACAGAAAGTATTTAAGAAATCATGTACCACTTTTTAATAAGGTATCATTTACAAAAGGTTTAAAGTGTAGGATGTACATTTTTGCATAATTCATGGTAATACATGATCTACCACGATCTCAGTAAGTCATTAACAGCTGTGGTATCATTTTAAATTTGAGTGAAGGAATCTGTATCATATTCAAACGTCACACAGACTGCAGATGCCTTGCTCAAATTCACCTTGGTAAAGTCATGGAATTAAATTGGCACCTCTCAATGTACCTGTCCACACTCCCTACTCGGTCCAATCAGGGACTTGAGCACTGGGACCCAACAGTTTCCCAAAAGACTTACTGCCAATGCCATTGGAAAAGATATATAAATATATACCCTAAAACTATCCAGACAGGCCTGTAATGAATTTTTGATACCATTATAGAATAACCATATGTCCACAATTACGATGTAACATTACTTTTCACAATTTTAACCCGAAGAATAAGGGGTATAAGTTTAGAAGTAAGTTAATCTTGCCAATGATTTATTTTGCAGAGGGGATTAAACACCAGTGTATTCCCTTTCAAACAGAGGGAGAGAGGAGAGACAGAGGCAAACAGATAAAATAAATCTCTCACTCTCTCTTCAAATGAGTTTAGTTTAATTAACAATGTCATTGTTTGCATGGCGAAGACGATCTCCAGAGAATTACAAGATAATGTGCTGCCAATGTTTATCTGTTAAGCTAACCCTAGGCCATTTATAATGGAATTTTTACTGATGTTGATTTATTGCATCAGCCATTTTATTGATTTCAGAAGCAGCTGGATGAAAAGATTTCATTATTGTGTGAGTGCTGATGTCAAGCCCTTGCTATATTATTCCACTTCTAATCATTAACTCAATTACTTTAAATTGGTCTTATTTGTTCTTGATGAATACCAAATACAGAAAACTTGAATAGTCTTAGGGCATTTTGTTTTTCTCAAACAAGAAACGTATACTTAAGTTTAGTCAGTTAATGTATTAGTTCCATTTATCATTTTCATTGTCATCTTATCTTATAGTCCATAAAGAGTTCTCGAGCACTTCTTCAGCATTGCTGGTCTATCAGGGCAACTGTTGCTGCCAGTCTCTATTCCATGAAGCAGTTCTGATAATGGCATCAGACTTCATGACCTTTGGGAGTGCAGCCAATTGCTAAAGAATACTGCTTGTTCAGCAGTTAAGATGGATAACAATTTAATACAAAAAAGTTGCCCAACGTATCTGTATAAATCATCCTTCGATTGGAGCCTTCAAAGTGTTTGAGTCTCTGTACTGATCCAATAATTGTTAGCAATGTTTGCATTTTAGCCTTTTAGGTATGGGAATCAGAACAGATGGTGAAAGAAAACATACAAACCTTAAGCTAAAGTTATACTTTTTGCCTATGGTGTTCTGTGTGATGTACGTTTCGTCCTTAAAGGGTGTGTGTAGTCTCTATGCAGACATCCACAGCCACTATGCTCAGAGTGATAGCTTAACAATCTTCTGAGGAATGGGTCCTCCAAGTGTACAGTATAAACACAGTTACTGAAAGTTCATAGTGTACAAGTACACATCTGTTAGGAAGTAAACCGTTTAAGTATTTGCATATAGCTATATAAAGTCAACCTTGCAAACACTCCAATGCTTCTACACTGAGAAAACAACATTTTAGGCAACATGTTTATTTCACTATTTTTGCCAAGAGTGTCTGTATGGTAAATATGAAGATAAAAGATAATCTGGTTAGTTTAGTTTAGCAAAAACTAGAAATGGCCTCAGGCTTGGCTCCTTCCGTAGGTTACGTAATTCGCCTTCCAGCATTTCTAAAGATCACAGTAAAAATGTTACATCTTGTTTGTTTAATCCGTGTGAAGATGTTACTTTGTGGTTTTACATGTGCTGGATTATTTAACGTTTGGATTCAGTTTATTCTTGCAGGGTTGTATTTTCTGTAAGGCTGCCAGGATCTTATATAGCTTAGCAAGAAAGCGAACATTCCCAAAATGCCAATGTTCTTTCTCCATGTTGTGAACACAGCATCGCAGTTAACATTTCTCCATCTTTGCTACTAAAGGTCTTTCAACATCAACAATGTGCCTTTACAATGTGTGATAGAGTTGTAGATGTACTTTTCTATGAATAAAAGGAGCACAGAGTACCACCGCAATGGCTTCTCAAGCTTCATCAGCCAGCGGAGGCCCCCTGATGTGTGGGTTGGATTGGACCGTACCCTTCTGGGCCCACTGATGGGATGGTAAAGACACTGCAGTGATCTGTGACATTGAAGTGGTAACTAACATTCATAAAATAATGCCTTCCATCCATCCATTGCTATCAGGCTTTGTTTTCAAGCTTTCTGATCGTATTCTAGAGGTTCTTCCAATTGTGACTCAGACCTGTATTCTTATTTATAATCCCACATAAAAGAAGAATCAGTTAACTTTGAATCATTTACATTTTCTACAGTGGTTGGAATGTATTGTTGTTGTGTGTGCTACAACCAAACTTCTTGTGGCTCATCTGCCCATCATTGCTTAAGTGGCCCTATCTATTCCTGAGTTTAGTCTCACCATGTATTGTTCTTTTTGATGTTCACATTTTCTCCAAAATCTCCTGTTTATTGCTTGTGGTTTTCTATGATGTTTCTTCAGCTGATCTTATATTTTATCCTTTTTTCTATAGACCATCTAAGATATCGAACAGCACTTAATCTGTCATCATTTCTTGCATGTTATCTGTTTCCTTTGTAAGTACACCTCACACTAGCCACTTCTTCCATTTTGTAAATCCCATCCTTTCATTCTATGTCCTTCATATTTATCCAGGGGACACAAATTGGTTCTTCAAAATGTATAATCTTCTGTTTGAGGAATATTTAGGTCACTCTTTGGAAGTGGTGCCGGTCCCACAGCTGCCATGAAACAGGATTCTTCCGCATCATTCATCACATGCTGTGCTGGTACTCTGCTACTTTGCGTGCAGCGTATGGTTCTTTGATTCTGGCTGAAATAAGATCTCTTCTGCCTAAAGGCCTGGCCACACCACAAAGCAGTGGTGGAAAGTAACTTAGAGCAATTACTGTACTTTTTTGACTTATTTCTACTTTACTTGAGTATTTCCATTAAATACTACTTTACACTTCTACTAAACTACATTTCAGTGGTGAATTGTATACATACCTACCTACCTACCCATTGACAGACCCTATAAGCCCACCAGCAGTGACATGCTTGTTTTAATAGGCTTCTTTCCTTTGAAAGATGAAAGCATTAGGGCTCTAGGGCAATTGTAAACGGTTACTGCAGAAAATAACAATCAATTCATTTTACATGATTTGTGACTGATTACCCATTTTCGGGTTAAGATCTTCAAAAACCCCAGCAAGAACTGGCTCCCATGTTTAATTGGTTATGTGTAGCCTTTATTATAGAGAGTTATAACACATTATATAATGCTGACAATAATGAAGGATACAAATATGATAAATGCATAAAAGATATAAAATGTCCACATCATTTTCTTTGTTGATAATCACATAACCATTTGATTTGAAATACAACATCTGTATAAAACAATATAATATAAGTGAATTAAAAACGTTAATGCAAATGCAATGTTAGAAGGTTATTAACTGACATTTTAAAAATATAAGGAAAAAAGCACTGATCCTATAGTCACATGTATTTACAAAAAGAGCAAGACCATCAAAAATACATAGACAACATAATATAACGTATTGATATGTAATAAAATGTATGTTATAGTTAATATATATACATATACAAATATCCAACATTCAAAACCTGTTCTCTAAGTATTATAAGGGTATTTATATTTTGTATTCCCTATCTTTAGTTCCACCTTTTATACTTTTAAACTATTATAGACTTTATCTATATACATACATATAATAATGAAAGTAACAATTATAATATTCTTAATAATAATAAGGTAACACTTTATATTAAGGTACAAAAATTAACCATCAACTAGTTGTTAATTAACATGCATATTAGCAGTATATTGGCTCTTTATTAGTCATTATAAAACACGTATTAATGCCTTATTCTACATGACCATATTCTACAAGTAATAGGCCATTAGTTGAGAGTTTTTCCTCAATAACCCTCTAATTAGTGCTTATTTACTGCAAGTAAGGAAGTTGTTGTACATGAGTTTTGGTCTTAATATGCTCTGCTCGATATGGGCCTAATAAGGCAGTAGTACCACAAGAATAGTAATCCTCCCATAATAACACTTAACAAATATGATCTATTCTTATGTAACAATACATGAAACTATAAGTGTTAATTGCGTATAAATAACTCCAAATTAAGTATTTATATCTAAGAATATGTTTTGGGGTATTGACAGTTCAGCTACCAATAGCAAGGTGATTGACCTGTATGTTTCATATTTGCACATTTATATTTTTGTAAAATTTGTACTGAAGGTTAGACTAAAGATTAGTAACATGTATTGTGTTTATGTGATGCATTTGGAGATGTTAAAACACAATGAGAAAATGCGTAAGCCTTTGCACTATCATTTGCGTTAGATAGTGGGATTAAAGATCATTATTTAAATGGAGCATGGTCGGTTTGTTAGAGTATCTATTTAATTTGAATTGGATGAAAATGTGTGAGTTTTCTGTAATAAACAAAACAGTCAAACCTGGTTATTAATGTATGAAAACTTCTTAAATACATGAGTGTCATCTTTATGTTATATTTACAATATACTGTATATTGTTCAAAGACATGTTTTTGTTTAGTTGATGGTCTGATGGAAAATATTTAAATCTATTAAATAAGAAAGCTAGAATATATTTGCCTATTTTACTGTGTATCATATCTTGTTAACAGTGTGTACAGGTAACATATAACTGCATTTAAATGTCTTTATATCATCACTGGAAAATGTAATATTCGGCTGATTCTCTCCTCATCAGAGCTTATATGACACAACATAATCACAACAACAAAAAATGAGTACTTTTTGTACTTGGGGTTGGGGAATGAATACAAAAATAAGATTAAGATACATACATCTCTTTTTGACAATATATTATTTTGGTTATACATTTTCCTAATTTATACCCCTTTGGTATTTTATTAATACAACTTGTTTGGCAAACAACGTTCCATGCTGTACAGTTTGCTTATCAGTGCTGTTGTCTTGTAGTGTGCATTCAAAAATACCCTGAATGTTCAATCCAACTGGCAATCTTGAATATTAAGAAGAACATCATTTACAGCTAGCTTTAAATAATGGTTTAGGCCAGGGTAGTTAGTGCTTTTCATCAGACTAATAGCTGAGGACCCAACTGTGCGTGCGCATTTCCTGACATAAGATTTTACATCATTTCGATCAATATATTAATTGAGAGGGAAAAAATACAAGCCAAAGGCTGTTTGCTTATCATTATCCAAAAATGTTGTTAGCCCTGTCGCTAGCGGGAAAACAGGTTTAAACATTTCGTAAAAACATACATTCTTGCACCACTGTTTGTATCAGCAAACACTATTATAAAACCATGTTTATATTGTTACAGAGGATATAGTTAATGGGACAATTGGATGGCTCCACAGCTTATAGGCTACATAAGCTCCATTCAGTCAAACTCCCCATGTTTGACTCCTAAAAGCTAAACAATATTAACAACATTTGCTATTGGTCAATAGTGTGTTCCAGCAGACTAAAATTGTACTTGACCCTAAGACATATGACGTATTTACTCGTAAAGCAGATTCTATTGCATTCAATTCATTTCGGTGAAAAATAGCTGTATTTAAATGCTAATGTGACCAGACCTGTCATTGCTGTAGTGAGTAAATCACAGAAAAAAATGATGCCAATTATCATAAAACATTCTATTGTTTCTTGCGTTTCCATTTAGTAGCAGCAGTTACTTCCCGTAGGGTTCCAACTGCCAGTGCTGTATGCCAAAATCCTTCTGAAAAGGCAGTAGCTATTAGTAGCAAGCCTTTATTTTTTGCCAAATGTTTTTCTGTCCAGCTGGCCTTCATCCGGTAATCAAGTATTTTAGGGGTTGTGCGATTGTAAAATAAGATTTTGAATTCCTGCATTTTTATCTTCTCTCACCAACACAGTCTTACTTGGATCCTGTTGTTGTTACCATCATGACATATTTGAAACCGTCATTGGAAAAAAATATGTATTATTATCTTGTATGATCAGAGTTAAAACATGTTAAAGTTTGCATGTAATTGTATGTAAATTAGAACTTTCTTTACGTTAAATTCAGTTCAAAGAATGGAAAGGAAAATAGGATCATTTGTATGCAGTTGGGAGAAAGTGAGGGGGACAGTGGTGAAATGTCACTCTGCAAAACCGCAGCAGGGAGATATTAACATTAAGACCTATGGCATTTTAATGGAGTGGACAGGGAGGGATAATTTGGGACGGACCATATTGTTGTTCATTACTGAGCCTCCCTCTGTGAGATGCATACACACTCACACACGTACACTGACCGGCAAGTGTGTGTGCATGCCTATGTGTTTATGTGTTCAAACATCCTTTGTCACGGTGTGTATCTGAGAGAAATGATGGATAGATGTCAATGGCAGGTCTCCTTCTCATTCTCAGTCAGGGTGTGTGTGTGTGTGTGGGGGTCTAGGTGTGATGGATTGGTGTGAGTGCAGAGGTCTTAGTGTATTTATCCAGACTCCATTAAACACCTGTTCACTGGCCTAATGCGTATGGCCCTGTGTCCTCAGGCTGCTGCAGTAGAACAGAAGCAGCAGACATTTTCTCCACAGAATAAAACCAAAGACAGAATTAGGATTTGATGTTAGTTATTATTTTTCAAATTGAACCAAACAAACTCCAATGAAAAACAGCTTATTTGTGCAATGAGCCTACGGCATATCTGCAAGGAAACTAAATGTTTACGGATTGAATATTGTTAATCAAATAGACTGTAATCATTTAGTTTAATCATTACTATGCAATTCTGAAATATGCATTTTAAAGTAATTGCCTCACTTTTAATTCAGACCAAGAAGCAGCATTGCCGTGAGCATGTTGTTTCAGGCACTGGCTAGACGATGACATATAAATCTACTCTTGTTATTCCTGTTTGAGAAAAACATCCATTACTTTTTAAACACTACATGGGGTTAAACAGTTCTTCTATGAGATAAGATTTCCAACTTTGGAAGTTTTTATGGCTACCACTCTTGGCGATCATTGCAACAGTCTTATAGTTTGCAAAGCAGCTTTAAATCTGAAGTAGGAATCAGTGGACATAAGTATAAGTCAAATTACCATATTATATATGCTAATCATCTACCAGACATGTGTTCTTGCGAGCATTTATGCAAGCAGAACCTTGACATTCTATTGTTTAGCGACTGTTTAGCCATCTTTACTTGTTTATTTCAACGTGTTATTATTGTCACGATCTGTCTGTGTTGTGTTTTGTCTTGTCTTTTTCTGTCTTTGGTTTCCTGTTTTATTTTGAAAAGTGTTCACCCCCCTGTCTTGCCTGTTGCTTTCTGTCTGTTTTCCCTCCTACCTGATTACCCGATTGTGTTCACCTTGTGCCCCTGTGTTTTCTCCTCCCTCCTCACCTGTGTCTTGTTTGTGTGATTAGTCTTGTGTGTATTTAAGTTCTGTTTTTTCTGTCTGTCATGGTTGGTTCATTGTTTGTCTTTGACTTTGTCACGGGGTAGTGTTCTGTTTTTGACAGTTTTGCCTTGGATTAAAGGATTTTTCTTTGAAATCTGCATTTGGGTCCTGCCTGCTTCACTCAACCCTGACAGAATGAACCAACCAGAAATGGACCCAGCTGATGATCCATTTTAGGTGGAGTTACGTCATTTTACCTATTCATTGGCTTGCTGCTATGGCAGGTGGAGGAGAGCGTCCAGTGTTCAGCAGAAAGAGGCTGCTCTGGCAGAGGCTCACCAGGTGGCAACAGTGGAGCCATGTTTAGTGAAGTTCTTACCTGACTGGATATTGGACTTCCTCTCGACATGTGCTTGCCGGCCTGCTAGCCCCAGGCATGCTAGCCCCCTGCCTCCCAATTCCCAACCTGACACCATACGTCTCGGTGTGTTCCGTCTGGACTCAACCCCTGCTTCTTCCCCATTTCCTGCTCCTGTCCAGGAGCCGTTCGCGGGTACTCGTCTGGCTTTTGGAGGTCCACGGAGCCTCCAAAAGGCTCCTAAGAGAAGGAGTCGCAAGTCCAGGCTAGCAGCCCGAGACCCAGAAGCCATGCTTTGGGCTCCAGTACAGGCCCCAGCAGCCATGGTTCCGTGCTCCAGTGCGGGCCCACACAGCCATGGTACCGTGCTCCAGTACCATCCCACACAGCCATGGTTCCGTGTTCCGGTTCCGTGCCCAGCAGCCATGGTTCCGGCTCCAGAACCAGCCCACACAGCCATGGTTCAGTTCTGGCCCCAGCAGCCATGGTTCCGGCCCCAGTTCTGGCCCCAGCAGCCATGGTTCCGGCCCTAGTTCTGGCCCCAGCAGCCATGGTTCCGGCCCCAGTTCTGGCCCCAGCAGCCATGATTCCGGCCCCAGTTCCGGCCCCAGCAGCCATGGTTCCGGCTCCAGTTTCGGCTCCAGTACTGGCGAAACGGCCGACGCCAGCTCCCCGTGTCCTGTCGGCGTACCGGCCGACTCCAGCTCCTCGTCTCCTGTTGGCTCTCCGGTCGACGCCAATCCCCTGTGTCCTGTCGGCGTACCGACCAACTCAAGTCCCAACTCAAGTCCCAACTCAGGTCCCTTCTCAAGTCCCTTCTCTGGTCCCTTCTCTAGTCCCTTCCCAAGTCCCTCCTCTAGTCCCTCCTCTAGTCCCTTCTCGAGTCCCCTCTCGAGTCTCTTCTCGAGTTCCCTCTCGAGTTCCCTCTCGAGTCTCCTCTCGAGTTCCCTCTCAAGTCACCTCTCGAGTTCCCTCTCAAGTCCCCTCTCAAGCCCTCTTTCAAGTCCCTTCTCGAGTCCCCTCTCGAGTCCCCTCTCAAGTCCCTACTCAAGTCCCTTCTCTAGTCCCAACTCCAGTCCCTACTCAAGTTCCCTCTCTAGTCCCCTCTCAAGTCACCTCTCGAGTCTCCTCTCGAGTCCCCTCTCGTCCCTTCTCAAGTCCCTTCTCAAGTCCCCTCTCAAGTCCCCTCTCGAGTCCCTTTCCAAGTCCCTTCTCAAGTCCCCTCTCGAGTCTTCTCTCAATTTCCCTCTCAAGTTCCCTCTCAAGTCTTCTCTCGATTTCCCTCTGAAGTTCCCTCTCGAGTCCCCTTTCAAGTCACTTCTCGAGTTCCCTCTCAAGTCCCCTCTCAAGTCCCTCTCGAGTCCCTTTCCAAGTCCCCTCTCGAGTCTCTTCTCGAGTTCCCTCTCGAGTCCCCTCTCAAGTTCCCTTTCCAAGTCCCTTCTCAAGTCCCCTCTCGAGTCTCTTCTCGAGTTCCCTCTCGAGTCCCCTCTCAAGTTCCCTCTCAAGTCTCTTCTCGAGTCCCCTCTCAAATCCCCTCTCGAGTCTTTTCTCGAGTTCCCTCTCAAGTTCCTTCTCCAGTCCCCTCTCAAGTCTCCTCTCGAGTTCCCTCTCGAGTTTCCTCTCGAGTTCCGTCTCAAGTCCCCTTTCAAGTCACCTCTCGAGTCCCCTCTCAAGTCCCTACCCAATGTCCTGGTTCGTTGGAGGTTCCGCCGGGGGTCCTGCCAACTCCATGTCCTGTCCCGTTTGGGGCCCCGCCGACTACTCTTCTGCCGGGGGTCCTGCCAACCCTATGTCCTGTGCCGTTGGGGGTCCAGCCGACACCTGTTTCGTCGGAGGTCTTGCCAACTCCATGTCCTGTCCCGTTGGGGGTCCCGCCGACTATTCTTCTGCCGGGGGTCCTGCCAACCCTATGTCCTGTGCCGTTGGGGGTCCAGCCGACACCTGTTTCGTCGGAGGTCTTGCCAACTCCATGTCCTGTCCCGTTGGGGGTCCCGCCGACTACTCTTCTGCCGGGGGTCCTGCCAACCCTATGTCCTGTGCCGTTGGAGGTCCCGCCGACTACTCTTCTGCCGGGGGTCCTGCCAACTCCATGTCCTGTCCCGTTGGGGGTTCCGCCGACTACTCTTCTGCCGGGGGTCCTGCCAACTCCATGTCCTGTCCCGTTGGGGGTTCCGCCGACTACTCTTCTGCCGGGGGTCCTGCCAACCCTATGTCCTTTGGCGTTGGAGGTCCCGCCGACTACTGTTCTGCCGGGGGTCCTGCCAGCTCCATGGCCTGTGGCATTGGGGGTTCCGCTGAGGGTCCTGCCAACTCCACGTCCAGTATCGTTGGGGGTCCTGCCGAGACCTGTTCCGCTGAGGGTCCTGCCAATCCCATATCCTGTCCTGTTGGGGGTTCCGCCAACACCTGTTCCACCGGGGGTCCTGCCGACTCTGTGTCCTGTCCTGTTGGAGGTTCCGCCAACACCTGTTCCACCGGGGGTCCTGCAAACTCTGTGTCCTGTCCTGTTGGAGGTCCCGCCGACACCTGTTCCACCGGGGGTCCTGTCAACTCTGTGTCCTGTTCCGTTGGGGGTCCAGTCGACACCAGCCCTTGCTCCATCCGGGGTCCCATTGACACCAGCCCATGTCATGTTCAGGTTCCCGTCTACGCCTGTCCCGTCGGCTCCGGTTCCTGTCCGGCCGACACCGGGTCCTGCCCGGCCTCCTGAGCTGTCCCGGCAGCACCTTCCTGCCCGTCCTCCGAAGCTGTCCCGTCATGGCCTTCCTGCCCATCCTCCAGAGCTGTCCCGTCACCGCCTTCTTGTTCGCCCTTGAGCCCGGCCACCTGAGTCCCCCAGCCGCGGCCTTCGCCCTCGGGCCCGGCCCCCTGACTCCCCCAGCCGCGGCCTTCGCCCCCGGGCCCGCCCCCGTGACTCTTCCAGCCGCGGCCTTCGCCCTCGGGCCCGGCCCGCTGACTCTTCCAGCTGCGGCCTTCCCCCTCATGCCCGGCCCCCTGAGTTCGCCCGCTGTGGCCTTCGCCCCTTTTTGAACTCTGCCTTGCCCCCGGGCCGTCCGCCCGAGACCCCCTTCTCGGCCTCTGCCTTGCCCCCGGGCCGTCCGCCCGAGTCCCCCTTCTCGGCTTCTGCTTTGCCCCCGGGCTGTCCGCCTTTTCGGACAGGATAGATGAGGAAAGTGGCACAGAAGATGGAATGCGTTACTGTGAAAAGTAACTTTTTAGTTACTTAAAAAAGGGCACCCATTAATGCCCTTATACTGTAGCCTTCATTTCAGTACTGTTATTGCATCGGAGAATAATACAACCTGTTGATCAACTTGACATGCATTTGCATCACTGAACTCTGCTAAGCAATGTGGTCTATACAAACACAAACACAAAGATATGTTTCAAAGTGCCAATCCAGCCGCTGTTGCTTAGGTGGAGGTGGAGTGGCGTCGGATGAGTCTGGGTCTGTGGTCTTAGCTACTAGCTTCGTCCCAGCATGTTGTTTCTGCAGATGTTTCAACAGATTTTAATTGCTGTTTTGGGCAGTCGATAGGATCTTTGACCCGCCAAGACACAACTTACATTTAACTAAAACGTTATTTTCTTTGTGCTCGACAAAAGTGAAATAGTGAGAATATCTCCAGGCGGAGAAACTCGACTTGAGCTCTGCCGCCGCCATGATAGTCTTGTTAGTAAACACAAACACAGTGGCCTTTATTTTTCATAAACAATCTACGAATCTACGAAACAATGACACCAGCCACTCACCTTCATCTTTTGGGAACAGAAACATCGCCACTTCGGCAGACTTGACATTACCACAGCCAGCGGCAATGCATCGCTTCCCGTGTGTTTTTCCTCCCTTTTTCTTCACTGTCGCCTCCATTGTCAGGTTTTCTCGATTGGCAATCACTTCCAGTCGACTGCGAAACACTTTCCAATAAAATACTCGCTCAAAAACGTTAGTAAATTCGACTTTGAAACAGAGACAAAATGAACGGTGGTGAATGTAAACACTTCGGCTGGGCCCATCTTCTGGCGTCACGCAGTAGATCGCGAGCCACGCCCACGAAGGCGGAGGTCGACTGCGGATTTCCCAGCGGAAAATTCAAAACTCTTCAAATTCGTTGATATTCCAACATCTTTGATATGGGTTCCAATGGACAATTTTGGTCATTACTATACGTATTAGCATAACAGATCATGCACCGGCGCACACTTCACTGGGTCTTTAATGTTGGTTGGTTTGAGCATTTCACAGAAGAGTAAACCACAATTATAATAGAAGAACATTTGACATCATGAGTATAGTACAATAAGTGAAGAAAATGTTTTACAAATGAGGCAATCAATTCTTCTTAATCAAAGGCCTGTCGAAGATAGTACAAACTTCCTCCAACAATACTGTTAGAATGACACCACTGATATAAGTATGACCATTATATTTTGTGAAACTTTTTTTCAATAAAAAAATCTTTCAAAAACTATTTGAGGGGGACAAAACTCACTGAAATCTTCCATTCGGACCACCATGCTGTCGGACTGTTTCAGTTTCAAGGCTAATCGGCTACACATGCCAAGACTAACTTTTATAAGCTGCCTATTAACCATTCTAATTCTGTTAAGCACTTTGCAAGTGGCCTCTACTTCAACATGACTGTCACTTTTAATAACCTCTGTGTACGCACTTAGCATGAACATTAGCGCTGGCAGTAGCTGTCCATGCTAACGACAGGTACAACATTGATTATTGCGAGTGTGTGGCAGCCATGTTGGGGCACAGCAGTGAATATTAACCTGATATTCGCTGTCAATCACAGCTAATTGTATGGAGATGACTTTAATAAGCCCGATGGGTGTCAGCTGAGTTAGTTAGCGTATGGTTAATATCCTCTGCATCCTGGTCCCGTGTCATGGCTGTCAGTGCAATCAAATTAGCATGACTGAAGCACTTTGCATTAACATCAGTATGGGTGATGGCTCAGTACTCTAACTGCAGTGCTTTACATTTATGGAAGTGGTAATGATCGCTCAGCATCCATTATCTCCCGCTCACTCTTCTCTCCTCCTTTTATCCTCCATCTCACCGTATTTAGTTTACTTTTGCACCTGTCTCCGCCCTTCCTCCGTCCATTTTAATTACGTCCTATGATTGATTCTGTGAGGTTCTGCCATTATATTGTGATTACGGAAACTGCAGTTGTTAGTCACACAAACACATACGTAAACAGACACCGAGAGAAGAGGACTCCTAATGAAGTGTCAGCAGTCTTGCGACAAGCAACAATGGCAACGAATAGCACACACACACACACACACACACACACACACACACACACACACACACACACACACACACACACACACACACACACACACACACACACACACACACACACACACACACACACACACACACACACACACACACACACACACACACACTCCTATTTTTGGCAAATAAAATGTCACTTGTGCTGACACTGCACTATCTACAACACTGGTTGAGTGTGTGTATGTGTGTGATTCAACAGTAGTGGGCAGAATGAAATATGTTGGCCATTGTGAACATGCTTTAGAATGGCTTATATTTTAATCAAAGTGTTAATGTTCAAGCTGTTAGTGAGAACATTTAAGTATTTATTTCATTATTGTTCCATGGGGTCTTTGCTCTGAAGACCCATTATTCCAACAAAAAAAAAAGTCTGAACAATTGAGTGAAAGCCCATTTCTCATACAGCCTGGTTTTCTGGAAACAAACAACCATTGTTCCCAAAGGCCCATTGTATTGAACAAACCTTTCCTGCAGCAAACAGAAGCACATGGCTAATTATGATGTAGAAGGACATAATTGGACCTCCCCAGCCACAATGTGATTTAACCTAGAAGTACAACATGTATTGATGACATTTCACACATAAGCCATGTGATTCTTTGGAGATTGTGTACTTTCTGAGAAATAGGGCTTAGGAGAAATGGCTTTTAGTTTTTCGGGTTTTTCTGAGTATTGTGATTTCAGAATATTTCGCAATCGTAACAATGGCATGGCGCCACTTTTTCGGATGTTAACTATTATTAACATAATAATAGCATGTTGAGTGACTCAGATAATTGCAAAGCCAAAACACATAGGACATATAAGAAATTCCATTGCACTACACACAACAATCTTACCTTTACCAGTCAAACTATACTGGATGAGACAAAAAGGACTTGAAATGTATAACTCAAATTCATATGTTTTTTAGTACTTGTATCACTGCGGAGTGTTTTTTATGAGTGAGTCTCGCCAATGATTTCACTCTATTCAACAAGTCTACAAGAAGCACGACAATGCGCCAACACAGGCAGTTGGGAAAACTGAAAGCTAGTCAACATGGATGCCAACAATACACAGTTAGAAATAGTTTGGAAATCAGCAAGGCAACTACATTTAGTCAGTTTCCAAATCTGAAAGAATTTCAACTGTAAACTTCTCTTTGTGATTAACTGTTGCTTACGTGTATTTTCAATAGAAAATGCTGACTGTGAAGATACTGTGGAGATACAATACTGTTCGTATTGGGACTGCATAGGAAATTACAATAAATATCAGGCAATAAAATGGACATTTAACAAGAAATACCATTTGGAGAGAATACAGTTAACTCAAGGCCATGCCATATCTTGCAATTTAAGAGTCTGTAAAAGAGTCAACTTGATTTATCCCATGGGTAACATCTTTATGGTAATCCATCCAATAGAAGTTGAGATATTTTAGTTTGGATCAAAGTAAAAACATATAACTAGAAGAGGCATACTGCCAAGGTTGTTCCCACAAGTGGAAAATATATTTTAGATATGCGTTATGATTTGGATCTACTCCAAAAGTAATTGCTTCTTACTTTGCTATTTCTAAATCCTCCCACTAAGGGGCATAACAATCTGGCCAGTTGTTTGTTTTCAACCTAATCCTGTTGATAAATAGACAATAAAAGCATCTCTTGAATTAAATTCAGACTTTCTGCATTGGACACATGTGTGCTGGAGAATTGTCTAATTTAAAGAATATTCCTAGATACTGGGCTTGGGAAACAATATTGACATAATATACTGTCTTGTCAACCTGGTAACATAACACATTGTTTGATTACAAAATAGTACGCAGGCCCAGTCAAACATTTCCTATACAAAATAAAAAATTTAGAAATAAATTCCAAGTTATTTCTGAACATGAATGACACTCATTAACATGTGTATTTTGAAAAGCTCATCCCAAATGATTTGATTACTTGCTTAGATATTTGTTGACATATTTGTACTCTCTTATTTTGCTTCATGTGTCACAGAGAATCAGCGGCCTAATACACAAAAACATCCATGAAACCCAACATGTGAAAATGAGCTGATTATCTGTGCTGGTTCAAGCTGACTGTCCCTGTGTGAAAAGTTACAGTCAAATTATAATGCCCTCACCAAATAAATACACTGCCACTGTCTGGTCCGCCTTTGAGTATTTTCTGTGGAGTCTCAGTGTGTGTTTGTGCCACATCAAAGTCATCATTAGCAGGGAATATTAAGTCACACAGGTATATGTAGTACAGAGACATGTCAAAAATGCAAAAAACCCCAGTGCTGTCATCATTAGCTAGGTAAACACACACACACATACACACACAAATAGCAGTGTCTTTGAGGTGTTTGTCTATGTTTGGCTTGTGGCTGTGGCAGATGCTCTAAATATACAGCTGATGAAAAGCTGAGAGGTGGTAAGCATTTCTGTTCTTTAACTTCCTGATTTTCTGTCCGGCTGTACATTTCCTTTTCTCTGTTAGTTTGTGTTTCGTCGTCAATCCATAATTTCTTTTTTATTCTTAATTGCCATGGCTGTATTTTCTATCCCTCCTTTTTTCTTGGACTTATAAGGTAATAAATAAAAGTCATCATTTCGAAAGAGTGAATTTTGATGTTCAAGCTTATGTTTAAGCTATACAAGGAAAAAGAGGATCGAGGATCAAATGTCTGATTCACTTTACTTGAAAAAACAATACATGGACTAGCAAATGAAATGTTATGTAACTACAGATGGGTAGAGTAAGTACAAAGTAAATTAACTGTTGAGGGAAATGAAGTTTGTCTTTGATTGTTAAAACAAATAGGATGTATGTTATACAGCTGACCCATGGCCTGTATTCATCTGAGAGAGAACAAGCTAAAAAAAACTGCCGGTGTAGAAAGTCCTGTAATAACTGAAGCTAATGATTTGTTTCGTTAAACGATTTCTAAACATGATGTCACTTCTAAGACTGTTTGTCATCTCAGCCACAAATCAAAGCCTTGTCCATTCAAACAATGAACAAGTTTAAAAGACATACTGAAGATTTTATCAAAAATAAGTAACCACAGCTACAATTATAATCCTGAACCAGAAAAAAAACAAGGCAAGAGGGAAGGCGTTAATTGCTTATATGTTAATATGGAAAACCTGCATATAGCCTACATGCTAATTTTGGTTAAAAAAGGGTATATGTAACTTTTGCGTAACAGTAGGCCGCAAGTGACAGTTACGTGATTATGCAAAATGATAATGCGAGCGCAATAGTGCATTCAGTTGCTTATGAATTCAACGTATTATTTGTAATAGACAAAATATATTTTTATTCTATAATGAGTTTTAGGTCTCCATGGAAGAGAAGCTGTTTGATTTAGCCTTTTTCTTTTTTTTCATACAACATGACAGAAGAGCCAATTTTTTGCCATCAAGTCAAACTTGATTAAATATCTGTTGGAACATGAAGTGTTACATTACAACTATTATATCAACAGAATTCACAGATCTAAAAATGTCCATAAATTACTGTGTTATGCAATAGTGTAAAAGTGAGATGCTAATGCAAAATTGCTTTTTTCTGCGTTTCATGTCTGTCTCTTTCTCTCTGTTTGTCTCTTTCTTTCCATTCTTACATCACTTTTCTATTGTTGAGTCATTCTTGCGTATTTCTCTCCCTGACTTCCATTTTCTCTTCCCTTTGTCACCCCTCTCTCTTTCTATGCTTAAACTTTACATGCAGCTAAAACATCTATACTTAGACAAAGGTACACTCACAGAGATATCCCTAATATGCACACACAGACACACAAACTTGTAGGCCTCAACTATTATACACACACATCTGCGCAGTACTTTTGGCCAGAACCCTGAGAGGATATAAGGATGCACATAATTAGTACATTTGAAAATGCCAGGATTCATGAAGCAGGTGAACAGAGCGTGGGATTGGCCGGTTGGGGAGGTCAGGTGGCCACCAAGGGGCTGAAGAAAAAGACAGCCAGCCGACTTGAATAAACAGAGGATCCGACTTTCCCTAGGTTCCACTTTTGACCTTTTCAGCTTTCATGCTGCACATTTCGTCTGTCACCGAATTAATTAATTCTGCCTCCTAAAGGCTTTTGAATGCATAAACTAATGGGATCAACAGCTCGGAAATTCAAAAGTTCTAATTCCTGAGCCATGGCTGTGATGTTTTTAAAGTACACTTCACTTTAATTTTCAGTTTGTGAGGTGTTGCTTTTTTTCTGGTTTTAGAGGCGGTTGCTACAGCTAGGCTGCTGACACGTTCTGTTGAGTTATTTATTTTTAAAGGAATGCTGCCAGCCTTTTTTATAGCTTGTTTTAAGCATCTTCAGTATTTTAAACTTTCAAGAAGCAGATGCAAACTAGCTAACCTTTGCTAATTCACTGTGCTGCTCCTATACAAAATGGCAAACTACTTCGCTAAGGCTTTGTATTATTGTTTAAATAGCCTAGTTTTGTACATGCCATAAAAAAGTATGTTTATATGTGCCACTTTAGACTGCTCAACATGTTGTTGTAGGCTCAGTTTAAAATGCAGCCCAATTTTATAATGTAGTAAGGGCTCCCATCTCTTTAAACTAAAGACCCCTAATCTAAAACTAGCTGGATAATTGTCAAGCTAGCTAGCTAACATTCTAGCTCAACACATACATAGTTATCCAGATGACTAGCTAGCTAAGAGGACATCGCTAATAATCTAGATAACTGGCCAATTATCAAGCTTATTATAGTAGCTGATCAGCTGGTTGAATATATTGCCAACCATTTGGCTAACGTTATCAAACTATCTTGCTGGCTTATTATGAAGCTATCTTACAAGCGAATTAGCTCTTTAATAACTAATTAAAGAATAATACATTAAAGGCAAACAGACATTAGTTTTTCCTCCCCATATATTAAAAGTGAAGGTTGCAAATCTCTAGCTTTCGACTTTATATTTCATATCATTAAACTAATTCATAAGGTGGTCCAGGGAGAGAAAATCCCCCAAACTGCCTTTGATCTTTCTCTTTGCCTCACCATCTCTTTATTTCCATATCTTTCCCTCTTCTTTTCAATAACTGTTTTGAAAATGTGCAATGAAGAGACAACATAGACATGACAATCTATATCGAATTCAATACTTCGTAAAAAAAAGACATAAGATGGAAAGTTACTCATCACGTCTCATATCCTGCTTTGACAATATTTCTCTAATCTGTCTTTCTCTGGTTCCCTTACTTTTGAGTTGGTTTTTCCAAATAAATCACACATGACAGAAACCCTTTTAATACTTAAATACCTAAATATTCTCTTGGCACTCGATGACAGGGAGGAAGAAATGTTGGGAGCCGATGTAGGTTTCATTTACCATCTGTCGTTTCTGTGAAGATTATTCTCGCATGAAAAGAAAAAAACAACGATAGCTCTTGTCTGTTCATTAAATGACAGACGTTTGCATTTCGACAGTACCAAGGGAAGATGTATTTATTATGTATAATAAGATGTATTATGACACAGATGCAATGCTACTAAAAAATAAACAAATCAAAATAGCTTTTAACAAAGACATGGTCCTTCCATGTTTATGCTCTACTAAAAAACCAAGAAACATTATTCACCATCCATGTGTTAGATTACCATTTTTTGCAGATAAAGACATTTTTGTTTTGTTTTGCTGGCCGGCAAAAAGGTTATACAAATGACAGGGACACTCTGTAAGGTTTTGAACTATCACAAAGCAATTCAGAGTTTGGTGATTCAGAGTGTCGCAGTTTCATGGGGACAGTTGACGGACATATGCTTCGACCTTAATATCCTATTAGCACATACTATTATGCTATTATATTCACTATTATCACAGCGAGGGGTTGCCACCTCTATGATAAAAGTCTGGTTACATTTGAACAATCAAGCCTTTGTGGTTAAAGCTAGACACAGTGACAATGCATACAGATGACATTCTTCTTAAATGAAAACTAAAACAGCCTCTTGGTCTGCAAAGTGAAACAAGTGTCAAAGTACCTTAAACCTGCATTCTCTCTCTATCCAGCAGGGGGCAATCCTACTGGTTATTAACATTTGATAGATGTCTATGAGAAAATGACCCTACTTTTCACTTGATCTATTACCTCAATGAATATTTTCTTAACTGGTTTATGTTCCATCCATCCATCCATCCATCCATCTTCTCCCGCTTATCCGTGGTCGGGTCGCGGGGGTAGCAGTTCCAGCAGAGAGCCCCAAACTTTCTTTTCCCTGGCCACATCAACCAGCTCTGACTGGGGGATCCCAAGGCGCTCCCAGGCCAGCGAAGAGATATAATCCCTCCACCTGGTCCTAGGTCTACCCCTTGGTCTCTTCCCAGCTGGACGTGCCTGGAACACCTCCCTAGGGAGGCGCCCAGGTGGTTTATGTTGTCAAGTGATATTTTAAGTTTCTTCTAATACAGAATGATGTTAAACATTTAACCTACTGGCGAATTCAGAGTTAAATAGACCATGAAAAAGGAATGCTTTAGGGTACCATGCTGTTGCTTTCCAATATTGGTGTTCTACGTGTTTATTTTGTACACAAACTTTAACACTTTCGCAGTGTGTTTTCAGTTCAATACATGTCATTGACATTTTGGTCACCAGAATATGTTTTGGCTATCCTTTGATTTGACTTTGCTCCAACCTCCTGGGCACTCCTCTGGTTGCAAAATAACAAAGATGGCGGTGGACAACATGGAAAAAGTCAGAAAACCAAATAGTGATGTCATAGTGATTACCTCTAGTTAATAAGCAGTCTATGCAACAAAATCCATTTTAATTGCAATGTATTTACATCCTGCTTGATTAGATCTGAACACAACAATTTGCCAAAAGGAAAAGAATCTGCACAACTCCAACTCCTGTTAATGCTACAGATGATTACAAGAATGTTTTATTGATTGAACTAGAATGTTTAAAGGCTGCCACTTACATAATGATTGATTGTACACCAAACCTCTAGGCAAAAAATGTCATTCTTAAATTCAACCTCCTCTCTAAAAAGAATAAAAAATGAACACTGCCAACATATGCCTCATTGTCTGAATCAAAGGCTCTCTGTTTAATTCAGGGCTGATCGTCTGTTTCAATGGATCTACAGTATGTCAGAACAGAGCCTTGTTAGCACTGCGGAGGCTCCACAGGGATGTCTGTTATCTTGCAGTTGTATTTTCTCTGTAGCTTAATGAACTTAGTTCCAGCACAGTCTTTTTAACTATGCTGATGACATGGCTTCAGAAGTCCTTTCATAAAAGGATAATAAATGTGATTGAAACTGGTTATATGAAACTTGCAGTGGTCCTACAGGAAATGTACAAAAGAGATTAAACATGAATAGTTAATCCCCAGAGAAAACCAAATAGCTTGTTATCTGCAATGCCAGACTAGCAATTACACCCGCCGTTTAAAAGGATCAATTACTAGGGTTGAAGGTCTGATTTCAAATGTTACTATTACCCAGGAACATGTAACTCTCTTTCCTGAATGGCCTGAATTTATGCCCAAAAATTACATATTAAACCTAGAGCTGCTGCTAAAGACATGTGTTTAATCTAACGTTATTATTCATAACTGTATACATAATCATGTGTGGTAGTTGAATTTTTCTATGAAAAGAAATGAAAAACACCTGCATGTGAAACCTCAAATTAGCATACAAATTGAATTCCAAGGTCAGAACAAAGCTATGACAGTTGCATGGCATGTTAATTAGTTTGAACTTTGCTTCAGTACACATAGCATTCTTTATTATTAAAATACACACAGAAGCGCAAGGCAAAAAATGCCAAAGTCATGCAGTTATATTGAGATTTCCAGGTAGTACTTTGCCTTCCCTAGAAGATAATGCTTGTTTCTTTCCCAACTCACAGTAACCTAACTCAAGGCAGTAAATGTTGCGCCTGTATCATATGCTCGATGTGTAAATTAAAGATAGTTACAGTCCATTATTGCGTACTTGCTCCTGATATCCATATGAATGTCTTACAATGTGACTGTGACTTGCCCTATACAGACAAATTCCTACTTACATAAATGCTATTTAGGCTTACAATTGCTCAAACTGGTCGTTATTACCCCAAGCAAGTCTTTTCTGTCACTTCCTATCCTTTAAACAAAGAGCCTAATCACACTGACATTATGTTGTACCTTACTAAAAGTATTACCCATTATGTTGTCCTTCTTGTCCTAGCGTATAAATCACCTTCCGGCAAATGGAAAGCAGTGTGCTGCTGCGGTTCACTGACATGACAATGCCAACCGTTCTGGCATGCTGTTTTCTCTTTAGCACTATTTCATTACACAGCCACAATAAAGGCTCCCCTGAGTTCAGCGGTACATGAGCCTTGATGCCACATGAGGTCAAACCACAGTGTTTATACCCCTGAAGAGTAGCTGATACACTTATGTGTGTCTGTCCGCGTGAACTCACTGACCTCGGGTGTCTGGTACTGTAATAAAGCCAAATGAAAAGATGCCCAGAGAGACAGAGGGAGTCAATGAGAGGGAAGGAGGGCAGGGGGAGAGGGAGGAAGGAAGAGATGAAGGAGCTAGGGCAGGGATGAAGGGACGAGATGGAAGAGTGCCCAACGCCTTGCCAGTATTCTATTTTCTCTCTTCTCTCCATGGTGAAGGTCACCAATGGGGCAGTGCTGCTGTCCTTACCCAAGTTAGAGCCTCTCCCCCCGGGACAGCATCCCACTTTGACCCCCTTCGTAACAAACTGGCAGAGAGAAAGATCCATCCAAGTGTCAGGCACACTTGAAGTGAACTTTGAACTGAAATCCAATACATCCACGAAATACTCAACTACACATCAATGATAAAGATGTACCGCAGTTGTTTCTGACAGGCTGTGGTGTTTTTTTTGTCAGTAGATCTCCATCTGAATTCATCATCTTTCCAACTAAATTAGATTTACAGTATATGCAGTATTTGTTTTTCAAAATATACCTTTTCCCACCCAGGAACGGCAAATTCATTGCAATAGAATTTACATAAATGTATTTGGATGAAAGCCCCAGCAGACTGCATAGTGCCGTATCATACTCCTGCTGAGAAATACAGCGCAGATTGAGTCAGTATACTTATGTAAACTAGCACAGGGGCAAGGCTGCAGGGAATGTACTTAGCTCGGAAGAACATTCGATAAGACAGAACGGCAACAAAAGGCAAGGGAACATCTAAAACAACTAAAACATTTTTTATTAGGCATCTACTTTTATCTCTCTATATTCTTCTCTTGACATTCATGAATCTTGACAGCTATTTTACTTTTGCGGCATTGGTCTGTCTAACTATACTCTGACTCATTATTGGATTGAGGCATATTTCCTAGAAGGTGTATACAGTACATTGATGCATTTCAGCTGTCTCTTAGTAGTTATCCAATGGACAGCTGAGAATCGTACTTAATAAATTCCAAATAAATGGCAGCTTTTATGTTAAGTATACTGCTGGAAGAAGCTGGCCATATATATGTAGAGACAAATAAATTGGTTGTGGAGCTTTGCATGGTGGATTGGTGTGTAGTTTATATGCCACAACTACCATGGTTGGATTAACCTGGTTTTAACCCAAGGTAAGTATTTGCTGCTATGCCCCATCAAAGTAAATGTGGCAGCTTCATGCCGTAAACAAACTGCATAACCTTGACTCAGTTTCCTGTGTGTCAGAGCTAGGGTGAACACAAAACAAGGATTAATCACCTTCTGACTACCCTAAAACGTATGTGATAAAGGTTAATTCTAGGATCGAAGAAGCAGCACAAAAAGTTATATTCAGTGGTGCACATTTCCAAACAAACTTGGAAGTGATCCAACAAACAAAAAGCAACTGACACAGTGAACCCAGGCTATTGGGGTCCTTGAGGTCTTGGGCAGTGATCTATACTGTATCTGCATAATAGCTTCCCTCACATTTAACCTGCATATATTGCACCATTTGCGTCTTCCTTCTTTTTTACGTCTCATGATGTGAATGGGGCTCTGGGCTCAGACAAATGCCTCTGAGTGCACAGCGGTATGGATTAGATTCTGATGGACAACTCCCAGCTGCTAGTATTGTGCTTCTGAGACGAGGTGTCACTCTGATTTCTTTCCTACCTTCCCTTTGTTCCAACTGACCCCGTCCACATTCCTATAGCAGTTGGCCAATCTTTTCCTTAAAATAGCAACGTTCAATTCTGCTGTTGTCGATGTTGAGCCTCGTATAGTAATAGTTGTGCTAAAGTAATGGGAAGATAGGATAGCCGTCTAACTTTAATGGACTGAGATGTTTGTTAAATGTGTTCACTCACCGGCTGCCCACTCTGCAAGCGAGATAAACATTAGAAAGAGTGTGATAATTAAATTAGAGGCTCTCATTAATGCGTTATTGGAAAACAAGTGCAAGGTACACCATTCCAGACCAGATAACGGTAGACCAATTTGTTGTTCCATTTATCAATGCAGATGTCCATACCTTCCCTTCTTCATCATCCATTAATTCATGCATTCGCAAACACTCATCAATCTATCATCCGTCATCATTGTCCCTCCACCTAGAATAAAGTCATACCGACACCTGATCAGTCATCTATCCATCAGTTAGCCAGTCAATTAGCCACCCATCCATCCAGTCAGCATGCGCCCAGTCTGGTTGAAGCAACCGGT